>CM042009.1:33507704-33852704 GCA_023525715.1 Cichorium intybus
TTTGCATGGCTTGAAAGTATATTATATACATTTCTAACATGTATATATAGGAGGCCTTCATTTGAGGAAATTGCACCACAACTCAATACCTATAAGAATTGAGTGTATCTCTTGTAATCTCATTGTTAAATAAAATCTAGTTGTAGCCCGTGGACGTAGGATTTGCACCGAATCCGAACCACGTAAAAATCCTTGTGTTCTTCTTGCTTTATTTTCGTGAGTTTGTGTGTGTGTGATAGTGTGTTTCCGCTGCGTGTACCCTGTCCGATTCCTAACAACTGGTATCAGAGCTTCGGGTTTCGGAGGAGGTATCAGTTTTAGAAATTAGAGTATGCTCTGTGGTTGCAGTTTTGTCTGATCTTCCACATCAGAAACTAATTTCTATTAATCGTATTGAAGGTGTCTCGGTACTTTGAAGGGTACTGTTCTGTCACACAAAAGTACTATAAAAGATTTGTCTCTTGTTTGTCGTAATGGCTGAAGACAAGGTTGTAATCGAGAAGTTCAACGGTTCTGACTTTAGTTGGTGGAAAATGCAAATAGAAGCATTGCTATGTCAGAAAGATTTGGACGTGGTACTTGGAGACAAACCGGAGAAAATGGAAAAAGCTGCTGAAGATGCGTGGAACTCAAAGGACAAGAAATCTAAGGCGGTTATTACGTTGTCGTTGGAAAGGAGCGTTGCTTTCAACATCATGAAGGAAACCACGGCACGTGGTATGATGGATGCTCTGACGAACATGTATGAGAAACCGTCGGCGGCTAACAAGGTGTTCTTGATGAGGGAGTTATTCACTACAAGGATGAATGAGGAAAGTTCTATTACGATTCACATTAACAATCTAAATTCAATTCTGTCCAGATTGTCATCTGTGGGAATTAAATTTGATAATGAGACTCAAGCTTCACTGCTACTAGCTTCACTACCTGATAGCTGGTCTGGAACAGTAACCGCTGTTACAAGTTCAGTGGGGACCAGTGGTATGACTTTTGAAGGGGTTAGAGATTTGGTTCTTGGCGAGGATGTCAGACGCAAGAATCAAGGTGGATCTTCTTCTTCTGAGTTATTAAATATCGGAAGAGGTAGAGGGAATAGCAGGAATAGTGGGAGTCGGGGAAGAAGTTCATCTAGAACTTGGAAGAATGTGAAGTGCTGGAACTGCCAGGAGATGGGACATGTTAAGAGTCAATGTCCAAAGAAAGAATTGAACATTGCTGGTGCTGAGAGTGTGTCTGAGGATGATGCACTGATACTAAGTATGGAAAGTTCTGTAGACTCTTGGGTCATGGATTCAGGGGCTTCGTTTCACGCCATGGACAACGGAGAAACGATGGTGAATCTAAAAGAAGGAGATTTTGGGAAGGTACGGTTAGCAAATGACGAGATGCTTCAAGTAACAGGCATGAGAGATATTGATCTGGTTACTTCATTGGGAACTACATGGAACCTGAAGAATGTCAGTGTGATTCCGGAGCTGAAGAAGAAATTGATTTCTGTTGGTCAGCTGGATAAACAAGGACTGGAAGTAAGGTTTGGTGATGGTAAATGGAGGGTGGTCAATGGTAATTCGGTGATTGCTCAAGGTATGAAGCGTGGGTCATTGTATATGGTTGAGGTACCTGCTGAGGGAAGTATGACCGTCCCCATTAAGCATGACAAAATTTGGTTCGCTAAATCTAGTGCTAAGAGAGTTCATTTTGCAAACATGAATTCTGGAGCCAAGGGGATGTTAGCTGAACGAGTCGGAAAGTCTAAACCATTCAGGGGATTTTGTGACAGTGGGAGCACGGTGTGTGTTTCGGGTACAGTTACAAAGAGCCGTTGGGTTTTGAAGACTAAGACTGAAAAATTCTCTCCTGTTGGAAGTTTGCAAAGTTTGGAGAGTGTTAGTGGTCCTCGGTGTATCTCTGGAGCTGGTGGAGTGTCCAAACCGGTTGAGACAGAGGATGAGTCGGTGGTGGGATTAGCCACGACTGAGTTGGAGCTAGTGGGAGCTTCAACTGGCCCTTCTAGTACTTGAAGATGAGGGGTGGCTGCAACTAGGAAATTGACTAAGTTTAGCTTGTTCTTGGGAACTGAAAGCTTGGAAGACTTGTTATGTTAGGAGATTAATGAGAGTTGTTCAAAATCTTCAAGTGGGAGATTGTTAAGGTTGGTGAAGATTCTTCCAATGTTAGGTGAGTCAAAATTGCATGGCTTTAGGTGAGTCCAATTTGCATGGCTTGAAAGTATATTATATACATTTCTAACATGTATATATAGGAGGCCTTCATTTGAGGAAATTACACCACAACTCAATACCTATAAGAATTGAGTGTATCTCTTGTAATCTCATTGTTAAATAAAATCTAGTTGTAGCCCGTGGACGTAGGATTTGCACCGAATCCGAACCACGTAAAAATCCTTGTGTTCTTCTTGCTTTATTTTCGTGAGTTTGTGTGTGTGTGATAGTGTGTTTCCGCTGCGTGTACCCTGTCCGATTCCTAACAACGTATTTGTTCAAATTATATTTCAATGCTTAAATTTTCGAAATACTTTTATAATTAAAAATAGATAATAATCTTTATGTGAATAATTTGAACCTCAAGTGGAACAGGAAACAATGAAGCACAACAAGCTGACCTTTTCAAAGTAAAGAATAAACATCCGAACAAAATGGATTTTTAATTTCAACATAAAACAACAACGCAATTTTAGTTTAAACTCAAGAAACTTCGCATACAAGAAACTATTCATCGACATAAATTACTCATCATTAGAAAACAAATCGCCATCAGGAACTACTCACCGGAACGAACTATTTCTCGCCGCCGCATTGCGCGGGTACACACCTAGTGTGTGTGTGTATATATATATATATATATATATATATATATATATATATATATATATATATATATATATATATATATATATATATATATATATATATATATATATATATATCATATACAAGAATCATCTCAATTTATATTTACTGTATTAATCCCTAAACCAAACAATTTCACGTACCACTCCCATAGAGACGTACAACTTTCAACGTGAGCACTTAGAAGCTTACTTTTTTAGATTATTTGCACAAAAATGAGTTAATAACTTATAATTTATGCAGCATTTAAGTTTATTTCCATATTTAGCTCATCACATCGACATCTCTAAATTACAAATCGTAATAGAAGAATATCAACATTAATGAGTAAGTAAGGCTCATAACTTGATTGAAAATGTTAATCGAACAAAAATGTAGAAGATTCCTCTTAAATTTGGCCTTGATTCTCCTTGTATTGTGCCTCCACAACTCTTTCTTACATTTGGAACCCAATCCATGTCAAAAATGACAAAATCATATATGTTACGCTTACGCGTTTATATGAAACGCCAATCATATTAGAACCTTCTATACGACATGTACACTCCTTCTGTCTAAGCGTACAACATCCTTCACATTTGGTATGACTTGTTCATTTTTCTATAAGGTTATACAGATGGATATCACTTTTTCAACACTAATAGCAGTACGACTTGGTTAGCCACCAAGTAAGGTCGTACATGCCACTAGTACGACATGCTTAAGGCCTGTTGTACGATACACCATGGAAGGTGTATTTCATTTATTCCATCCCTAATGGTGGTACAACATGTTTGTAGGTCATACTAACCCTTGTGAATATGCAAATTCCTTTATTTATGAGTTTTCTCATACACATGTTCCTTTAAGACATGTAAAACAGTCATATCATCTATTGATTTTTACTCATCCTAATTACTCACATTTAACTATTTGAGGAACACACCTTGGAGGACAACTATGTTAGTTATAATATATATTTTCTTATTAAGCCATTATACTTTTAGTTATATCAAAACATCACATATTCTCTCAATGCCTTTCTCAAAATGAAATACAAGTCCAACAACTCACAAATAACATTAAAATTGATAAATAACAAGTATACAGAGGCTTATATGTTACATGATGATGACATGAAATTGAGTGCTCCTTTTTGAGAAGTACTGACCGTCATGATTAACCTCATCTTAAAAATAAAAGTTAGCAAGAGCAGTCAAAAACACACATCAAACAATGCAACTCACCAAGACCATTTCGATGAGAGATCGGGGTTGAGTCGTTGACCTTAGTGTTAGCCATTGCAAGAACAGTTAGTTGATATCGTTAAAGTTAGTTAGTTAGTTAGGGGTATTTTAGTCTTTTACTCACTTTTCTGTTAGAATCAGTTGTAGATCTTTCCTTGTATATATTATTCTTTCGTGTTGTAAATTAACACTGAGAAATGAGAAACTACATTTCGAAATCTTTGTTCAATCATTACAACATGGTATCAGAGCTAAGAGCTTGATTCCTTTCTTCATCTCTTTCACTCAGTCATTCACCATCTTCTTCATGGCTACCATTAATCCAAATCATACAACTCCTCTCGACAATTCAAGTCCTTATTTCATTAATTCGTCAGATAGTCCCAGTTCATTGTTAGTGTCTACGACATTCAATGGAATTGGTTTTAATTCCTGGAAGCGTTCTATGCTAATCTCCTTAGCTGCTAAACACAAAATCGGATTCGTTGATGGTACTATCGTCAAACTGCCTGAGAATGATCCTTCATATTCCAACTGGTTTCGAGTTAATTCAATGGTCATAAGTTGGATTCTCAACTCTTTGCACAAAAAGATTGCTGATAGTGTGATTTTCCTTCAAACTGCACAAGAGATCTAGAAAGAATTGCATAATCTGTACGAACAGTCAGACGGCACTCTTCTATTCCAAATTCAGCAGCAATTATACTCCATGGCTCAAGGATCTGATGATTTCGCTTCTTACTTTACCAAATTGAGCAAAATTTAGGACGAACTTCGAATCGTTCAAGGGATTCCTCCGTGTTCATGTGCGTCTGCAACAGCTTTGAACAAATATCTTGAAGAACAACGATTAATTCAACTTCTCATGGGACTCAACGATTCGTATAAGATACTAAGAGGTCAGATTCTAATGACGAAACCTTTACCTTCTATATCTACTGTTTATTCCATGGTGATTCAAGAAGAAAGACAGAGAGACATTACTATTCAATCACCCCTAAGCACTGAAGCGATAGCTATGCATACATATGCTGAAAATTCTAATTCTAAGAAGTCTCTAACCTGTAATCATTGCAAGAAGCCTGGTCACACCAAATCGCAATGTTATCGCCTTATTGGTTTTCCTCCTTCTTTCATGTTTACCAAATCGAAAAAGGAGGACAATCGATCAACAGTTCAGAATGTTACGACAATTCCATCTCCAAATATCTCGACTGAACAGTATGAACACCTTCTGCAACTTATCAATACGAATTCAATCAATCACCCTTCTCCTCAAATTACTCCTATAAATCAGATCAATTCCACCATTACTGAAGGTTCTATGAACCCTGGAGGTAAAACCTTTTCTTTCAGTCACTTTGTCTCCGACGTTTATAAATCATCTTCGCAATTAGTTGCTTATCATTCATGGATTATCGATAGTGGTGCAACTGAGCACATGTGTTCAAACAAGTCGATTTTTTTGTCCATGACTAAACTCGTTCAACCTGTTCAGATTGGTCTTCCTGATGGACATACTACGTCTGTCACATTCATTGGAGATGTTAAAATCCATAATAATATCATCTTAAGTGGAGTCTTCTATATGCCTTATTTCAAGTATAATCTACTCTCAATCACCAAACTCACCTCACAATTGCAAACATTGGTGTTGTTCACTGATAGAGTTTGTATGTTGCAGGATTATTGAAGAGTAGATTAGCTTTTGGCATCTTGGGCAAAAGATTAAACGACCTTTACGTTTTTTATCATAGAACTCTCCAATCTGAACTTTCTTTTGATTTGTTGTTTCCTAGTTGTTTCAATGTTGTTACAATAAAACCTGATTGTAATGCCCTTCTATGGCACAAAAGATTTGGTCATCTTCCATTTCAAAAACTCAAACATCTTTCTCTTGTTTCTAATAATAGCTCAATTCATGATATTGATTCTTTTGTCGTTTGTGCTCAAGCTAAGCAACATCGGTTGCCTTATCCTAAAAGTATCAGTACTACTTGTGCTCCGTTTGATCTTTTGCATGTTGATATATGGGGACCATATAAACACATTTCTCACGATGGGTATAAGTACTTCATTACTATTGTAGACGACTACAGCAGACACACTTGGGTACATTTCTTAAAACACAAAAGCTATGGCTTCACATTGCTTAAAGGTTTTGTTGAACTGGTCCAAACTCAATTTTCCAAATCAGTCAAGATCATCAGATCTGATAATGCTTACGAATTGGGTTTAAGCAATGAAGCCCAAACTTATTTTCAAACCAAGGGCATTGTTCATCAAACATCTACTCCATATAGTCCTCAACAAAACGGCCTTGTTGAGAGAAAACATCGTCATATACTTGAAATAGCCCGTGCTTTGTATTTTCAATCTGGTTTAGGTGTTCTTTATTAGACTGAATGTGTTAGAACTGCCGTTTACTTAATGAATCGAATGCCATCAAAAATTCTCAAATACTCTACTCCATTTGAACTTTTATACAATACCAAACCAGATTTCTCATCCTTGAAAGCTTTTGGTTGCCTTTGTTATGCATCTTCCCTTCATGTTGGACGTGACAAATTCATGTCACGATCCAATTCTTGTATATTCCTTGGTTATCCCACCGGAACAAAGGCTTATCGTGTTTTAAACTTAGCAACTAAAACTATTCAAGTTTCACGAGATGTAAAATTTTTTGAAAACATTTTCCCTTTAAAATCTCTTTCCTCAAACACATTTCATCCATCACCACACTCTTTTTTACCAAACAATTCTTCTGACATTTCACCTAACATTTATAATCCTACTCTTCCACTCACAGTTCCTCAACCTGTTAATATCCATCCACTTCCAATTCCTCAACCAGCTTTACGTCGAACTACACGTAATATTCAACCTTCTTCAAGATTACAGGATTATGTATGTTATCATGTGTGTTCTTCCACCTCTTCAGATCATTGTAATCATACCATTACCAATTTTCTTACTAAAACAACTATACCTCCTTATCAAATTTCTTCCCCAATTACTCATTACGCTTGCAATATTACCACTCATATCTTTGAACCAACATTTTACTCTCAAGCCAAAGGACACACTGAATGGGAAACAGCCATGCAAACCGAATTTAATGCATTGCAAGCTAATAACACTTGGGATGTGGTTAAGCTACCTAAAGGGAAGAAACCCATATCTTGTCGATAGGTTTATAAAGTTAAATATAGGGCTGATGGCACTTTAGAACGGTACAAAGCAAGGTTGGTAGCTAAAGGTTTTACTCAGAAAGAAGGTATTGATTTTCATGAGACCTTCTCTCCTGTTATCAAGTTCAACACTATCAGATGCATAGTTGCTTTGGCAGTCAAGAAAAACTGGGACATTCACCAATTCGACGTGAATAATGCTTTTCTCCACGGAGATCTGCATGAGGAAGTCTTTATGAAACCTCCACCAGGATTCATTACTTCATCATCTTCATTAGTCTGCAAGTTGAAAAAAATCTTTATATGGTTTACGTCAAGCATCGAGGCAGTGGTATGCTAAACTCTCTACTTCATTACAGACTAAAGGATTTTTTCACTCTCAAAACGATCATTCTCTCTTTCTCAAATACACCAACGAAACTATCACCATTGTAGCAGTATATGTTGATGATATACTTGTTACAGGTGATAACTTGGAAGAAATTACCTCACTAAAAACCTTTCTCGATACACAATTCAAAATTAAAGATCTTGGCTTCATTCATTTTTTTCTTGGCCTTGAATTCAACAAACATGATAAGGGCATGGTTCTTCATCAACACAAATTCATGACTGAATTATTTGATCTCTATTCAATAAAACCCACTACAATTGTACACACTCCTTTACCTGCCAAATTGACATTGATGCCCGACATGGATACTCCATTAGAGGATCCGACCATATACCGTCAATTAATCGGCAAACTAAATTTTCTGGTTCATACCCGACCTGACTTATCATTTTCAGTACAACATCTCAGTCAATTCAATCAGAAGCCATGCCATGCTCATTATGAAGCTGCCATTCACATTTTGCAATACTTAAAAAGCACACCTACACAAGGTATTTTCTTCAACAATGATGATTCATTCAACATCGAAGTTTTTTGTGATTCGGATTGGGCTGCTTGCCCAATCACAAGACGATCTGTAAGCGGGTTCTTCATTTTATTTGGCGGTATTCCGGTTTCATGGAAATCCAAGAAACAGACCACCATCTCCCTTTCCTCAGCAGAAGCTGAGTATCGCTCTATGCGACGTGTCACTGCTGAATTAGCATGGTTTAGTCGCCTGCTTGCTGAACTCAAAGTCCCTGATGTTACTCCCATACCATTGAAATGTGACAATCAAGCAGCTATTCATATTGCTCGAAACCCCGTTTTTCATGAGAGAACCAAACATATTGAAATTGACTGTCATTACGTTCGAGAAAAGCTTCAACAAGGGTTAATTCGATTGTCTTATGTTCCTACATGACAACAAATGGCTGATGTTTTTACTAAATCCTTGCCCATTTCTATTCACAAGAACATTATTCCCAAGCTGGGTCTTCTTCCCTACCCTCCAGCTTGAGGGGGGGTGTTAGCCATTGCAAGAACAGTTAGTTGATATCGTTAAAGTTAGTTAGTTAGTTAGGGGTATTTTAGTCTTGTACTCACTTTTCTGTTAGAATCAGTTGTAGATCTTTCCTTGTATATATTATTCTTTCGTGTTGTAAGTGTTAATTAACACTGGGAAATGAGAAACTACATTTCGAAATCTTTGTTCAATCATTACAACACTTAGAAGGCGTATCGAACATACCAGCCAAAGAAGATGCCAGAAGAGAACGGTGCGGGTGAGCGTAGATGTCCACAACAAAATTATTATTAATAGTCTCTTGTCAACTACACAACACAAAATATTCACATCATTAATAGTAACCAACGAACATAAATAGCCAATTATTTCGCCACAATTAAACACGAAAGAGATTTATAATAACTTTTTACTAAACATTCTCACATAAATACTCTTAAGCGACGGACAAAAACATCTTGCCATATCTCAGATTTTGAAGCAACTATTACATTGCACATGAATTTAAAACGAGTAACCGCGTTAAGGATGCGATTTCTATCACATGCGACGTGGTGCTGGACAGCCCTAATTTTGACCTTATTTATTATCCTTCCTCTTCCCACTTGCTTTCTATCCTCGCCGTCGATGTATTAATCATCGGTCACGATTCATTCACAGATTTACTAAAAAGTGTAATTTATATTTTGGGATCAAGATCTATGATGATGGGCCCCACTGCAAGTAGCTGTTGGCTAATCAGACATAAGTCCTTCAATAGGTACGGTTGATTGCCGAAAATCACCAATCCTCCAATCCAACGGTCCTAAATAATCCTCGTGAAAAACAATGCAGCAGCATCACTAGGGCAATTTCCCAGATCCAACAACCCATTTTCTTCACACCTTAATTACACTTACAACCCCTAATGTTTTACGGCTTTAGTACATATTACTCTTTTCTTTCACAAATTTATATGCTGATCCTAAATTTCTTTCAAGTTTCAAGAGACCAAAATGCCAAAGCAGTTTACCACTTTGCTTTATCTTTCTAAAAGGATGTATGGATCTGTTATAAAAACAAATATTACGATTAAAAATCAATGGTAATTAGTAATATATGTTTGATGAAATTGACTCTATCAATATTTTAAACTTTTAAAGCCAAAATAGTTGGATTTCCATATACAAGTAATGCTTATTGTAAGAAAGTTGTCTTTCACAACCTCTTTTGTTTTATAGCTAATTCTAACTTCAATTGAATAAATTTTATTGCAAGAATATAAATGAATCGAACGAATACGAAAGAATGGTTATTTACGTTCGTTCATTTATATTAACCGAACGAACATGAATAAATAAACAAACTAATTTTCTTGTTCATATCATTCGTTCAAGAAATTGTTTTTTTTTATGTTCGTTCATGTTTGCCATAAAGGAGCGAAATGAAAATAAAAGAACGTAAATGATGTAAACGAACATAAATAAATGAACATAAGCGAACATAAATGAATGTAAACAAACAAACACAAACAAACTTAAATGAACATAAACGAGGAAAAATAAAAATAAATGACCATTAACATACAAACGAAGAACCGTATATAAATAAAGGCATTGTAGAAAACCCACGATACGAACCATCAAAAAGAACTTCAATTTAAAGTCTTTCCAAATGTCTTCTCTAAACAAAAACTTGCATGGTTTAACCCTTTAATGTCATCACATCAAGTATCTTCTTTAATACGCAAACTCTAAGTTCTTCATTCTTTAGCCAAATCATACAAACATCATCTATCGTGAGATCATTATAAAAACATTTGTATCGTAATATGAAATAAAAAGAGATAAGTAACAACTCAATTGTATGATTTTACCTTGAAGATAATCATACTTCATCACTCTTCAAACGGTCAAACCTCATGGAAACTTAACATATATAACACATGCATTTTTTTTATAATATAGACGGAAAACAAGTAGAGTCCACAGATGCAAATGAACTGAAAGCACCAACGAACATAGACAAACAAATGAACATAAACGAACGTAGACAAACAAAGATAAATAAATTAACATAAATAAACGTTCACCAAAGTAAATGAATGAATAACACCAATGTTAATGTTCGTCCGTTTAACGAAATGAATAAAAATCTTGTTCATGTTCATTCGTTTATTAAATAAACGAACTTCTCGTTGAACTGTTTACGTACGGTTTATCGAACATTTGACTTGTTTACGGCCTAAATAGTTTGATGCTATTGTTTTTTATATACATATATATGATTCAAAATAAAAAGTTTATGATTGCTGACAATTTTTGTTACTTGATATAAGAATAAAATGAATATGATATTCTAAAACGGAGAATGGTGTCCATCCAAGAGATTTGATAGTTTTCGGTTGAAATTGTAATTTTATAATCAGAACGGACTTAAAATCCACATAATAAAAAAGATGAAGGCGGCTAAGTGTAAGATTTACCTATTCCTTTTAATCTTCGGAAGCCGTCTTTCATATCTCTTTCGCTTCATCCTCCCTCTCACCGAGAACTTTGGTTCATATCTCCGGCCGGCCCTCCGTCGTCCCCCTTCTCTCTATACGCCGTAACACGCCGCCACCGAGCTTCACGGAAGAGAGAAGAAGATAGCGGAGGAGAGGAGAGGAGAGGAGTTATCATAGAAAAAGATTTCAAGATGCAGCCAACTAACGGCAGCAGCGGTGATTTGACTCAGCAACAACAGCAGCAACAGCAACAGCAATGGTTGGCGATGCAGCAGTACCAGCAACAGCAATGGTTAGCGATGCAGCAGTACCCCGCGGCGGCGGCCGCGTCAATGGCGATGCATCATCCAGCAATGATGTACCAACAACCACCGGCACACTATATGCCTTATCATTATCAACAGCAGCAGGCACAACAATATCAACAGCAGTCGCAACAACAGCAAAAAGGTAATCAGACTTCGAGCGAGGATAATAAGACGATTTGGGTCGGCGATCTACAACACTGGATGGATGAAGCTTACCTTCAGTCGTGCTTCGCTCAAACCGGCGAGGTTAGGGTTTTGACTTTTTATTTCGCCTTCTTTCCATTATTGTGAAACTTTGATTTTTTATTCGGTGAATATGTACTTTTGTCGTTTGGTATGATGTAAATGGAATTGAAAAACAAGAGTACAATTCGGCAACAGGAAGGATTATTCCCCCGTTCCAAATAAAGCTTTTCTCACCTTGCCAAAATTAGTAGTCTTCAAATGCAAAATTTTAACAATTTTGTTATATAAGTATCAATATCATTCTATCTACCATGTAATTTGCAGGTAGCATCTATAAAACTGATCCGCAACAAGCAAACTGGTCAATCAGAGCGTTATGGATTCATCGAGTTCCTCTCCCATGAAGCTGCAGACAAAGCTCTTCAAAGCTACAACGGAGCCTTGATGCCAAGTACCGAACAAGGTTTCCGATTGAACTGGGCTAGCTTTAGTACCGGAGAAAAACGTGTAGAAACAGGCTCAGATCTATCCATATTTATAGGAGATTTAGCTCCAGATGTTACCGATACAATTTTGTATGAAACATTTGCCGGTAGATACCCATCTGTGAAAGGAGCAAAAGTTGTTGTCGATACAAATACCGGCTGTTCAAAAGGGTATGGATTCGTTAGGTTTAGTGATGAAAACGAGAGAACAAGAGCTATGAATGAAATGAACGGCCAGTATTGTTCAAGTAGGCCTATGCGCATTGGAGTCGCAACTCCTAAAAAGCCTCCGACTCAACAACAATATGGACAGCAACAATATTCATCTCAAGGTAATCCATATTACATCATTCCCATCTGATAATTAAAAAAAAAATTGAATATATATGTAATGGTTGTGTATTTCTAGCTCTGTTATTAGCTGGCGGAAATGGATTCGGTGCTATTCCTCAAAACACCCAGTCTGATGGAGATTCTTCAAACACAACAGTAAGTTGATCGGTTATCTTGTTAATCAAGCAGCAGTGATTGGTTTCTAAAATTCAACTTCTTTAATATTAATAGATTTTTGTGGGAGGACTTGACTCTGAGGTTACTGATGAAGACTTGAGGCAAACGTTTTCTCAGTGCGGCGAGATTTTATCTGTTAAAATACCACTTGGAAAAGGATGTGGTTTTGTTCAATTCGCAAGCAGGTATTTATTTATTTATTTAAATAATGAGAGTGTTGATTTCGTTAATTGGCTCATTTTTTGTTTGGATTTCTATATATAGAAGCAGTGCCGAGGACGCAATTCAAAACATGCATGGCACAGTGATAGGGAAGCAGACTGTTCGTATATCATGGGGTAAAACTCCTGCTAATAGACAGGTATGTAAATGTTTTCTCTAATTTCTTTTTTTAATTGACTTGATTTTCAAGTGTTTAAAATGTTCCTAAAGAAATTGCATATGATAGAGGACGGGTGGTTCAAATGGAACCTACTACATGAAGCAAGGTGGTTATGGTGGTTATGGATATGGTGCACCACAGAATCAAGATGGCGGTATGTATGGCGGTGTGGATGCATCTGCATACGAATCAAACGGGTACAACCACCATCAGCAGCCTGTCAGCTAATCATCTTCA
This sequence comes from Cichorium intybus, assembly GCA_023525715.1. Classification (NCBI taxonomy): domain Eukaryota; kingdom Viridiplantae; phylum Streptophyta; class Magnoliopsida; order Asterales; family Asteraceae; genus Cichorium; species Cichorium intybus. Next base: position 33,520,985 of record CM042009.1, read on the forward strand.
ATTTGATTCTAAACACTGTATGATTATGAGATGTTAAAAACCTATTGTTGTTCCTTGTATGGAATATATATCTACGAATGTAACTGGAATTTTGTGAGCCTAAAAACCAATTTTTTTTTCTTTCTATATTACTACTTGAAGACAGTTTAGGATAATTGAGTCTTTGTTTTGAATTACTTTTTATGTTATGAGAGTTTTTGGAGTTGCTTGTTTTGGTTTTAAAATGCCCCGGATTTTGATTACTTTAGTCGTATATGTAAAAGTAAAGTCAGTCCTTGGGGTCTTCTGGATGTTACCCTTTTAAAGATTTATAGCTTTTATTGATAGATATATATATCTCAGAACCTTTTTTTTTATCTAGTTACAAGTATGCTTTATCTATTGGAGTCAGACTTTTTACATCGATTTGAGCTGGGGTCTTTGTGAGGTAGTTTTTGGAGTTTACAAGGTACTTCCATATGCCTTAAAGTTGGAGGGAGTAACAGCTTTTCTTTTGTTATCTTGTATGATTTGGATGATATTTTACTGGTTTGTGCTGATATGATTTCCAACGGATGACAACACAAAGTAAAACTGAAAGATATGTGGATTAAGTGAGCGAGTTTGGGTTTTTTCTCGGTTATTGAAACCAGATCTGTTTCTTCATATTTCAACTTTAAAGTTTCTTTCATTTATAGAGTCGATGAAATTTGAAAGACATGTGTAGAGTCCAACGATTTCTCTCCAAAAGAGCCATTACTCATTGTTCTCGAGATTTTTTAAGGAGAGAAAGGGAAGGAAATGGAAAGAAAAATGTGTTCTTGAGTTTCTTTTTAATGAAGGGAATGAAAAGAAAAGGAGGAGGAGGAGGGGGGGGGGGGGGGGTGACCATCTGGCTCCGCCCGAATGTCTTTAAATGCTTTAACCACTTGTACCATGTGTTTTTCAACTTGTACTATTTATGTTTTTTTAATTTTAAAAATTGTGTGGGGTTAAAACTGGGTTAAGTGGGAAGGATACCGGAAGATTTGGGATGGAAGGGATGAAAATGATAAGAGAGGGAAAAAGCTTAGGTGACATGTGAGTTGGATTGTGTCACACCGATGTACGGAGGCTCGATGATGATAAACAGTGATTTGGAATTCGTTGGGTGTAAATTTGAGATGTGGAGGGTGTTATAATGAAAATTGGTGGAGATAGAGCATTATAGGCAAGATAGAGCCGCTATCTCTAGAAGATAGTGCTGATATCTCAAGAAGATAGCGATGCTATCTCTAGAAGATAGGGACGCTATCTTCGCGTGTTAGATTGGGTTTTTAGCATGTGAATGTGTATTTCGAGTCAAAACACACCCAAACCCTTGGCACTGGTGATTGAGCGAATATAACTTGAGTACTCTCTAGTATTTGAGTAGAGATATACTTTGTTGTAACTTGAGTATATATATATATATATATATATATATATATATATATATATATATATATATATATATATATATATATATGGCCATGATCAAATATATCCTGACAAGTATTGTGTAACCTGTAAACTCAATATGGACCACTCATTTAAAACACATTCTTTTAAGAATGACTTATCTGTTCATTTAAAATATTGTTGTTTTATGTAAAATATTTCATTCTTTCCAGAATTGTTACAATTTTTATAGATTCTTATTGTTGTGATGTAATTTTTCCAGTAATTTTGTCCTAATTAAAACAATTCATTACATTCTTGATGTTTTGATATACAAAATTTAGTTCATTCTTTTAAGAATGAAAAATTTTCAGTTTTTTCATTCTTACGAGAATGAAAATCGGATGGCCAGGATTTGGTTACAAGGTAACACAATAATTGTCATTTTTATTATAACCTAGCCCTATATATATATATATATATATATATATATATATATATATATATATATATATATATATATATATATATATATATATATATATATATATATATATATATATATATATATATATATATATATATATATATATAAAATGTGTGTGTGTTATGTTGTTACTGTTGTAACCCCTTTGTGGAGTGAATTGTTATATATGGATAACACATTAGTTGAGTTGAGTATACATATTTGATTTGTAAAAGCAAAGTAGTTGCTAGTTTGATTGAGTTAAAGAGTCTTTTATTCAGATTGTTATAGCCATGAGGGCTGTTGTAATTGAGTATAGCTGATTGAGGAATGAGTATATACGAGTGTTTATGATTGAGTTTATGAGCGGTACTGGTCGCAGTACCTACTAATGAGTTGGTGTTTGATAGTGATTTGCTAATGTTTGCCACCGGACCCCCAAGTTGAATTTCGTATTGACTTAATGTTGGGGACGACTCTATTTGCAAAAGCACCGTATCGGTTGACACCCGCAGAATTGAAGGAACTAATGACCTAATTGCAAGAGTTGTTAGACAAGGGTTTTATTAGACCAAGCTCTTCCCCTTAAAGAGCTCCAATATTATTTGTAAAAAAAAGATGGGATGATCGGAATTGCATTGATTATTGAGTTCTTAACATGGTGACTATCAAGAACCGATATTCCTTACCTCGAACCGATGACCTTTTTGATCAAATTCATGGTGCAGGTTATTTTTCAAAGATTGACTTACGATCCGGTTATCACCAATTGAAGATCAAGGTGAATATGTAAAAAAAAGGTCTTACGAAGAAGATATGAGCATTTTGATTTTTTGGTAATGCCCTTTGGTTTAACTGTAACACCCGGCTTTTAAAACAAAAACACCCCTGAAAATTTTTCATTTAAAACATAGGTTTTAGTACTTAAAACCATAAACAAAGGGGTATATTTTAATAAAAACGGGTACAAGCGTATCAAGGAGTATATAAATATAGTAACCTCCTTATAAGCCGGGCTGCTACTGACAGCATCTACAAGTCTACTTCTTGAGTCACGGACTTTATCCTTACCCTTATCAGGGTTATGCTAACCTGCAGGGACATTTAACAAACGGTATGAGCTACAAAGCTCAGTGAGTAATCGTATCTGCAAATAACACGTATAAGAATACATTCATATATAATTTCCTATATATGATAAATCTATTAACCGTATATCTCTGTCTGGATATTGGTTCCAAGTTCCTAGCCATTCTGGCTAACCGTATATGTCTTAGGATTTGCACATCCTATCGCATAGTCTCACAAGTTGTTATTTGCATACATTTCTGTCCCATATTTTTTTAGTCATAATTGACCGCATCGTATTTCATGGCTATGTAAGCCGCACCATGTGACATAGCTATATAAGTTGCACCAAAACATTATAAATATATAAATCATAGCCCGCAGGCCGCACCAGCTGGGTTTAATAACCCGATATCATAGCCAAAAGGCCGCACCAGGTACCTGTAACAATATCATAGCAGTATAGGCTGCACCAGTTGGATATAACATCCAGAATCATAGCCGTATAGGCCGCACCAGAATGCCATACAATACAAAATCAAATATGGCTCACGGGTTAGCCCGCTGTTGCCTTGGCTCACGGGTTAGCCCGTTGTTGCCTAGACTCACGGCTTATCCGGTCTTGTCTATATAAGTTTGACTCATCAAAATAAACTATGGCTCACGGGTTAGCCCGCTGTTGCCTAGACTCACAGCTCCGTTCTTGTCTATAACAGACTTACGGCTTATCTGGTCTTGTCATATCATAGTGTATATATATATGTATTGACTCACAGCTCCGTTCTTGTTATCGCAATGACTCACGGCTTATCTGGTCTTGTCTTTTACATATATTTTACACTTGTCGTTTTCGTCCCTCGAAGCTGTTTCAACCTGTAACAATTCAATCATCATATATCACATGTGATATCAGTGAGATTACTCACCTGGATGCTAGCTGCATTTGAATCCGGTTGTTTCTTGCTTTTGCGTGCACCACAACCATTTATCCCGTACCTATTTATTCATTTATATACCAAATGATAATAGGTTAATAACCATTTTAGTTGACTCTACTACACAAGAGTCCTATACAATTCAATTGGGAACCATTTCCAAGCATTTCCAATCAATAACCATCGTTATAAAATTTAATACACTTCCCGAAATACGCGTATTCTACTACAGTACTTTCGGGAGGTCGTATTCGTATTCCGATAATTTTCCATGAAGTTTTACAACATATTAAACCTATGTTTAAAATTTCAGGTCAATCGGATAAGCCTAGCATTAAAATCAAACGTGGAAAATTCACAGAAAACAAATTGATTTCTGCCCAGGCCTCGAGTCGCGACCAACACCCTGCTCGAGTCGCGAAGGGTGGTCTTCGAGTCGCGAGCGACCCCATGGTCAAGTCGCGAGCGCTGGGCAGTGTGCAGAAACTCCGATTTTGTGCTAGAATTTTCCATTTTTCCATTTTAAGCACTTATTGCTCGACTTAATCGGTTGGGGTTTATTCCTAGGCTAAAACCTTACATTTTAACAAGGTTTTTAACCTTCAAAACACACTCAATCAATCATATGAAGATTTAGGGTTCTTAATTCTAAAAACCCCAAAACCTCAATTTCATCTAGAATAACAATCTACTTCCATTTTCTTAAATTAAGTCCTTTAGCATGACTTACTGGAAGTATTAAACCATTTAAACCACATAAACATAACTGAAATTTACAAATTTCAGTTTCTATAAAACCCTTCAAGAACACTATCAAGAACTTGGTTAAAATCAAGTTTACTAACCTTGATTGCTTGGAAACTTCAATTCCAATTCATGATTTCGATTTTCCTGCTTCAAGCCTCATGATCTCTGCAGAATTTGCTCACCAAAATCCTTCCCGTAAGCTGAAAAATGGTCAGCCCTAATAGGAGAGTTCCAACTCTCCTATTTATACTTCCAATATTTGCAAATTTAGTCCCTAAGTTCCATTTCTTGAACTTTTGGCACTAATATCAAGTTTTATCACAATAAACTTTCTTTTCTTATGCTTTTGTCACAAGCAAACAATATTTTTACATATTTGGTCCTTCACTTGGTCAAATGACCGAATTACCCCTTTTATGGTAAAATGACCAAAAATCAGTTTTTATAACATTTTAAGTCCAAAACTCAAAATATTATTTCAAACCAAATTCTTTTCTGTCCAAAAGACCAAATTACCCTTCTAAGGTAAAATGACCAATTTACCCTTTTTATTATATTTACATAAAAAGAGTGTCTTGGCGTTACATTAACTAACGTGCCTGCAACATTCATGGATCTCATGATCATGTGTGCAAACCATTCCTTGACAAATTTGTCATAGTTTTCATTGACGACATCCTCATCTATCCAAAGATGAAATAAGAACACAAGGAGCATTTGAAGGTTGTCCTCGAGACCTTGAAGAAAGAAACACTTTATGCAAAATTTCCAAATGTGAATTTTGGAACCAAGAGGTACAATTCATTCACAGAAGTTCTAGGGTTTACATCACTACTTGCCAATATCGAATAAAAAGTTTTCTAGAGATCCTTCCCTTGAAGCCCTCACATTCACTATAGGTTATTTATTTCGTTTAATACTTTAAGCATGGGTAGGCACTCTATTCTTTTCATCTCGTCCAAACCTAGCAATATAAGCAAAAACGTGATAATTGCCAACCCATATGGAGCATAATTTACGTATCAATCATTCTTGATCCTCCGTCATCAAGAACCTTACAAATGCAAACCTTTTCCCCAATTTTGATAGCTTATGCTTTATATACGCATCAACCACAACACTATACTTATCACATACATTCCTCAAATCTTTTGTTTCATACGTCGATTGAAAATTCGTCATGTGTATAGTAATAAATAATATTTCCACAACAGTAAAGTTAGGGTTACCTTAACGACTCCCCACATCCTTGACAATGCGATTTTCTCATATCCCTCCTCTCGAAGTGCGTAGAAATCGCCATTCCCACCAATTATTTGCCTTGATATTGTTCGATACGCAATTCCAAAAAAAACATAACCAATTAAAAATGCTCACAGTTCCACCAATCTTGATAGCATCTATTATTCAAAATCCTCCTTATCGGTGGAACGTCAGTGATCAGAACTGTTACAAATTGGCTGTACCTAAAAAGCTTGGTTCGATAGAGCCAACAATCTTGGAAATCTATTTAAAATGTTTACTTAAATTAAATAGAACATCAATAATAAGATAAAAGCTAAATATCATTGTATTGATAATTTATCAAAATTTTAATATATTAATTTTATTAACAATTTATGCACGATCTTATGATTCTACTCACAATCTTAGTATCTCATAAACGATGTTAAGATCCCACACCAATCTTAGCGCTAAATCGATCTTACTAAGATCGATATTTTTATGGATGATAAGATCATAAGATCGTATGACCCTATAACAAGGATCATGATTTCAATAACATTGATTTTAATACTATTCTATAGATTATAATTATAAAATCTTTTATTTACAACACGAAAAAATAATCATAATAAAAGCTTATCAAAACCATGATAGTATTATGATAAGGAAAATAGTTAATAATTAGAGTTAAAAAAAACCATCACCATGATTACCAAACGATGGAGAAACCTAGGAAATCACTCTCTAATTAAAGAGGAGTGACATGGGTTCTAATCCTATCATAGTTACAACTTAGGGATGGATACTGTTCAAAAAAAGTTATTTTTATAAAAAAAAAACTATACTTAATTATCATGAAAAATGTAAAAATCTTACAATCAGTAAGACTTCTATAGAAAAAAACAACGGAAGGAATCAAGTATATTACTAATTCATATTCCATTCAAAGATGGAATGAAGAAACGAGCCAATAAATGAAAATAACAAAATGGAAGGAATTGCATGTCAACAAGATCAACCATTTGATTCCACAAGACAAAACATACGTCGTTTTCTTAATTTCAAGTGAATTAACCATTCATTTACCTTTCTGTCATATCAAACACTATCTAAAAGTAAGCCTAAAATAAAAAAGGAGGAAGAAGAACTCGTGACTCTATGGCAGGGTCCAAGACCGGTTTGGTTTGAGAACAAGACATGGTCAAGAGCAAACAGAAGAACCACCATCGACACTAAGGCAAGAACCATTAAGATATGGCCTATATGCCCATCGTTTATGGGGTGTCATGTTTGTGGTTGTGATAAAACAAAGAGACTCGGGTTCAAGGATTGACAATCCTCAAGTTGTAGTTTTCTTCATCTAGGTGTTTTTTGTTAACTAGTTAGTTTTAGCAGCCTCAAAGTACTTGATTTATTTATCACACAATGAGTTTTGAGACTGTTCGGTGTGGGTTAATTGAGTTTGTCACGATTCAACATTTTATGGTTTGAGTATCTAAGATAAAAGTTCGTTATTAAAATTAGTTTAAATTGAAATAAGGACTACTTGGCAATACCATGCCTTGTGATGGGTTTTCTCGGATATTAAACATGGTCCTTGCAAAAAACTTCGGATGCTAGGATTCTCGTAACTCTAATAAAATTAGAAAATTATTTTTTTATCAACATCGATCACACTTCCCAAAATTCCATAAATCCGTAAAATTGTAAAAGGGTTCTTAATTAATCCCAATAAATTGGCCGAAAAAAAAATCAATTATTGGAACATTGTCGAACGTTATCCTCAACATTCACAAAACCAATACAAAAATATTTGAAAAGAAATTTGCAAACGTCCGAATGGACCACTCTTCTTAACCACGGCAGATTGAGGACAGGCTCCCTTCCAAACCCAGACAAAACTCTCCATGTGAATCATAAACCTTTCCCTTTTTACTTTAGCCCCACAATCATCATTGCTCATAAAAAATAATAAATAAAACACCCCAAAAACGGAATTAATTACGTCAAACATTGCCAAAAACCGAATAAGTTCACATAACGTCCAAAAACACCCCATAATACATCTTATAACATTTCAATTACATTATATTCATATAATCGAGGTATGATCAAATACAATCAAACCAAAAGTTTAATGACCACTTTGCTTTACAAGATTCGTCTATAAATAATATACGTATGGTCCTTGCAAGTGAGAGCCACCAATACCATTCATCAATGGAGACCAAACACAATTTATTCCCAACAAAACTCAAACTTCTTCTACTAATTCTTGTCACAACGACGACATGCAAATGTCACACCCACAACTCACGGGCCAACCAAGCCGAAACCCTAATGTCCTTCCGCCATTCAAGAACCCACACCCAACTCAACACCATCAATGAGGAACTGACCATAGAAACAGGCTTCAATGAAGTGAAAACCGATGACAATGGGAGGACAATGGAAGATGATTACATAAAACATGGGCTTCCGGGCCAGCCATTATCAAAAGGGTTAAGATTCAAACAATTTTCAGGATACATCAATGTTGATAGCTTCAATGGTAGAAGCCTTTTCTACTACTTTGTTGAAGCTCTTGATCAACCATCTTCTAAACCACTTGTTCTTTGGCTTAACGGAGGTACACTTAATTTGCCCGTCTCTACTTGTTTCTTGAAACCTGATTCCTTCGTTTATACTGTTTTACGTAATTTTTTTTTACTATAAAACGTCATGTGTAAATTCAAATTTACAATAGCGAACCTTGTTACACGATAGGACCGGGATGTTCGTCTCTTGGGGTTGGTGCCATGCTTGAGATTGGGCCGTTTGGTGTTAACGCTGATGGCAAGACTCTTTATTCACGACGATTTGCATGGAACAGAGGTTCGAGTTTAACCAACTATTGTTAAACTGCATCTGTTTTTACTTTTAATTGAATCTAATCATATCTATTTTGACTTGTTCACAGTTGCAAATGTACTATTTTTGGAGTCACCGGCGGGAGTTGGGTTCTCTTACTCCAACACTACCAGTGATTACGACTTGTCTGGGGATAAACGGACAGGTAGGACTCCCTTTTCATGATTACACACACTCACGCACACGCTTTTTTTCCTTTTTCTTTTGAGTTGAAAAATAGAAAGTAAGTATAACTACAGACCTATCAACGACCTCTAGCTTGTTTGGTATCCGATGTATGACAGTTTTAGTTTTTTCGGTTTTGGATTAAAATGTCAAATATTGATTTATATTTGTTATTATTTGGATTATCATACGGGTTTTTGGTACAAATTGCAGCTGAAGATTCCTACGTTTTTTTGGTGAATTGGTTCAGACGATTCCCACATTACAAGAACCACGACTTTTACATAATCGGAGAAAGTTATGCAGGTAGAAATACGTACAATAGATTATTGGTTTATGGTCAATTAGATACAAAACAATTGAATTTGTGCTCATTTAGTCAATAAACTTTGTTTAAATTGTAAAATACCATTTAATTTCTTATTTTCCATTCAAAGTAGTCGCTACAACCGGTGATAGCATGTTTCAATAATTTTTTTGCTTTCTAAAACAATTGAAATTCTTTGTTTTTACTATCTAATGTTTCTTACGTGTTTTTTTGACCGGCTAAGGTTATTGAATGTTTTTTTTACTATTTAGTTTTCTTATATGTTTTTTCAAAATTTGTTATTATAACTTTATCTTTTACTTAGTTTTTAAATATTTTTTTAAAAGAGAGTTTTGCAACTTCATTCTTTTACTTTGGTTTTTAATTTTTTTGCTACAAGCTGTTTATATACTTTTTTTTTCGTGTTTTTTAAAAATTTATTTGATATGTTTTTTATAATTCGTTTTTCCTAACTTCATTTTTATATTTTTTTTACAATTCGTTTTTACAAGTTATTTTTATTCTTGGTTTTTTCATGTTTTTTCACAATTTATTTTTATATCTTTATTTGTTTTTCATATTTTGTGTTTACGACTTTAGAACAAACATCTAAAAAAGATGTAAAAAAATCGAAGTTGTAAAAAGTAATTATGAAAAAACATTAAGAAAACAAAGATGTGAAAACAAAGAAAAAATAAAGTTATAATACCGACTTTTAAAATAATATATAAAAATAAAATTATAGAACCAAATTGTGAAAAAATATGCAATCGCCTTAAATAGCATAAAAAACCTCAATAAATTTGGAAAGCCAAAAAGTAACATACAAGAGACCTCAGATAAAAAAATGTTAAATGGCCTTAGAATTTTAGAAAAAACATGGAAACATGCTATCTCGGATCATAATGATCATTAATTATTATTATTATTATTATTATTATTATTATTATTATTATTATAAGTTTGGTAACATGTTACATCATAAACAAGAAAAGAAGGAGAGAAAAGAATGGAAAAGAAAAGAATGAGAAAAAAAAGAAGGGAATGGAAAGGAAATGAAAGTTATATTTTCGTGTTCCCGAGTCGAAAAAAAATTAAAGGAAAGAAACGTTTTATGTGTTCCCGAGTGGAAAGTAAGGGAAATGAAAGTTATTATTAAGTGTTATTTTTACCAGAAATTTCCTTTCCTTCCAAATCCTTCCAAATCGAAAAGAAAGTTAGGAGAGAATATTAACCCTCCGATTCCTTTCTCTTCTTTCCACTTCATTGCGTAAAAAAACTCGGGAACATAAAAACTTTTCTTTTCCTCCCAGTTTCACATATTTCTCTCCCTTTCTCTCTAAATGAGACTCGGGAACACAGCGTAAATAAGCCCAAATTCAATACTTTAGTGCTTAATTTTGACCATTAAGCTTAGATTATATCAATGTAAATTTTTGTATTTTATATTACAGGATTTTATATCCCGGAGCTAGCCGATGTGATTACAAAGAAAAACACGAAGGCCGATTCTACATCAGTCATCAACCTCAAGGGTATCATGGTAAAATAAAACACGACCAGTAAAATAACTTGATACAAGTGTGAATTATTCAACTTATAATAGTAATTTACTTTGTGTTTATAAAGATAGGAAATGGAATAATGAACTCCGAGACCGACGACAAAGGATTTAACGATTATTTATGGAGCCACGCCCTGATTTCAGACGAATTGTATCAGAAATTAACACGACAGTGCGGTTACAATAATAATAGCGACTACTGCAAAAACCTAGAAGAACAACTTGGGGATGAAATTGGGGACATTGATTTCTACAACATTTATGGCCCGACTTGTACGCCCTTGCCCCAAGGATTAACAGTAAGGAAGAAGCGTCATCGAAGATCCGGTGGACTAGATCCGTGCGAAGGAAATTACGTTGAACACTATCTCAATCTTCCCAATGTTCAAACTGCTTTCCATGCGAATGTCACCAAATTATCGCATCGATGGGAAACTTGCAGGTTTGAATTAGACTTGTTTGCAATTATTTGTTCGGTAAACCAAGCAATACGGCATAAAACTCACTTCGACTCTTGTTGAAACTTGAAGGTTACTAATTTATGATTTTTCCTATTTCAGTAAACTCATCGGGGAATGGAAGGATAGCCCATCAACCATGTTTCCAATATACAAAAGGCTAATTTCTTTGGGTCTCCGAATACTGCTCTATAGGTACATTTGGGTTTCTTTAAAGACATAATTGAAAAAAGAAGTCTTAAATTCATTAATTAATCAGTATTATTGAACATGAAACTACAGTGGAGATGTTGATGCTGTTGTTCCTGTCTCTGGTACACGATATTCTATAGATGCCATGAATCTTACTGTGATTAAACCTTGGCGATTTTGGACAGACGCTACCAAACAGGTAAAGTTTCATGTTTAATAACCTTTTTTAGATCTACATTTGATAGACATTTAAAGATTATTTAAACAATAAACATTTTCGTGTTTGTTTAAAAATTACAGGTGGCTGGGTATAAAGTTGGATATAACGGATTAACATTTGCTACAGTACGAGGCGCTGGTCACGAGGTACCTCGTTTTCAACCAGGTCAAGCATTTGCTCTAGTGAAGATGTTCTTGGCGAATCGTGATTAAAACGAACACCAACGTTTGAGTGTTACTATAAGTCTTCACGATGGATTTTGATGAAATTGTAGTCATTGCTAGCCGTTGGATGAAATTGTAGTCATTGCTAGCCGTTGGATGAAAACTTTATCCAAATTGAGATGTTTGTTTTGCCAAAGAAATCGAAAATGTAGTTGTGAAATATTCTTTTCTTGTAAGATTAATTTTAATTTATACAGTATGTTTTATGAATACCGGGGGTTCCTACAAAATTAATAGATATCTGCAATATCTCAAACAATGTTATGGCTTCGATTTTTATCCACCTGGGATACATGTTTTATATATGAGAAATTCTATTTTCTTTTACCTTTTATTCCTATCTATAAGATTTGTAAAATCACCCAACCTTGTGGAGAGTATTTCATTATGTATTTATAGTACCGGGTTACAAAGAAAATATTACAAGGATAAGGATAAATACAATTTAAATGAGTAACAACCTAGTTTAAAAACAAAACAATATCTCAAGATATCTTTGAAAGAGATATCGTTAATACCCCTCAAACGGAAAGGCGGTGGACCAACACATAGCTTGAAACAAAAATGCTTAAATAAAGGCTGCGGTAAACTCTTTGTAAAAGTATCCGCCAATTGCAACTTGGTTGGAATAAACCGTGTGTATAGTTTCCCAGAGGCAACAAGTTCACGTACAAAGTGACAGTCAATGTCAATGTGCCTTGTCCGCTTGTGAGAGATAGGATTTTGACTGAGAACTATGGCACTACGGTTATCACAAAGTAGTGTGGGACGATCTGGTGGCAAGACATGTAGTTCACAAAGTAAATGAGTAAACCCATACCATCTTAGCAACTGTATTCGCCATGGCGCAGTTTTCGGACTCACAGCTTGAATGAGAAACGGTGGACTGTTTCTTAGCACTCCAAGAGACAAGATTCCCACCAAGGAAGATTGGGTAGCCATTATAAGTAGAACGCCTCATTTCAATGCAACGACCCAATCAACATCGGAGTATCCAAGGATGGTTGGAGAAGATGAATGACGAAAAGTCAAACCATACAAGATAGTGTATTAAAATAGAAAGTGATTTGTACACAACAATTTTTATCTATACATAACAATTTATGCTTTAAAGAGTTGTACGATACACAAAAAATGGATCATCCTGTCAAATTGGGAATTCTCAAATCGAATCGGGTTCAAGTTTAAGTTTGGATTTCCCATTGGGTACGGGGTTTTTTCATTCCTGATGCCGATATCTTCTTATATAGGGCAGGATACATATGGATCAACAACAAAATCAAATGTTATGTTATAAACACTAGTGAGAACAAGTTTTAATTAAATATTAAAGAAAACTATAAAAAATAATCCATGTTGTTTACTGTTTATTTTTTTTGAATGGGTCCTAATAGTTCCATTTTTTTTTTTTGCTAAAAAAGGTCGCTTTGAAAGAGATTCATTGCGGTTTTAATCCATGTCCAAACTAAAATGACTATTATGCCCCTTTGATATAATTTTTTTATTTTCTAATATTTATTTTAAAATTTATATAATTATAAAATAGAAAATGGACTACTCTCACCCTTTCCCTTCATGTATCAATGTGAATAAGACCCAACCCCTTTGCACATCCATTCTCTTTCAGCCACCTGCGACCAATCACCACCCTACCCTATTTTTCATCATAGACAACCCCCTTTCTCCCCTTCTGATAATGAACTAACTTGCACCACTCCTCTTCATATATGTGTGTGTGTGTGTGTGTGCACGCCTTTCTGTCTCTCTGTCATCGTGTTTATAGAAATTGTCTCACAAAATTGTAGTCACTCCAATCAGTCACTACCTCCGCTTCTTTGTCTATCCCCCTACACATACGCACAATTGCATATTCCTCAATCGTATGTCGTTTCCCCTTACCTTTTTGTTGGCTCTAACCACTTCAAAACCAAAACCATATCTCACTCAAAACTATAAACAATAAACCCCAAAAAATTTATCCCCAACAAATAATCTATATCTAGATTACATACTGAATTTACTCTATCCCTGTAATGGAAAAGAAAGGAAGAAAAAGTTTTTGGAATTTTCATTGATTTTGATACCTTTCTTCTCGTTTTCTACATAATTTATATGAGCGCAAATTTCGCTAAACAAATTTGGAATATATTTACTTGAGGTTCTCATCATTAATTGAACCATATTTATCACTCTTAACATCTCTTTGATGCTTTTGTTGCCAAATGATTTCATTAAGTTTGCTTTCATTGAATTGAAGTTCATTTATTACTTTTGTCACTTCTGTGTTCTGCTTCACAAGATTACAACCACCCTCATCTAATTTATACATATAAAACTTATAATGCTGGATTTCATCATTATGATAAGACACAACATGAAGATGATACTGAATAGAGACGGTTGTGAAAGGATCATACACGGAGGTTGTATAAAGATGAAATAAGTAGGAACTTTGATTTTTTTTCTCCTTACTTTGTCTCCCACGTAAAACCTTGTAGAGAATAAGATCCAAAACAAAAAGAACACTTTACTTGAAATTAGGACATAAGAGAAACTTGAACTCTACCCTAAACCATTATGTCTATTCAATTAAAACCTTTCCACAGTCATTAATCACACAAAAAATGAGAAGGAATAAGAGGGCTATATTTCTAAAGAAGACGACCAAATTTTTTCGTCATACAACGTAGAGCCCACCTTAAGCGTTCAGTCTTTAAACAAAATCTCAATCATGCCTAAACCCAGATCCCTCCTATTGGTTTTAATGATCAGAAAATAAATAAATAAATTGTGTTGTTATTCATACGTTAACATATAGGATCACACAATTAAGGAAACGAATAATATATATATATATATATATATATATATATATATATATATATATATATATATATATATATATATATATATATATATATATATATATATATATATATATATATATATATATATATATATATATATATCATAAATATTCACTATAAACAAAATTATATTTAATGACACAAGTTTTTGATGGCACATTTTTTGTGTCAATGTATTATGTTTTTAGTGACAGATTTTATGTGCCACGAAAACTTAATAGATTTAGTGACACTTAATGTAGGGGTGAGCATATGGACCTGGGAACTAAACCAGAACCGACCCGGAACCGGAAGTATCGATCGGGCCGGGACCGGGTCTCAATTTTTTGGGATTTTTGGAACCGGGAACCAGATGGAACCGGACCGCGGAACCGGCCCAAAACAGGGAACCAGACCGGGGTACCTAAATAAAGCGACGATTTGAATTCTATTAAAAAAAAACAAAACACTGGCTGTAGAAACGGTCCAAATATACACATTTTGTTAGCAGTAATCCGATGATTAAACTCATAATTAGTTGCAGAAGAGACTCGATGTGTTGGTTTTGGAATAAAGATTATAAAAGTTTATCCAACTTCTCAGGAGATTTGTATATTTTTGTGTTTGTTGTAGAAGGTTTCATAAATAATTCATTATAAAGACGACAAGTATTTATAACTTTTGCCATGCATTTGATATAGAAATAATAAAGAAAAGGGTTAATTTCATATATACCCTAAATAATTCCATAGAAATAATAATTTCATATAGTACGTTGCTAATTCACGTTTACACCATCCAACTTTTAGGAACTGGCAATAACCGGTTCAGAACCGGCGGTCCGGTTCGGTTCCATATTTAATATTTTCACCATATTCTGGTTCCCGGTCTGGGTCCGGGTCGGGCCGGTTCCGGCCGGTTCGATTCCTTTTTTCATCCCTAACTTAATGTATTATGTCATTAATATTCATATTTATTAGTTTCACAATAATTTAAAATGCTACTAAAAGCGCTACATTTTATATCAAAACGGTGTAGGGCGTGTTTGGCAAAATTAGCTGGAAGCTGGAAGCTGGTAGCTGATAGCAGGTAGCTGGTAGCGGTAAGCGGGTAGCGGGTAGCTGGTAGCGGGAAGCTATGACTTTTAGTTTGTATATGACTGTTCGACAAAAGTAGCTGGAAGCTTTTAAAATATGTAAAATTACATAAAATGACATCTGCGTAATTATTGGTTATAGTTTAAGGATATTCTAGTAATTAATTGTATAATTGGCAGAGCTTTTTGTTAAACGCTACTTCAACTAGTTTTTAAAATAGTAGCGTTTAGTTTAAAATAAAAGCTTCAAGCTCGTGTCGCCGAACGAAGCTTTTGGTTTTTATTAGAGCTATTTCTTAAACGGTAGAAGCTAGAAGCTCTCAAACACCCCTAAAAACTTTGTGCCAAACATGCCCTTAATATATTCTAGTAAAAGTTTTACGATCTATGAAAATCTATTTTCATTCCCACCTCCAATTCTCGCTATACATTACACTTTTTCATATTTTCCCTCCTTATCTTCTTTACTTCCTAAACTAAAATTAAAAAGAAAAGCAAAAAAAAGTTGTCCTCCATCTTCCGCTTGCTTGACTGAAAAACACAAAGGGAAGGAGAGCCTGCTGGACTGAAAAACTCGAGCCCTCTTCCGCTTTCGTCTCTTTGATAATTTATGTGCTACTTCATCCTCATATCACCTACTTTAACTTGCAAAGAGATCAATGTTGGAATCTCAAAGTCTTGGTCCTCCTTCAATCAAGGCTTCAATCAAGACTTCAATCAAAGCTGTGATTGAGGTTGAAATATGTGGACATATACCTTCTATGTGTCCTATAAATACAATGCATTACCAAGAGGGTAAAACACACCAATACATAGATACATTGTAAAACATAATCAGTTTTGAGCTATATTCTGATCATAATCAAAGAGCTATTTTGATTAAGTGTGTGTGTGTTATACATATATCATCTTTAATTGGTATCAGAGCCACTTACAGTGTCTGTGTCCGTGTGAGGATTTGAACTTCTGAAAATGTCAGATGTCGATGATCCAAGTGCAAGCACTAGAAATCCTCAGGCCAGGCTCAAGGAGATCGGAGCCACATCGGTGTCATGTCCGATGTTAACCCAAACCAATTACATGGTTTGGTCCCTCCGAATGAAGGTGGTCCTGCGCATACACAAGTGTTGGAATATTATTGAATCGGAAGCAGAAAAGAATGAAGATAGAAACAACCTTGCAATGGGTTTGCTCTACCAAGCGATTCCGGAATCTCTGATTATGCAGATCGGGGAAATAGAAGATGCGAAAACCATGTGGGAATCGATCAAAGCTCGATTTGTTGGCGCTGATCGGGTAAAGGAAGCGAGACTTCAAACTTTAGCCACCGATTTTGATCGGTTGAGAATGACCGAAACCGAGTCAATCGACTCGTTCACCGGAAAACTCGCCGGGATAGCTTCAAAATCGGCATCACTGGGAGAAGTAATTGACGAATCTAAGCTCGTAAAAAAGCTCCTGAAGACGGTGCCGAGGAGATACATCCACCTTGTTGCTTCTCTCGAACAAATCCTCGATCTGAAGACGGTGGGATTCGAAGATATCGTGGGCCGATTGAAAGCCTACGAAGAACGGATTCGAGGAGAAGATGGAGGAGATGAACAGGGGAAAGCTCTCTTTACCCGATCCGGCGGTGGCGGTGGCGGAAACTCGAGCTCCGGCGGCGGAGGCGCTGGATCGCAAAAGGGAGGCGGTGGGAGCAGCCGTGAATCAGAACGTAGGAATGAGTGGGGAAGAAACCATTTTACGCAAAAGAATAACGCATCCGGGTCAGGCGAGTCGGCCGGGTCGGGCGGGTCGGGCGGCGGGTCAAGTAGATCCGGCTCTTCTAGTGGGCAATGGTCCAATTCAAACAAAGCAAAGTCCAATTGGAATAAATCTAAACCAAAAAACCAGCCCAATTCGTCTTCGGGCTCAAATCAAAACGCGAAAAAGGATTTATCAAAAATTATTTGCTACCGATGTGATAAATCGGGCCACTACGCGTCAAAATGTCCGGATAGAATTCAAAAGTTTCAAGAAATGAATTTTACCGAACAAGACGATACCGACGAAACCGTATTTTTTCACGAGACCGTATTTTTGAACGAAGAGAAGGTAATACCATCTAAATACAATTCACAAGACAATGATGTGTGGTATTTGGATAACGGAGCGAGTAATCACATGACGGGAAATCGCTCATTTTTCTCCGAACTCGACGAAGGAATAACCGGCAAAGTAAAATTTGGCGATAATTCGAGTGTCGCGATCAAAGGAAAAGGCTCAATAATTTTCCAGGGAAAATCAGGCCAACAACGTTTGATAACGGAGATTTATTTCATTCCGGATCTAAAAAATAACATTTTTAGTCTCGGACAAGCAACTGAAGCCGGATGCGACATTCGGATGAAAGAAAATTATTTGACGATGCACGATGCCTACAACTGCTTATTAATGAAGGTACAAAGATCTCCAAATCGACTTTATAAAATAAAATTGACTATTGGTGAACCGAATTGCCTTCATTCAAGACTAAGTGAAGACACATGGCGCTGGCACGCAAGACTTGGGCACATCAATTTCGAGTCATTGAAAAAGATGTCCAAGAAAAATCTCGTCAAAGGGTTACCACACCTTGACAGTGACAATCAATTATGTGAATCTTGTTTGGTGGGCAAACAAACAAGAAAGTCATTTCCATTAATGACGACGTACAAAGCGACACAACCTTTGGAGCTCGTTCACGGTGACTTATGCGGTCCGATCACACCGTCAACGATAGGTCAAAATCGGTACATTTTCACATTAATTGATGACTTTTCAAGGTATATGTGGATTTTTCTCTTAAAAGAGAAAAGTGAGGCGTTTTTACACTTCAAGAAATTCAAAGCTTTGGCGGAGAATGAGCTCGGAAAGTCTTTGAAGGTGTTTCGAAGTGATCGAGGAGGTGAGTTTACTTCGCTCGAATTTAATTCCTTTTGTGATATAAATGGAATCAAATGCCATCTTACCGCCCCATATTCACCACAACAAAATGGTATTGTGGAACGAAGAAACCGAACGTTAATGGACATGACACGAAGTATCATGAAGGCGATGCATGTTCCAAATAACTTATGGGGAGAAGCGGTAAAACATTCCACAAATCTGATCAACCGTGTTTACACAAGAGTCCTTGGTGATACAACTCCTTACGAGAAGTTGTATAAAAGAAAACCGAATCTAGAGAATGTTCGTATCTTTGGGTGTCTAGCATATGCGAAAGTTGAACCAGTGAATCTCAAGAAGTTGGATGCAAGATCAAGACCACTAGTACATCTTGGTTCTGAACCGGGCACGAAAGCTTATCGGCTTTTTAACCCGACTACACAAAAAATAATCGTAAGTCGAGACGTTATTTTTGACGAAACAAAATGGTGGGATTGGGTCAAAGAAGCAAGTACCAAAAATGAAGAACCTGGGTCATTCATAGTTCCATGGGAATATCCGGAGAATGAAACGAACAACCAAAGAAATAATACCGAACCAATTGAATCAGACCATGAAATTCAAGATGAAGTACAGGTACAAGAAGATGAGCAACCAAATCCGCTTATCGACACCCAACATCGAAGGTCTACAAGACAAAGGAATATTCCAATTCGACTTCAAGATTATGTGCTTAATCTTAACAACCTGGAAGAACTTCTCCTAACAACCAGTGACGAACCAGTATCAGTTGAAGAGGCGAAGAAAGAACTAGAGTGGGTTAAAGCCATGAATGCGGAAATCAATTCAATCAACAAGAATAATACGTGGACTCTCGTGAATAAGCCTATGGGGGTGAAGGCAATTGGACTCAAATGGGTGTACAAACTGAAGAAAAATGCAGATGGCACCATAAACAAACACAAGGCAAGGTTGGTTGCTAAAGGGTACGTGCAACAACCTGGTATTGATTTCCAAGAGGTATTTGCTCCGGTAGCTCGCATTGAAACCATCAGGTTTCTCATTGCCTTGGCCGCTACTAATGGATGGGAACTTCACCACTTGGATGTCAAAACGGCTTTCTTACATGGAGAGTTGAAGGAAACCGTTTATGTGTTTCAACCGGAAGGCTACATAAGGAAAGGCGAAGAGCACAAGGTGTATCGTCTTTCAAAAGCATTATATGGCCTTAGACAAGCACCAAGAGCATGGAACACGAAACTTGATGGAATTTTGAAGGGAATGAAATTTCACAAGTGCATGAAAGAACCATCGGTGTACCGGAAGAATGAAGGATCTAACTTGCTAATTTTAGCAATTTATGTTGATGACTTATTTGTTACAGGTACAAATTTGAACATGATCAAAAGATTCAAATTTGACATGTCCAAGAACTTCGAGATGTCTGATCTTGGAAGATTAACTTACTACCTGGGCATTGAAGTCAAACAGGAAGAATCAGGGATTACAATTAACCAAGGAGCGTATGCACAACGCATTCTGAAGGAAGCCGGTTTACATGATTGCAATCCGACCCACATTCCGATGGACCCAGGAACAAAATTGTCAAAGGCCGAAGATGAACCCGAAATCGACCCGACACAATATCGAAAGGTGGTAGGATGCCTTAGATACCTCCTGCAAACAAGACCCGATATGGCATACGCGGTTGGAGTTATCAGCCGATACATGCAAAACCCAAGGGAATCACATGGCAATGCAATCAAACACATTCTAAGGTACTTACGTGGAACAACAGGATACGGAATCAAGTACGAGAGGATGGGACAAAAACGACTTATTGGTTACAGTGATAGTAGTCACAATGTTGATCCAGATGACGGAAGAAGCACAACTGGTCACATTTTCTACTATGGGTCATCACCGATAACCTGGTGTTCGCAAAAGCAAGATACCGTTGCTTTGTCATCTTGCGAGGCAGAGTTCATGGCAGCCACCGCGGCTGCATGTCAAGCAATATGGCTTCAAGACTTGCTAGGGGAAATCATGAACAAAGCACAAGAGAAGGTGGTTCTAAGAGTTGATAACAAGTCGGCTATCGAACTAACGAAGAATCCAGTATTTCATGGTAGAAGCAAACATATTCACACGAGGTTTCATTTCATTCGCAATTGTGTTGAGAAAAAACAAGTAGAGGTGGAGTACATTCCCGGTGAGAAACAAAAGGCGGACATTCTTACAAAACCATTGGCTCGAACCAAGTTCAAAGAAATGCAGAGCTTGATCGGGATCTTTAGAATGTCTTAAAGATTGGCGGTGATCGAGAATCTCTAGAAGGACTTAGAGATTCGGGGGTGATTGTTGGAATCTCAAAGTCTTGGTCCTCCTTCAATCAAGGCTTCAATCAAGACTTCAATCAAAGCTGTGATTGAGGTTGAAATATGTGGACATATACCTTCTATGTGTCCTATAAATACAATGCATTACCAAGAGGGTAAAACACACCAATACATAGATACATTGTAAAACATAATCAGTTTTGAGCTATATTCTGATCATAATCAAAGAGCTATTTTGATTAAGTGTGTGTGTGTTATACATATATCATCTTTAATTGGTATCAGAGCCACTTACAGTGTCTGTGTCCGTGTGATTCATGTGCTACTTCATCCTCATATCACCTACTTTAACTTGCAAAGAGATCAAGGTAATGATTGTTTTCATTTACTTTCTCCACTGCAGATTTGGAAAACGAATTAGGGCTTTTTTCTTATCCAACTTCTTGCTGGTAATTTGTCTGTGTCCGTTTGATAATTTATGTGCTACTTCATCCTCATATCACCTACTTTAACTTGCAAAGAGATCAAGGTAATGATTGTTTTCATTTACTTTCTCCACTGCAGATTTGGAAAACGAATTAGGGCTTTTTTCTTATCCAACTTCTTGCTGGTAATTTTCCCTCCCCCAAATATCTTGAGTTAATTGAACGAAATTGGACGTTTTTCTCATATTGTTTCCTTCAATATTATTTGTATGGTTGTATGTGTCGTGTTTGGGGCAATCTCACTATATATGTATCGGTCTGTGATTATTTGAACTTCTACATCACACACATATTCTCATATTCACCACCACTGGTTCCTCTGCCACTTGTCTTCTTTCTAAAGATACGCCATTAATGATTCTATTCTCTCCCGGAGAATTGTACGACACTAATTTTTTTTACCACGTGGGAATGTGAATCATCTTTCTACTACAACTACTTTTCTTGAAGGTTAGTGAGTGAATGTGCAGATCTAACTCCTCACCCTATTAAAGGTGATCTAATCGTTTTTCTTTATGTCGCTTTAAACAATGAAAGCCATTGATTGTAGGGAAAATGACCTATAAGGGTAACAAAGTTTCAGAATTGTTCAAAAAATACCATTGAAGTTTTTTGTGTACACATATTACCAACAAGCTATAGCCGTTGTACATGTATAACCATTAAAGTTTATCATTTGTTCAAAAAACATCATTGGCCGGTAACATATATTTCCGGTAACATCAATGGTATTTTTGTACAAATGACAAACTTTAATGGTCATACGTGTACAACGTCTATAGTTTGTTGGTAATATGTATACAAAAAAAGTTCAATGGTACTTTTTGAACAAATTTGATATTTCGTTACCCTTATAAGTCATTTTCCCTTGATTGTAATAAGACCTCATTATTTGTGAATTATTATATCCAAAGGATATGATTCAGAATGGAATGACTTGCAGATTCTTTTCACCATTGGTTATCTAATGGAGACAATGACCTAGCTGGCAGTGTGCTAGAAGTATTTTTTACACCCATTGTGTCTTTATCTTATTTTTTACATATTTTATAATTGCTGTTTAAAAAACTTATTGTACCTCTAAATCAACGACCAACGATTCGAGGACGCTGAAGAGATGGAAACCGTGAATAGCATTGATTTTCATCGATGAGAATTTTTCCATTTTTCAGTTACAAACTCACAGTCAAAATATACGTCATTACTTGTTGTTCATTTTAACTAGAGTAGTTGTAGTAGAAAGATGTTGAGTTACGCTTTCTTTTTGGTACTTAATAGGTCCTATGTTAGGAAAATAACTATTTTGGTCGTCAAAGTTCATTATCTCAACTTTTTGATGATCAAGTTCATTTTTTCATAGATTATGCTTTCAGGTCCAGAACATAAAACAAAGTTGTAAACATTGCAAATTTTGATAAGCTTCAAATTTTGGTTCCATACAAATCACTATAAAATTTTTGGAATTGTGTGGTAAGGGCAAATAATTAAAAAGTTGCATCGATTCTGATTTTTTTTTTTCATTAAGTTGTTCATTTAGCCTACTTGGGAATTGATCAATGTATAACTTTGTGTTTGAAGGTTTTTAGGGTTTCAACTTGTTACAGCAGACCAACCTTCAGTCAAGTCAGCACCATACTAACCTGCTTCTTGACACAACACATTCATGGAGTGTAAGTTTCATCAAACCTTACTAAACTGCTTTTGTTATGCTTCAAAGTAGGATGTTATATTTGATTTATTCCAAAATGGGTCGCCACGCTTCTTAATTATAAATTAGTGACAATATTATTAGCCCATGTATTAGTAACAATATTATTTTGGATTTGTTTAAGTTTCCTGATAACATTTTTATGGTTCCTGATAACTTTCCTCTAGGAATCAAAGATCATCTAAAAGCTACCGTAACAATGGTAAATACTTTTAACTCGGATAACCAAGTTATGTGAGCTTTTATATGTATCATGGTTATTAGCTATTCTTACATGTTTTTATGTGATGTTTCATGGCCATATGATAGGCAATTGTTCGTAAATTGGATAAACAAGAGGAGCGATTATATAAAGTTCATATGGAATTAATTCACATTTCTTCCCCCAACAACTAGTTAGTTTAGTAGTGTTATGTTTTGAATGCTATTAGTACAACATTGAGATTTATTAAACATTTTGAATATATTTGTGTTTTAAATATTGAGGATATTGTTGTTAGACAAGTTAAAATTTATTTTAAGTAATGATATTGTGTTTTTCATGTATTATCTTTCTTGCATTTGTCACATTTGTGTTTTTAGCCTAATTTAAATATGGACTTTTTGTGGTAAAAAATGTGCCGCTAAAAGCATAGAAATATCATTTATTTTAGAAAGCGTATAGTGACATAAAACAAATGTCACTAAAAGTATAGAAAATGGCTTTTATTGTAACAATTATATAATGGCATAGAAATTACCACTAAAAGCATGGAAATAACATTCATTTTCAAAAGAATATAGTGGTATAAAAAATGCCTGTGCCACTAAGGCTCAGTTTGACAGACTAGCTGAAAAGCTAGCGGGTAACTGAAAAACTAGTTGGTAGCTGAAAAACTAACCGTTAGCTGATAGCTGAAAA
Organism: Cichorium intybus; assembly: GCA_023525715.1. NCBI lineage: Eukaryota > Viridiplantae > Streptophyta > Magnoliopsida > Asterales > Asteraceae > Cichorium > Cichorium intybus. Next base: position 33,545,151 of record CM042009.1, read on the forward strand.
GCTAGTTAAGAAACGTAAAATGACATAAAAGGGCATTTACAAATATGTTTCAAAATTATAAGAATATTAAACTAAATTAAAATAAATATTATATAATAGTTCTCCGATTATTTATATTTAACTGAAATTTCTCGCATCTCATGTCGTGACTCTCGAATATTATCATGTCTGAAGCTAGAACGCTTGCCTTATTCTTCAGTAGGTATGTAATTGTTATGTTGTTGAACAAAGTTGCAAATCGTATATGTCGAGTCATTCCTTCAAATATAGTTATGAAGGGTAAATGTCGCTATTATCACATCTTCTTGAGCAGTCCAAACAAACGCTCGATGTAACTTCGGATAGATGAATATATATGATTGAAAGCCTTTTGATCATTGGTTGGAAGCACGTGTTCAAATTGTAATTGATGATATCTAAGACGTGGATATAGTGCCAGATATTCTTTTCAATCAAGGTAGCTTTTGTCAACTACATAATATTTTCATATATGAAAAAGATAAAGAAAAACTAAATTCAAGTAGTGGTTAATGAACATACTATTAACAAATACCTGACTACTTGTACCTTTAAGGGGTTTAGGAAAATTCATAGAAGGTGTTTCAATTGCATGAAGGAACACTCTAGTATCATCTGTCGATCCCTCATACCGGATGTATAAGCTCCTCTATTCACCATCTTTTGGCTTCCTGGTTTAATGGTGCCATATCAAAATCACAGTGTGGCTTTCTTAGGATCATGCTAGTGAGTTGTGCTTGCTGGGAAAGGACATTTTTCTTTATCGAAATTATCTTATGTCTTTAAGGGGGACAACAAAGCTGCAGATTGTTTGGCACATGTCAAAGTGATACACCCATTACATTAAATGTAGGGACTCCTTTTCTTCCCCTATATCTCATTTGGTCTGCCACTCGAATACAAGCATCTATATGAGTATCATCGATGCAACCAATGCAATCCTATTACAAGGGATTTAGATTATAATATAGAAATGTATGTAAATAAAAATATTAACACTAACATACTTTAAAATAAGGCATATATTGATTGTCATTTTCAATATGAGATGGTAAGCATTGAAATATTGTATCTTTCAGTTTAATATACTCACATGCAAGACATATGAATCCTTTGTTCTGTCCACATATAGATTCCAACACATCATGAAAAGCACGACTAAATGTTTCTCTCGAATGTTGAAACCTCTAACAGACATCTCTATTTGAAAGACCTAGTGCAAGTTATTACACAAATATTCCAACCTTTTTAACTAATATTCTATGGCTTGACGTCAACCCATAAGTTTTTTGTAAGTTTTCACAAAGTTTTCTCAATAGACTAGCACTCATTCAAAAAGCGGCAACACGTCGAGGATGACCATTCAATATCTCCTTCATCCATGCTTCTACTATTTGCTTTGATGTCATACACGGCTCCTTGTAAATATGTGTGTAGTAAATTGTAATAATTAATTATTGCTACATTTTCATCTAGATTATTCGACGTTAAAAGTAAAATAGGTTCCTCCCTTTCTCTGGCATCCATTTCAAGTTGCAATCATTAGAAACATTATAATTCAACTACATAAATTAATACCAAGTATGAACATAACACCCATATAAATATATGAAACTTTGAAAATAAACAATATTAGCATCCAACAGTAAAAGATAGACATCTAAGTATGTACTAACATAAATAAGTTTAAAAATATAACTAGTCATTAAGAAAATATTTCAATCAAAACATGTTTCTTGTTTTAGCAAAGTTCAACCACGCCAATCTAGTATCATCAATTGGCATCTTCAAGAATAGATCTTTATTGGTGGGATCCCGAAACATAAGCATCACATGGCACCATGTATCCCCGCCAACCTCAACTTCACTATTCGCAGCTATGCGGTTCATAATATCCACCATCTGATCAATACTTGCTCCAACCTCATCCTTTTTGTTGTTCCTACCTTCCTTGATCAATTCCACAATTTTAGAATGCCTTTATTAAGCTTGTTGTATATGCTCTCTCATTAAAACAGATCCCCCCAACTCCCTTTTTCTACGCTTCACACTTTTATTTGGTTTAGGCACAACAAAGTTTGTGGTATGATTACCACGCACCTCTTCAGTAAAAAATTTCCAAAAATTACCTTCTTGATTATCTAAACTCTTTAGTCTAGAATATTGAGAAAATTCACGATAAGCAGCTTCAGAAAAACCATCTACCTTTTGATTCTTGTCCCCGTCATTAGTTGGTTTTATCAACAGGCTCTGGATTAATTACGGAGCAACACAACCCACTCATGTTACCACCACATCACCAAACAAATGATCCCACTTTTCTTCAAGTAGTGGACAAACTCCCTTGTGTCGTGATTTCTTGGCCTCGGGTTTCTCCTATATAATGAATTAGGAAAGCACTATCATATTCTAAGCAGATTAATAATACCAAAAAGAAAAAAATTAAGTAATACCTTCAATTTTCTGTCCCATCATTCATTCGAACAATCTATTTTTCCGGTTGTTGAATTCCAACCTAAATTGGTTTGACGCCAATATTTCTTCATGTAACCAACCATACTTGTTCTTTAAGCTTTTAAAGTGACATTGCTTACCAACCCATTCTGTAAATAATTCTTCTATCTCTCACTATCTCACGAGTTGGCCGCGTCCATTCTTCGTAATGTAGCCAATACCAACTTCACAAAAGATTATAGTATTCTCATTTTTCCATGTTGACACGTCTTCTTTATCTTTCTTAAGAGACATATTTCTTATAAAGACTTTGTACTAGTCTTCCTGATTTTCAAAAGCGTGGAATTATGTTTTGAAGAACTTGGGTTATAAAGAATTTAATCAGATTCAAATAAGTGGGCGTTTGGTTCGTGGATTTCAAATTCAATGGGATTTCAAATTCTCCGGTATTTGAGAATCTTAGGATTTAAAATTCCATGACCCGTTTGGTTGGATATCAAAACCTTTATGAAATTAAAAAACCAAACATTAGAACCATCAACATTAAATCGTCGATTGGGAACCAATGACGGAGAATCAATGAAAAAATACTTGACAGGAAATCTGCAATGGAGTTGACGTCAGCCATAGGGTGGTTGGAAATGAAGGCGACGTCGGCGGTGGGGTGGCTGGAGGTGGAGGTGGAGGTGGAGATGGAGGCGGTGGTGGGGTGGCTGGAGGTGAAGGCAACGTCAGTGGTGGGATGGCCGAAGGTGGAGACAGAAGTGGTGGTGGGATGGTTGGAGGTGGAAGTGGCATCAGCGGTAGGGTGGCCAGAGGTGGAGGCGGTGTCGGTGGTGGGATTGGCGGAGGTAGAGGCGACCACGTTTGCGATACAGGTAGCGAGAGATAAGGCATCGACGGTGGGGTGGTCGAAGATGGAGGCGACGATGGTGGGCTGGCCGGAGGTGGAGACAGTGTCGATGATGAAGTGGCAAGAGATAAAGGAGGCAACAACGTTGGGATGGCCGGAGGTGGACGTGTCGACGTCGATGGGGTGATTGGAGGTAGATGTAGTGTGGGCACTAAAGTAGAGGCGGCATCGGCGACGGAGTGGCTGGATATTAAGGCGGCAACGATAGCAGTGGGGTGGAAGGAGGTAGAGGCGACAGTGGCGGCAGAGTGGCCGAAGGTGAGTTGGTGTCAACAACGACGACGGGATGGCCGAAGGTGGAGGCGGCGTCGGCAATAGGGTTGCTGTAGGAGAAGGCGGCCTCGACGATGGGATGGCAAGAGGTGGAGGCGGCATAAGTGGTGTAGTGGCAGAAGCTTAAAAAATAAATCCTTCATTTATGGAATTTTGAATGCTAGGGGAGACAAGGTATTTACAAATCCCTCGTTCATGGGACTGATGAATCATTTTTTAAAATCCTATTATTTCAAATCTCATGTTTGTTCTCCAACCAAACGTAGGATTTCTCAAAATTTAAATGCAAATCCTAAAAGATCCTGTGAACCAAATGAGGCCTAATAAATCCAAGTATATGATATTTGGAAACCTAAATTCTAAACTTATCTCCATGTATGTAAATATTCCCTCTTAATGAAAAAACTGAAAATATTAATGATTAATACTAGACATACGCGATAAAGAGGTATGCTCTAAATATTTACCCCTGGGCATGTTTATATTTTTTATGTATGTCATTATTATGCTTGCTAATCTAGAAAAGGAAAAAGACATTAAGACCGTCTCATTTATGTTTATCACTAGACGAATCCCCGCGCGTTGCGCAGTAACAAAATTGTGTAGGTAAAATAATAACATATATATTTTCTTAAAAAATATCTAAGTCATTGACATCAACTCTGAAATAACAATTTTATATAAGAAATAAAAAGATTGATGTATCACTATTAAATTATCATATATCAATACATTCTTTCTAAAATATCAGAAAATAAATAAAAAAATAGTTAATAAATATCATAATAAATAAATACTAATAATTTTTCATCTAATAATGGTAAAAATATGATAAGGAATTTATAGTATATAGTTAGAATCTTTATTGTGAATTTTTTTAGACTTATTGGAAATCAGTTAATGTAAGTAAAAAGTTTTTTTAGGTACAAAGAATTATTGTTTAAATATTATAACTTTATTAATTATATAGAGACTTTAACCAACTACAACTGAAAAGAACTAAGTAAAAGATTGATTAATTGCATTGAATTATTTCATTTAGTATTACAATTCTTAAACATTATGCTAAGACTGATAAACAATTACACCAAAATTTGAAGTTGATTAATTATATTTAAATATTTCTTTTAATTTCAAAACTTCTTAAATTCCATATGAAAGTTAATTAACTATTACATTCAACAATTTTGTTAACTTATGTTACTCAATTGATACTTATAATAATTATTATTGAGATCCTTTAGCATTATGTCTTAATAGATAAGAAAAACAATAATTTGATTTGTAAAATAATAAGAGCAGTTATGAAAGAATATACATTAACATTAAAGATTAGGAAGTTGACTTGGTTTAATATTTCTAATTTAACAGTTCTTAAATTAAAATAAGTACAAAAATATTGTTAATAGCTTAATAAACTACTATAAATGAGTAAAAATTGTTAACTTTAACAAATTATTGTTTAATATTTCTACATGAAAAACCTACTTGAGTAGCAAAGAGAAAAATCTATTTAACAAATTAGTTGTATTAATCTTCAAAGTTTTAAATCAATGGTTATGTATCTCATTTAATTTATGATTTTATGGAGCGCTTTAAGTTATGTTAAACGTCGTTTCAATCTAAAAACCTTATGCGGTTGTTTAGTTAAAACATCCAAAATTATATTTGTGTTTTTTGTTTGCCAATAAGGAATATAATTAAAACATCACATTTTATTTATTTATTCATTGTCGAATTAATATACAAATCTTTATAATTATATATATATATATATATATATATATATATATATATATATATATATATATATATATATATATATATATATATATATATATATATATATATATATATATATATATATATATATATATATATGTGTGTGTGTGTGTGTGTGTGTGTGTGTGTGTGTGTGTGTGTGTGTGTGTGTCATTTTAGATATCTCAATCTAATAAATAACAAATAATATAAAAATAAATACTACAATTTTTAATAACATGAAACTATCAAAATATCTATTATAACGACCAAGCACTCCTGTACAATACACAAAAGTCATATAAACTATTTCATGATTTTACATATCAAAATCTAACGAACAACAAAAAGTATGAAATAAATAAATACATAAAAGCATCGAAATATCTATTAAAATATTTATATTCATAAACCAAGTCAAACCCTCCAAAATCATAGAAATCTTATATAAACAACTTCATGATTTTATATGTCACAATCTTGGGAATAACAAATACTATGAAAAAATTAAATAATACAATTTTTAATAACAAAAAAGTATTAAAACAACTATTTTCATATTTGTATAAAGAAATACATCAAGCATTCCTAAGTCATACAAAGAATGTAAAAACAATTTCAAGAAAAAAACTAAAAACAATTTCAAGAATATATAAAATCAACATTTCTTTGGTGTATTTTTCTTATTTCTTCCGATTTGCATAGTTTAATCACAAATACTTGAAAGACATGAATGTTTTTATGAGAAAAAAAATCTATTTATATAGCAACAACATGAATAAATGAAAGGAATACAAAAAGTTTTTAGTAAATTATATTAATTTAATAAATATAAAGAGTTATTTAGATTTCAAATAACTTATTTAACATTGCGAGTATTTTTGCCTATTTTATAAGATATATATAGATTTTATGAAAGACAACTCATAATCAGAATCAGGTAGTAATGTTTTTTAATATCAACTTATTTTTTATTATAAAATTTTCTGTATCTATATTTGATTTGTATTACTAACAGATCTAGAATTTTGATGAACCATTCTTTATTGTGATTCTTGATGGTGAGAAATTACATGCCGTTAAAATACTCACTAGAGAATTCACATGTGGTTTTGTCATAGTTATTGTGATTCGTGTACTATTTTACTATTTATATATTTGATCTTTGGATTCTAAGTTATCCATTTTTTCCTTGATGTATTGTTGTTATTAACAGAAAAAAAAATAAAAAAAAAAATCCTTGAGCAGCATAGGTAATATATATTGTTTATGAGCTATCTACAAGTCCAGTTCAAAAAACAAGAAGCCTATGTATGTACGCACTAGAGATATGAGGTTCCTCTTTAACCTTATCAACTTTGTCTTTTACCATTGATACACTCCAAAAGTAAAATCGAGTTGGCAACCGAAAAGAATAAGAATAAAAGGAAAAAAAAATGCAAAAATGATATTAATGAGAGGTTCTATATCAGATTAAGCCGTTACAATAGACCACATATTACCGTCAATTTAATTGGTATCGTTTAATATTTTATTTATTCAACATTCAAATTAAGTTGTTGATAGTAGAAGCCAAACGTACCATGCCTAAAGCTAATAGTAGCAATTAGCATATTATGTGTTTGTTTTACTAACAAAAACGACAACGTCGGGTACAAGAATGGAAACCAATAAAACCCTTTCAATATATTCCCACGAAACCGATCACGACAGGAAAAAAAAATGTTTTTTAAAATCTGTGAGTTGTTAAAACAAAAAATTAAATAAATAGATTTTTTTAATTTAAATATTTTTTGAATAATTCTAATTTAAAACACTGAAATTGAGATAAATTAAAATATAAATAACATTTTCAACATTTCTAGTTTTAATTTATACAACCACATATATATTTTAGACAATCATTCCATATTTTATAAAATATATTTATTATAATTTTGTATATTTAACTAAATAAATTAACCAATTAAAAACTAATAAAGTTTTAATATCCATTATATATATAGGCAAGATATAAAAGGAACTTTTATTAATACTCATTTGTTTTAAACAAAAAATACAATTTTTTTTAAGCTTAGAACACGTGCAGACAAAAGAAGACCAAAAAAGATGTTGGTTCAGGTCTTCTCCAAATAGAGGATGTACAAACATTTATAATTATGCGGTCTAATAAAAAACAAACAGTTTACAGTAAATTATATGTCCACCCGTAGACATGACAGAATTAAATAAAAAAAAGGCTTCTAACAAAAAACAAACACCTCCTAAAATATTTATGATAATAATCACATAGATATAATATATGTCTATTAAGATATTTTATGGATTATGGTAACCACAATAAATGCTATCAATATAAACTTTAACTAAATATAGTTATTTTTCTAAGATTTCCACTATCCGATTATATTATATTTGAGCGAAACATAAAAATTATATTTGATAATATTTTGTTTTGGAAATTTCCAATAAAGTCTTATTATTTTGGGTTAATTTATGAAAATTTCTCAAAATTAATTTTATTTACAGAAAATGACAATATATCGGCTAATGTATTCAGTTTAGCCATTTCATCCGGTTTCCTACATTGGAAAATTTTACTGAAGTCTCACTATTTTTTGTTAGTTTATGAAACAATCCCAATTTTGAATTTTTTACATAAAATAATAAGACTTTTTCATAAACAAACCCAAAATAATTAGATTTTATTTGTGATTTACAATTTAGGAAACCTAGTTTACGGAAGAAATGACTAAACTAAATAAGTTAGCCGATATGTTGTCCTTTTCTGCAAATAAAATTAATTTTGGGACTTTTTTATAAATTGGAAATTGTCTAATATAACTATTGTTGTCCACGCTCAAACAATAGTCTAATATAACTTTTTTTATATCCTTTTAATAACATTAAATTCTTTTTTTACAAGGAAATTGTGGTATAAAATATAATTTTTTGTAACATTAAATACGAGAAATATGTTATATTATTTCAGTCATAAGTCATTGAAAAAAATAAATCATCACATGATGTATTCAACATACCAAAACCCGTCATGCATTTTTTTCATTTTAAGAACATCTTAATGACATCATCACATCATATAACAACAACACCTAGAACATGCTTTAAATAGACTTATGCCTTTTTAGATTATTGAGCACCTTCTAGGATTTTTCATTAAAATCAAAGAGTGTAAACAATTCATCATTGCAATGAAGGCGGCTTTTATATTTATAATTCAAATATGTTTCTTGTTCCTCGTTCAATGTGCAGGGAATCAGTTACATTCTTATGTGAGATTCTTAGATGTTCAACATTCTAAAAAGACGTATGTCAGTCAAGATTTAAAAGTTGAGGATCTAATTGTTCACATAGGGTCCCAACATGGGTTGAAGAAGGCTGACAAGATTTCAAAGTTACCAGGACAACCAAAAGGACCCAAATTTAATCAGTATTCAGGATATGTAACAGTTGATCCACATCATGGTAGAGCCCTATTCTACTATTTTGTCGAGTCACCATATGAGCCCTTCAGAAAACCTCTCGTGTTATGGCTTAACGGAGGTACAAAAGCACCACATTGGAGTTTTCTTTACATCCGTTTAGTTACATATTAAATATTGTATTTATCACAGGACCTGGATGTTCTTCGGTTGGAGGTGGACTGATGATGGAACTCGGACCATTTCGAGTCAACAGAGATGGTAAAACTTTATCAAACAATAAATATGCATGGAATAAAGGTAGAATACCTCTAATGATTTACTAAGTAATTGATATTATACCTTAGTTTTTTCTTTTGTATTTTCTTTTGTTGAACTTTGTTTTAATAACTTTTATCAGTTGTTTTCCGTTTTATATTAAAGTTCTGGTCATTCAAAAGAAATATATTCTTTTTGTTAAGACAAATTTCATGAAAACCATTGTACTTTGAAATTATTTTGGTTTAACAATAAAAAAAAAAGTAGAGTTTGAATTTCTTTTTCTGGTAAAAGAATAATTACATTCATCTTTGAAAACAATTACGCTTGAAAATTTGTTAAATTAACCATCCAAATGTTTTTTATATGATTTAACCATTATAGTTAAAATTTATTTTAGAAAGATAAATTTTACAAGAAAAATATATTCTTCCGTTTATTTTTTGCAATTTAATACTGAAAAACTTTCACAACGGTTTTTCTTTGAAAAATAACAATATCAATTATTAAACTAAAAAACATCCGGTGGTTAAATAGAAATTTCTAAACTACTTTGGTTTTTATAAATTTTGTCTTTTAATTAAAAGAACGGTGGTATGACTTCTCTTGAGAAAGCATAAAATTAAAGCCCTAAAATATGTTCTTCAAACGATTTCATAAGTGAAAAAGAAAATAATGAAATAATGCGTTTTGTTATAACAAAATACCTTTGATAAATAAAATAGTAATTTTTCATTCTTATAAAACATATTAAATGGTTTTTCTAAAATATATCGAGTGGTTTTTAACTTTTGAAAAGAACGAAAATAAATATATTTAAAGGTGTTTATATATTTATTTTTCTTTTCTGTTGTTACCTTATTTATTGGCACAATGTTCACAAGGTTTATAAACTTTGATTACTATTGATATAGAGAATGCCTATTTAGTAATCATATTTTATATTTTTACAACTCCTATAATGAAATAATTTGGATACGTTTGTACAATCATGCTTAACAAACAAATTGCATAAACTGATAACAAAGTATATATTATTTTATAAATAATAAAAAAAAGATTATTTTATTTTCTAAATATTAACTTCCCTTCAAAATGTTATTGCCAAATGTTTGTTAATGTTTATTTCTAAAATAATTTTTTAAAAATTTGTCTATACTTGATAAGAATAATAATAAAATGACAAAATAACCTTCCTTGTAGTCACATTTCTCTTGCGGCCGTTACTACGGAATTTCCTGATGTACAAACAAACAAATTAATAATTACCAGGTGTGTACAAAATTTGATGTTGACCGATAAGACCTAAAAACGGAAACCGTAATAGAACTATCCTCGATGTAGATCGGCTGTTTAAAAAAAATGTAGATCGGCTATTTTTGGTTTGCTCTTTCAGTCTTTCGCTTAAATTTTTTTAAAGAAATTTTCATAAAGAACAATTATGTTTTCAGCTTGTTTATTTGAAAATTTATTGTTCTTTTATTCGTATTATTAAAAAGTTTTTAAAAAAACTAAGAAAACTTTTAAAAGATTTTTTCTAAATATCTTTTATCTTCATAATAGAAGGTAACTTCTAATCGTAAAACAAAGTTTTTTTAGTTGTTAAAGGCGCTTATCGTTTGTTTTTTCACTAAAACAGAAACAAAACCGAAATTTTTGATTTTGAAGTTTTGAGATACCAAATCATCGGCTTTTCTGTTTCAATTTCTCGTTTTTCAATCTTTAATTTCTTGAGTTTGTTTATCGGTACTATTGCTAATATGTAAAATTTTAAAACATAATAAAAGACGAGATCAACACATTTTTATTATTTTAATTTTCAACACAAACTTAAAATAATAAGCATGTATTGGTCTGGTCTTGTATCATGTTTTAATAAATTAAATATCGAGAACATTTTTCATGAAGAAACTCATGAAATGAAAAAAAATGAAAAGGCAAAAAAAATGAAATTGAAATATAAAACCAATGATTTAATATTTCCAAAGTTAAAAGTTGAAATTTTTTGGCCTGTTTTTTATTTTAGTAAAATATAAACCATTTCCACCCTAATGTTTTTTGTTTCAAAAAACAACGTTTTTGGAAAGTTTTTAAATATGAGTGTTTTTTAAAATTATTGGAAATATGGTTGGTTTTTTCTAAAAAAAATAAATAAAGGGATGATTTATAAAAGTCTGAAAACTTAACGATATTTCTGAAAATTCTTCTTTCTTAAGCCCGTTTTTTATTTAGAGTTTTCAATAAATTAGATCTTGGCCAGAATTAGCTCTTGTTATCTTTCACACACAAGAGATTTATATTTTATTAATTAAAACAGACTAAAATAAGTATTTGGTCCCAAATCTATTTTAAGATCGAATGACTCTAAATCACACTTGTTAGATTTAGAAAAACATTATATAAGATATTTTCAAAATTTCTGGCTTCTAACTTTGGTACCGACCAATCCACACTCGCTACTAATTACCAAAATTAAGCACAACATTCTTGAAACTGAAAAAGAATTCAAAACAATTTAAATCAATTACTCTTCAAAAATCTCAAAAACTTACTACCTACATCTAAAATTTATGCAGTGGCTAATATACTTTTCTTGGAATCGCCGGCCGGAGTCGGATTTTCATACTCCAACACAACCTCTGACTATAACACCACTGGAGATAAAATAACCGCAAAAGATTCATATGCATTTCTGATCAATTGGCTAGAGAGGTTCCCGGAATACAAAACCAGAGATTTCTACCTCACCGGAGAAAGTTATGCCGGACATTACATACCTCAACTTGCCGAATTTATCCTTAAAAGCAACAAGAAAACCAACCGTACCGTTATCAACCTCAAAGGGGCCATGGTAAGTTTGATCGCATAATCATATTCAAAAACAAAAAAATTTGTAATTTTTGCAAATTTTAATAGTCTTGAATTCAATATATTCAGATTGGAAATGCATTTATCGACGATGAAACACAAAGAAAGGGCGAACATGATTTTTATTGGTCGCGTTCTATGGTTTCCGATGAAATTCACGATGGAATAGTCAAGAATTGCAACTTTTCGTGGAATTCTACGCTTTCTAAAGTTTGTAAAGCTTACATTAATCATGAGTATCGTATTCTTGGAAACATATATGCTTACGATATCTATGCTCCCTTGTGTCTCAATGGAACTTCTACCGTGGTAACTTTATGTTTTTTCCTTTTTTATTGGCCAAATCTTATTTGAATGCGGGTAATTTATTTATTTTTGTGATGATTTTAAGCAGAAATGGGGATTTGATCCATGCTCCGAAGAACACATCGAAAGTTACATGAACATACCCGAAGTCCAAAAAGCACTTCATGCAAACCTCACGGGCCTTCCGGGACATTGGCAAGATTGCAAGTACTTACGCTTTCTCAAATCTTTAAAGTTTCTTTTTATATTTAAGAGGGGTTTTAACAGTTGTATTCATGTTGATAGTGACGTCTTGTTTAATGATTGGAAAGACCAACCGTTTACTGTGTTGCCAACCATTCAAAAGCTCATGGCTAGTGGCATTCGTTTTTGGCTTTACAGGTAAGGCTTGTATCATGTCTTTAATACTTGCTTTGTACATTTGTATGCTCATTTTCTAGCTTCTTGCTGGCTTTTATAATATCCCGCTGTTCGAAAAAAATGTAAGGTTTGACCTAGGAAATATATTTTCCAAGTAGGGGCAAAAACGATTCCGACGGAGGCTTTTTATCGGTCGTAACATAGTCAAATCACCCCGAAAAATAAAAACTTGTTAAAGAATTCATAATACAATTATTCGTAGATAAATAAATAGACTTCTATCATTTATCTATGTGTTACTGATATTGTGGTATAAAAGTACAATAAAGTCATTAAAACGTTTTTAAAACTAATTTTTTTAGGATAGGTGTGTATACGGCCACATAAGGGGCCATGGATGCACATACCTAGATTTATTGTATCTAATTGTGTGTTGTTTATATACACAATATAATGTTTGATCATTATTTAAACCGTAGCGGAGATACGGATAGTTCGGTGCCAGTGACAACAACTAAATATGCAATAAAGAAACTCAACACAACAATCAAGACACCATGGTGCCCATGGTACTTACAAGGAGAGGTCAGAAATTGAATATCACGGCTTAAAAACGTACCACATGTCATGTTTAATTTGTTTAATTATGTGTCATTTATTGTTTCGTTTATGATTAGGTTGGTGGATACGTGGTTGGGTATGAAAACTTAACTTTTGTGACCGTTAGAGGAGCCGGGCACTTTGTACCGAGTTATCAACCTGCCCGAGCAATTGCACTTTTCTCATCCTTTTTGAGCGGAAAGCTTCCTGGATCTAAATAGTTTTGCTTGTAGTTTTGTAGTCATGTCTAGAATCTGACTAGTGCTTTTGGTGAGTTTTGTTAATGGGCTGTTGAACTTAATAAGCTTACTCTAATAAAAGAATGGATCATTTTCATTTTATTTTACATTGGGAAAAGCTTAACTGAATTACAAGTTTACAATGTTAGAATAATTAGATTATTGGATTCATTTAGTTTGGACTTTATGTTTGGCCCATTTTTAGCCAGGTTTGACTTAATTAGCTCTCTATATATTTTGTATTTCTCTTTCTTTGTATTTGTATTTTTCCTTGATAATAATATGAAATTCTAACCGTTCTCTATCTTTTGGTTATTAGTTTATATACAACACCATACATTTTGGACCTTATTAACTTAATGGACCACATATACGATCAGGGGTGAACCTATGTAGGAGCTCGGGTGTGCACGTGCCTCCCCTGAAATTTTACCCCGTAGTGTAAATTTTTTTTTTATATATAGGTGTCCCCCGTCTAAAAAAATGTGTTCCTCATTGCCCCTCGTGTCCATTTTTCCTGGGTCACCTCCTGTGTCCATTTATCCTGGGTCCGCCCTTGTATATGATATTGTGGTTATAAGAAAAGAAAATAAACAAAAAGGTGATTGGAATTTGGAAGCATGAGCAAGAGCCATAATGAGAAAGGACAATGAGTACATTCATTAGTAAAGGTGTAAAGCCAATTGAAAAGCACTTAAAGCCGTTCTTGTAACCATGTCTTATGGATCTTGTTTCTTCAATCCTTCTAAAACTAATAAATCCAATCATACAACTCAAAAATCACATATACATAGATTAAGATTTTAAAATTTTGTATTTGTAAACAAGTCTAATAAAAAAGCCAAAAAATTTATGAAAGCACGTGGAAGTAACAAGTTGATTATGATTTTTCAGTTTTGGAAGATGGGACATATATGTTTTAGAAATTGATATAAAATTTTCTAAACATCACTATCAACTTAAATAACATTAAAAAGGTATTATTCATGGATCTGGTTTTGATTTGTTGGTTTGAAACTTTATTAATCCAAAACTATTTTGTAAATTCTTGAAAATCTAACCAAATTTATGATCAGTAGTTTCTTAAAATTAAAAAAATAATCAAATCTTAAATTTGGTTAGTCAATTAAAATGACTCATGTATTAAACAAAACAACCTATAGATTTGGTTTTTATGTTTGAAACAAGTTGAAGTAAAATAAAATAAAAAATCTTGTACGAGCTTCCTAAACACAAGCATACAAAGATTTACATCTTGTTTAGAAACAGACCGACTGCTTTTTTGATAAAATTGTTGTTTACGATTTAGTTGGATTTAAAAAATGTTGTGCTATATGTATCCCAACATATACATTCATGGAAGTATACATAGAAATTTTGTATATGTAAAAATTTTTTTTGAGTAGATGTGGATAGAATAACCTTTTAATGTCTAGTCCAAAATTTTTAATGAATTCAGATTTCCATATCTTTAGACCAAACTAAAAACTAAAAACGGAATTAAGTTTTTAAATTCATATTCTGTCACTCGAGCTTCCATACAATTGTGCATATATTTCGCTTGGCTCGGCTTGCGGTCAGAAGCCGGGGTCCTCTCCTTCCTACCACTTTCTGCAACTCTTTCTACATATTCAGTTGTTAAATGTAGAAACCTTTCTTCAACTAATCATCCATCCCCTTACATGGATGTACAATTGATAACGCCGTCACCGGCCATCGACTTCAGTTACGACAGCACCTCCACTTCTCCATACGCCACCGCACCTTCAAGCCCTCAGTCCACCATTCCTTTCACATGGGAGGAAAAACCAGGGATTCGTAAACAAAATAACGAAGATAATTGTGAAGAAGATGTAGAAAACGACTCCGATTTTGCATTCGGCCATTTGGAACGGCATTCCATCTCCGCCGCCGACGAGCTCTTTGATGGCGGCAAGATCAAGCCATTAAAACCACCCCCACGCTTGCATTTTTCTAATGATTCGCCCCGATCGCCTAAATCACCTAAGTCACCCAAATTACGATTCAAAGAAGCGTTATCTCCTCGGAGTAAGAAGAAGGATTTCGATCCTTTTTCAGAGGCATTAAAACAAACATCTAGTGAGCAGACTCAACACGACGCAAATCCACCGCAACGCGGCCGAGAACAAAGGACGAATGCCGCCAGACGTAAAGCAGCTCGATCTCTATCGCCATTTAGAGTCTCTGATCTTCTAAACAATCAGAAAAACTCAACGGGTCAATCATCAGCGACGGCTTCAACGTGGTACAATAAGTGGAACCTCAAGAATCTGCTACTGTTCCGAAGTGCGTCGGAGGGAAGTGTGACAACGAGAAAGGATCCATTGAAGAAATACACGATGTTAAAGAAGGGTGATCGTGACGTCAAGACGACGTTTAGCTTCAGAAGCACCGATAGTGGTGGTTCAATGAAGGTGTCGGCGGATGAAATAAATTTCACGGCGAACACCGCGCCGGCGGATGAGTTGAGTAGGAAGACCACCCTACCGTACAAATCAGGGTTACTGGGATGCTTAAGGTTTCATCAAAATGCAGGAAGTGTTCATGAGATCGCCCGAGGGATCGATTCTGTTATGAAACGATGAATTTCATGAAAGATTTAAACATGATCACACCGGAATTCATCAGAATTTTAATCTGATTTTTATCATCACAGATACAGAATGGACTACTCAAATTTTAAACTATGTAACGTGGATCTTGTTGAATGTTTGTGTTCGTACAATGTGTAATTTACTAATTTATGATCATTGGATTTAAAATCCAACTATGAAAGATTTGTAAAATAAAGAGTATATATGTTTTTTGTGTTCCTTCTATTTATTTATTTATTTTAAATGTTTGAAGGTTGTATCGAAGAATGACGTAAAAAGGCGTTAATTAAAAAGATTAATGGGTTTTTGTCGTTATTTTATTTAAATTGTACTTGTGTGCAAAATTAGGAGAAAGCCCCAATAAATTCTTAATGTAAACACGACACACAATTTGCAAACAGCCCACTAACTTTTGTTTTGTTTTTTCATTTGACTTTGTAGTCAATGTGTATTGCATGTCCAAACACACAATAAACGTTGATGGGGCCATGAGATATGAAGATTATTTAGTCAAATTATTGTGTTGAATGTGGAAGTGCTACGAAAGCATCCTCCATGTCCTTGGCATTATGCATAAAGCAAAGAATTTTAATACATATAGAAATATATTAAGTTTGAAAATTCCGATCATTTAACCATTACGTCAAGAGGATGAAATTTGATACCATCTTTGATTGATATATTTTGTATAGTTTATTGGGCAATTCATAAATATGATATTTAAATTGATTTGTTTATTGCCTATAATTTACCTTAATTCTTTGTTTTATGGGTATCCAGGCCCTCCATCAAGCTCATTCTTTTTAACGTATCTTATTTACTTCACTTAGGCTGGGGGGAGTGGTTAGCATGTGCTGAACATGCTAAACTATGCCACGTCAGCTTAGCACATGCTGATCAAATTTGGTGGGAGTAGTCAGCATGTGTTAACAATGCTAAAAGGTACAAGTCTCATGCTAAAATGTACAAGTCATGTTGCTAATGGTTGCTATAGCGAGTTCGCTGATATATTGGCGAGGAGTGGCTCAGCGACAGCGAAAGCGAGGGAGGAGGGAGTGGTTCAGCGAGTTTGGCATATTGTTTGGCGAGGGGTTTGGCGAGGCCACTCCCCCCAGCCTTAGATTATTCTTTGGTTATTAACAGTCATCCTTTGACCATCACTATCAATGAAGACAATGACTTTACTTTTTGACGTCGGTTGAGTTCAATCCCCAATTTTATGGTTTTGCTTCATCAAATTCCTATGATTATGAACCACGTCTAAACACATTTCCATTTACATTGGCTTTGATCTAGTTGCATTTTTTAAAGCTTGGTGTTTTATATGAATCGTTAGTTCATATATCAATTAAATCAATGACTTTCTTTCAACTGTTACAAAGCTACAAGTGTCACATACTTAACGAATTTGCTTTGAATACTTGATCTATAATTATAATAACAATGTAGCATAGTGGGAAAGCAACTAGCCCCCCTTCACAAAACAATACAGACATACAAATTCTCAACCATAGATTTTTATAAAACTTATTTTCACTTTTTTTTAAAAAAAATATCATAGTAGGTGGGTCCATAAAAAAGTATTCAATTAATATCAAATAGAAAGTGCTACAAAACCACCCTTTCACGTCCATAGCTTTATCCTATGCTACAAAAATATGAGATCTTATATAGTCCCTCCATTGTTAAGGAGACCCACAAGTTTGTTGCTTTTTTACCCGTGTAATATATTTTTCCCCCACCACCTTTTTCTTTAGGAAAGCATCTCCAATAATGCTTCAATTCAACCCACACTAATAATTCAATTTTAACTTGCACCTTTCCCTTCTTTTTTACCTTTTCAAATGTCCTAAGTGACATTTAAGTTATCATGTTTTTAATAAAATATTACCACTAACTTATGTATAAAATCAAATGTCATAAATATAAAACTGTTTGTCGGGAAACGTGGAAGGATAGGAGGGGGTCCGGACGGGATTTAAATTGACTGATAAGTGGCCGAATTTTCTGACCAAAGGGTAATAAAAAGTCAACCAAGTTGACTCAATTGTCACTATCACCGACGACCCACCAAAACCAGGCCCCTACCTTTTTTGCTAAAGTAGATGTAAATGCACATATATTTGGTTATCTATGGTCTCTTTCATGTCACATTAATCAAAACAAGATAATGTTTATATGACTCAAAAATAGACCGACATAATTAGAATATGACATGACATAACATAACAGATAAAACACAGTATGTCAGTGCTTATAAAGACCGAGTGAAGATTTCTCTCTCTCCTGGACTCTCTTCCTTGCGGCCTCACGTGCCTTGAGTGCAGCGGCTTCCTCTTCGGACACGACTTTTGGTTTGGAATCGGGTCGTTTTCTCTTGTTTATATATAGAGATGATGGCCGGTTAGCGGATTGTGTTGAGGGTTGAGTTTTGGACTCGGGTTGACTTCTGGAAGTCAATGATGATGTGGCAAAATTGGGTTTCTTTTGTATGGGTCCGTAAGGAAGTTTGGGTGTAGCAGCAAGAGCTTCGTTTAGTGTCACCCACTTACCTGTTGCAATCAGAATGAATATAAATGGAAGTTGAAGAAAAAGGGGATTTAGGGTTTGTGAATGTACCTAAAGCATCAGTGTAGTAGAAGCCGGAGTTTGGATCGTAATAACAACCGTTAGTTTGGTTGTAGTAATAACCGGATGATGTGTCATGCTCCCATTCTGTCATCAATTAAAAGTTGTATCGTTTTAATGAGAAGACATTTAACAATAAGAATAAACAATGCAGAATATTATGGATTAGGACAGCCAAATTTCTTTTATTAAAAGTTCATGGATTTGATAAATGAAAGTTCAGTTTGCCAAGTTTGAAAGGACAGTCAAATTTTATATCCCTTTCAACTATAATATTAATATTTAATTATAGAAAATAATTAGTCAAACTTCCTAATATGATAAACTTAATAGACTTGAATAAAGTTCTACCCGACAAATAAAACAAAGAAAATACCAAAAATAGAAAACAGTAAATTGCTGCAGTTTTTAAGCCAAAACAAAAAACAATACGGTTAAAACCTTTATATACTCAATCGTCTGCTTTTTTCCTTTTCCATCATCACCATTTAAATTTTCCCATTGCATGTCTTCCAAATATTGTACTGGGCTATATTCCGGATTCATCCCACTTTTTGTATGGTCCCCGTCCCACTTTGTAACTTTCAGAAAATCGTGATTGAAACCGGGCGTTTTAATTAACGAACACCAAAATATATGTTTGCATACCTTCTCAATCTCCTTACCAACAGCTTTGCTTGCCTATCACCACTTGAAGCACATTGCTTAATCCTACCGTTTCAATAGCTCCAAGCAAAAATATTGTTATTGTTATTCGTGGTTTATCTAAAACAGAATCCTCCACATACATGAACATCGCCCCACAACTATTCATAGCAATCACATTAATCAATGGATTGTGTGTAACGTTTGACCACCCATCAGATATGATGTAAATACCTTGTACCTTGTGAATGCAACGTACTTTAACGGGTGTTAGATCTTTTTATACATCTCTGACACATTCGTCAAGAAAAATTGTTCATGCTTGACAGAGGTTTATAGCCAGATGGTGCCTTATTGACCCCATATTTTCAAATCCCCCATGATTCTCTTCATTACACCAAAAGAATATTCAGTTGGTTTATTATAAAAGGAACTCTGTTTCTAAATTTTAATTTATTCAACAATCGTTCGGCTTCTCGCAATCTTTGAGTAGAGTTCTACACCTTTTTAATTTTGTTTTCTTCCGCGCCGAATAACAAAAAATATACATGTAATCTTCTGTATAAAATTGTAAATTTTTTATTGCAATGCTTACAGATCCATACCTTTGCACCACATGCATTGTTGCTAGTTGCAGCACCAATAATGTTGACGTCTTGCCTCACTGGCTTACCATTTTTCATTTCTTGACTTTGAACTTCAATATCGTAAATCTCCTCATTAGAGTTTGTGTTATCGGGGTCGCAGTCTTCATTTTTTACTCGGTAGAATTTCCTCATTAGAATATGTGTTATTTGGTGAAAGAAGGTTGGACCATAATCACATCACATGAAACTTGGTTCACTTTAGAACATGGAATGAAAACAAGATCGTGGATGGTTATTGGGAACGTTATCCACTCTGTTCCAAGTCGCGAACCAAATGTAATTGGTACGGACATGTTCTACTACCTGGAACGAGGAGTGTGGCTAATCCAACGCACCATGTGATCAAATTGCTACCGAATGAGAATGAACACGTTGCACTGTTAACATAGACTCTAAGGAGTAAGGAGGTGAATTACGATATCGAACTTCAAAGTCAAGAAATCAATGATGGTAAGTCACAGCTACAAGAAGTGAGCTTTATTGGTGTTGCAAACAGCAAGAATGCATGGGGTACAAAGGTACGGGTTTGTAAGCAAACAAAAAAAAAATTACAAGTTCTTACACAATGATACATGTACAGGTTTTGGTTAGTTGGCAAGGAAGGACGCAGAAATAAAAAAAGGTGTACCACTTTACTTAAAAATCACGAGTAAGTACAAACGATTGTTGAATATTGTAAAATCTGCTGAAAAAGGTAGGCGTTTCTCGTTCATTGAAATTTTTTGTAATTAGTATTTAATAGAAAAGAAAGTTCTTTTTGGGCAGAGAAAAATCAGAGCACTTACTCATATATTCACTGAGCGAAGAGAAATAGTTTGAATTGTAAAATGGTTGATAGCGTTCATTCATTCAAACATTCTTCTTCAATCAAGATTTTCCAAAAGGTACAAACTGGGAACCACACAGATGAGGGATATGAATCCAGAAACTACGTACTCGGAAGGGCAACGTACAAGATTGGAAGACATGCAAAGGGAAAATTTAAATGGAGATGATTTTGCTACCAATGGGAAAAAGAAAAAAAAACATACGATTGAGCAATTTAATATGTCAAACGTACTGTTTTTTGTTTAGAACCGATGCAATATTTTATTATGTTTTACTTTCGGTATTGTCTTTTACTTGTCTTAACTTCACATTTTTTGGAAGTTTGGACTAACTGTTTTCTATTATTAAATTCAAATATCAATATTATATTCTGTTTGTTATTAGATATTAATACTATATATTGTTAATGATATGGTACATTGTACCACATTAAATTGGAGCTATTGTGAAAGCCATGTGTACATTAAGTCATTAAGACATACAAAAGGATAAGTTAAGAATATTACTAACCTCCGGACATTGTAGAGCCATCACCTATCCCTTCACTGCTTGTTTGAGCACTTAATGAATTTGCATTATTATCCCTAGCCTTCTGAAAAGTTGTTATGTCCTTTTGATAACTACGACTCGCTTTCTGCAACCAATTTAAGAATAAAAAAGAAACAATATAAGAAGGGAAATAGTATTTTAAGTAATGAATAATTATCATTCTCATGAAAATATAATATTCACCTCTTCAATTTGCGTGAGAACACGGGCAGTTTCCTTTTTTTCTTTATCTTTAGCAACTTTCTCTTCTCTCATGTTAGACAACCTCTTTGTAACATTATCTTTGTGCTTTTGACCAAGCTCATGATTCTTGATGCTGGAAGGATTATTGGATATGAAGATTTTGCACAAGTCACACCATTTTTTGCCCTGACTAACCCAATACTGAAATACAAAGAAATGAGATGTCAGTGAGATTATACTTTTACTTTATATGTTCAAAGTATGAACATAGCAAAATAGAAACCCAACATTAAGATGTAAGACGGAATCATAGAGCACATATACACCATTGAATCTCCCATTAACAAGTCATTCCATTCCAGTTTAGTTTAATGCAATGTTCTTCACAGGATCCAACCATTCCCCCCATCGATTTGTGGTTTGGAACATTCATTGCATTTTAGTTAATTCCAACTTGCAAACAGGATTCCATGAGCGAATGCTGTTAGTTATCTAACATGAATTGCTTTTAACTTTCTTCAGTTGTTAGGTACTTTATCTTATCATTAACAACGACAGTGAGGATGTAATTGTCACGATGAATTCCCACGAAAAGGATTATGATTGCGTAGAATCAAGGCATATATTAATCAGAAACGATTATACGATTTTCATGTCAAGAAGATAATATAAGACCCTCAATTAATTAAAATTGCGAATCCGTTAGAATTAGTGTCGGGAGATAAAAGATGGTACCTCAGTCATTGTTGCAAGACGAATCAGCTACTGAAGATGTCGGTATAGCAGAATACAAATTCTGAATTCAAAAGCCCACGATTTTCTCCGCAATTTGCGTAGATTTTGAAATTTTTGATCAGGAGAGTGGTAATTTAGGGCTTTTGAATTATGATCCAAAGTGAACCCTAGGCTTTGCACTTCCGTTTTCTATAAAGAAACCCTCCAGTTAACCCCGTAAACAATGGAACATTGCACATATTACCCTCTAACTTCCTATTGCTGCCTTTAGTTAAGCTTACCTCATTTTCTTTACGAAATGATCAAAGATCTCTTTTGTGTTGCAATTTGCAAACCCTATTATTCGTCTTAAGAAATGGTTGTAGACGAACTCTTTTTCCTTTAGTTACGCTTACCTAATTCATCTTTATCAAAATGGCTAATTATGAAAAAAAAAAAAACATTATATTTTATCAAAACTTCGCTTTAACCACCAAAATTTAAAAGATTCGAAAAAATTCATTAATTTTTGGTAAAAATTTCCATTGAAGTCGTTGTTACCGGTTTTTCTAGTCATAATGGTCACGTTAACATTTTTTTTTCAAAGATTGGTGATTTATTAGAACAATGAAATTTTGATGGTTTAACCAGAAAAAATAATAAAATATATTGTTTTTTCGTAATTATATAAGTTAAAATGTAAATATTATTTATGACTAATTACGAAAAAAAACACTATAGTTTGCCAAAAATTCGGTTTAACCACCAATTTTTAATATCCGAAAAAAAACCATCATTTTTTGGTAAAAAATTTCACCAATGTCATGTTACCGGCTTCTTCAGGTCATAATGGTCGGGTTAGAATTTTTTTTCCAAAAATTTGTATTTTTAAGAATAAATGAAAATTTGATGATTAAACTAGAAAAAGTAATAAAATATAATATTTTTTTTCGTAATTTCCCTTATCAAAACAATAAACTTACGTAGGTTTTATTGACACAAACATGTTAAAACAACATAAATATAAAAACTGACATGAAAACCGATAGGTATTATTAATGTCAAAACAGTGTTATCGGGATGTTACTCATGCTTCAAAGTTGTCGCTAAAGCTTGAGCATTTTTTAGCTTTATTGTTGTGACATTTAACTGCTATAAAAAAATGTTGAATTTCAAAGTTTGCATGGACCTGATAACGCATCACATATGCTAGACTGAGGTTAGTGATGCTTGGTTGCTTTAAGAAAAGGTTATTAATTTTATATTACGACAGGTGTGTGTTGTTCTTTTGTTTCATTTAATTTTCTTTTGTTGTAATACCAAGGCTATGCGTGTTAAGATGTTTTATATATATATATATATATATATATATATATATATATATATATATATATATATATATATATATATATATATATATATATATATATATATATATATATATATATATATATATATAAAATAACTTGTCATGATGACTCTATAACATTAATGAACGAATGTTAATAACTTAACGGTGAAATTTGAAACTTGGGTAAAAATGAAGTTGCATAAAATGCAAAAATTATAGGTATCTTTGAACATGATTATCTCAAAATCATCAATGTGACTTTTTTAATATTTGAGATAACAAATATATAGAAAAAAGATCCAAGTCATATGGAGTTATAACGATGAAGTTCTGAAGGTTTAAAAATTGCTAAAAATGACAAAAAATGACTAAATGCTCATGTTTACGAGTCTGTATAGATCAATGAAACGAAGTTGTACATCTCATTCTCACCTTTCCATACATATAAAGTTTGAAAAAGTTGGATATCGTATATAAAAATTATGACAATTCAAAGAATAAGAAAATTAATGAGAATTGCAGTTCAATCTCATAAGGAATATCATATTAAGAGTGAAAAGTTAGGAAATAATTATGAAATTGAAGCGAGTCAGCAAGGTTTAAAACCCTTCAAAGGAAGGATATGGGTTCCTAAGTATGGTGGGAGTCAAAAACTTGTTTTGAATTATTCCCACAAATCTAAGTACTCGATTCATCCCGGGAGCACAAAGACTTATCAAGACTTGAAACAACATTTCTAGTGGCCCAGAATGAAAGCGAGAGTGGCAAAGTATGTCTCAGAATGTACGACATGTGCACAAGTAAAATTAGAACATCAAGTGTGACAACTAAAAATTTTGTATAAATAAAAATTAAATGCAAATGTATTTGATGTTAAGAATGGT
Source organism: Cichorium intybus (assembly GCA_023525715.1). Taxonomy (NCBI): domain Eukaryota; kingdom Viridiplantae; phylum Streptophyta; class Magnoliopsida; order Asterales; family Asteraceae; genus Cichorium; species Cichorium intybus. The sequence continues at coordinate 33,569,688 of CM042009.1, forward strand.
TGATGTCACATTTATTAAGTGTTTTATGAAAAGGCAAATGGTCAAAATGGTGAAAATATGGAATTTTATGTGTTAAGACCTTTTATTAAGTCACTATAAGATATTGCATCAATTAGAATTTAGTCATAAAGACATAAGGGCAAAATTGGAAATGAAGAAAGTGAAGTCTTTATGACTTAATTCTTGGAAATTAATATCTCAAAATCTAGAAGGAATTGGGAAAAAGCCTTCAATGTGACTTTTGTAATATTTGAGATAAAAAAATATAGGATAAAGATTCAGGTCATTCGGAGTCATAATGAAGAAGTTATGAAGGATTTAAAATGGCTCAAAATTGACAAAATTTGCCAAATGGTCATGTTTGAGGGCCTGTAATGGAAATTCTAGGAAGAATCAAACTTAAGTCAGTAAAGGGAAATTGTTTAGCTCATTCCCATCTTTTTAAAGATGAATCGTTTGTGATATTCAGAAATCATATGAAGAAGTTACATGAGGTTAAAGTCGGGGAAAGGCTTGGGGTAATGCTAGGAATTTATTCCAAGTATTTAACTAAAGGGGCATTCTGGTAATTTTCACATAGTTTTGACTAAGTCAAAATTAAAAGCATGGCTGGAACACGGTTTCCTCTTCTTCGACCTGTGTGCGTGTAAAATCAGTCCAAACAGAAAAATGGGGAATCCAGAAGGGGAAAGACCAGAAATAAAATAAAGCACACGGACATCACAAAACGAGTTTAAACCTCCAATAAGCTTCCATACTTATACAATTTGATTCTGCCACCTCTAATTCTAACTCTAATGACTTAGCATGTCTAATTAGAGTCTAACGTTCTGATACTAAATTAAACCATCATTAACATTCTTAATTCATAAATTACATCTAAAACACAATTCAAAACCTAATACATACATAGAAATCAAATTCCATTAAAAACATGGATGATGTCATGAAGTTAGGGTTTTAAGTCCACCATTAAGGCTTCATAACTTCATTTCTAACCAATAATATGAACTTACAAAATTAGATTAGCATTATAAAATTAAATGAGTTTATTCAGGTATCATTCCTTAATTTCAAATCTTAAAGATTTTTAACTTCAACTTTCATCTAAACAACAATAACTAAATTTTAATATAGCTAATTTTATATTAATTATCTTTGAAGCTTTTAAATCCATTATTTATTTGTTCTAAGTAGTTTATAATATTTTATTTAAATAAAAAATTTATTCAAACTAATTTCTCTTAACAAAGCATATAGAGCTTGACATACACTTTGTCTCGGATAAAATTTTCATTGGCCACGTTAGAGTCCTCCATGTCTCATCCCGGTATAGTACTAGACATCTTCACAAAGTGACTTCTTTCCACACTATTATTAGAACTCCGGTCCAGCTTGAGCATTCGGCATCCTCCCGCTCAAACTGTGGGGACATATTGATGTATATGTATTGTACTGTATTCAATTTAGTTGATAGTGTAAACCCATATCTATTGTATATGCACCCAACTCATGTTATGTTTTTAATATATTTTGAGGAATAACGGTATCATTAAGAAAAAATATGCCTGATTGCACCTACTACTGTTTTGTTTTCTTCATCGGACTTTGTAGTCGATGGGACCCCATCAAATGTTTAGTCAAATGTATTCATGTTGAATGCTATAAAGCCATCCTCCATGGCCTTGGCGTATGTATAAAGTAAATCATTTTAATACAACTAGAAATATATTATGTTTGAAAATTCAGATAATCTAGCGATTACATCAAGGAGATGAAATTCCATACCATCTTTCATTGATATATTTTTATGGTTTATTGGGTAATTCATAAATATGAGATTAAATTGAAATTTTCAATGCAAGTACCAAGTAATATGTGTTTGTTGTCGAATTTGCCTTGATTCTTTGTTTTATGGTAGACCCTCCATCAACCTCATTTTAATTAACATAACTTATTTACTTCACTCGGACTGTTTTTTGGCTATTAATAGTCATCCTTCGAGGTTGGGAGTTCAACTCCCGTAAGCCTCGTTCTGTTGCTCCATGTGGTGGAATTTTTCCCTGGAAATCTCCTTGGGGGCTGGATTTGCCCGCTTTGCGGAGCTCGAACTCGGGGTCACCTGTGAAATATTCGGGTGAGACTTCCACTAATTCGTTTGCCGTTTCCAAAAAAAAATAGTCATCCTATGAAGCTTTGACCATCACCATCAATGAAGACAACGACTTCATTTTTTTGACACGTATGAGATAGTTTTGGTTAAATTCAATCCCATATTCCATGGTTTCGGTTTCTTTAAGTTTCTTTGAATCTCGTTTAATCGGCGATGAAGATAGATGGTTTGATGGTACTACAGATGCGAACGCAGAGACGGGGGCGTGTATCGCTTGGAAAGAGGGGCGTTTTTGTAGATGATATTATGGTTTATAATTTTTTTAAAAACTTCACTAATATGTAAAGAGTAAAGAGTATTTTGTTATTTTGGAATGTATAAAAATGGGGTTAACGAAAATAACCAACATAAAGATCCATTAACATGGAAATATATTTGCTTATTTATAAAAGAGACATATATAACTATAAAAGAAGGGAAATTTTGTTATTTATCGTATATATAATCCTAACTAATTGATATTTCTACAAACCAAACAAGAATTTACAAAGTAATAAATCAATCTTATTCCAAATCATTCGAATTCCAAACCCTATAAAAAATTCCAGATCTCATAAAAACAAGCCGACAATTGAGACGCACCATTACTTTCGAGAGTTTGGAGTATGTATCGGTAGTTCATATGTCAATTGAATCAATGTCTAATTAATGCAAGTCAATAGTCTTTCTTCTTTTACAAAGTTTCAAGTGTCACATACCTAACTTGCTTCATATACTTGATATATAGTTACAATGACAAATTGACAATGTAGCATTTTAGGAAAGCAACCAGCCTCCCTCACAGCACAATATATACAGATATTCTCAACCATAGATTTCTATAATAATTATTTTCATTTTTATTCAATAAACAATATCATATTATGTGGGTCCATGAAATTATTCAATCAATATAGGAAAAAAAAAAGGTGCTACAAAACCACCCTTCACGTCCATAGCTTTATCCATATGCTACAAAAATATGAGACCTCACATCGTCCCTCCATTGTTAAGGAGACCCACAAGTTGTTTTTCTTTAGCAAGCCAAAGCATCTCCAATAATGCTTCGTTTTAATCCAGACTAATAATTTAATTTGACTTACAATCTTTTCCCCTTTTTTTACCTTTTCAAAGATCTTAACTGATACTGAAGCTATCATATTTTAAATAAAACATTACTCTCAAATTATGCACCAAGTCACGTGAAAGGGTGGGACTTAAAAGATACCTGTTTATCAGAAAATGACATGACATAACAAATATCAATGATTATAAATACCGAGTTAAGATTTTGCTATACTGTTTGAATGGTTCTAACTGATTTTGTCAAAAGATGCTACCTTACTACTCCAACCACCAATTTTATACCAACATAACACCGCCCTAACTCTAAAAATACACAGAAAAGACAATATTGCCCATATTGACCGAACAAAAAAAATCCAGCTCAGCGTTTTCTCTTCCTTGAGTAAGTGAATATAATTGGAGGTTTCTCCATGTCCTCAACTCTCTTCCTTGCTGCCTCACGTGCTTCCTTTTTAGACACAACTTTTGGCTTGGAATTTGGTTGTTTTCTCTTGTTTATATACAGAGATGATGGCTTTTTAGCAGATTTTTTTGTTGGGGATTTAGTTTTGGATGTAGAAGAAAGAGCTTCTTTCAATGTTACCCACTTACCTGTTGAAATCAGTATGAATATAAATGGAAGTTGATTAAATTTAGGGTTTGTAAGTGAGTACCTGAATCACGGGGGTAGTACAAGCCAGAGTTTGGATCGAAATAACAACCGTTACTTCGATTGTAGTAATAACCTGATGACATCTCACGCTCCCAATCTGTCATCCATTAACATTTTTATAACAAGACAATAATAATAAATGCAGAATAAAGGCTCTCATCAGTTTTTATTTTGTTTTTATGTTGTGACGGTACCATTGAGTGCAAACAATGATTGTGTTGCAAAAATGTGAGTAAAGTTCAAAACCAAGCGTACCATGAAGTCTATCGGGTAACACATTGTTTTTTTTTTCTACAAGAAGATAAGTTTAGAATATTATTAGTGTAACACTAACACCCCCAATTATTTGTAACATACTAAAAATATTACTAACCTCCAAACATTGTAGACAAATCAACCATCTCTTCACTGCTTAATGAAGTTTCATTACCATCTCTCTCCTTTTGAATTATTAATATGTCACTACGGCTCTCTTTCTGCCACCAATTTGGAAAGGAGCTTGTTTTAAGAATAATCCAGAAAAAGAATATATATATATATATAAGAAGGGAGTCTTGGGAGAAAATATTTGATTTTCAGAATATTTGAAAATAAAATATTCATCTTCACCTCTTTAATTTGTGTGAGAACAAGAGCAGTTTCCATTTTTTCTTTTTCTTTAGCGGCTTTGTCTTGTCTCCTTTTCTTGGTAACATTATTTTTGTGATGTTGACCATTTTGTAAAGGAGTTTTGGACTTGGTTTGACTTTTGGAAGTTGATGATGACGTGGCAAGATTGGGTTTCTTTTGTATGGGTTTGGATGTAGCAGCAAGAGCTTCTTTCAGTGTCACCCACTTGCCTGTTGCAATCAGAATTAAAATAAATGAAAATTGAAAAAAAGGGGGATTGGATTTAGGGTAGTAGTACCTAAAGCATCGGTGTAGTAAAAGCCGGAGTTTGGATCGAAATAACAACCGTTACTTCGATTGTAGTAATATCCTAATGACACGTCACGCTCCCAATCTGTGATCAATTAAAAGCTGTATCATTTTTATGACAAGACAATCATAATATTACATATTCCATGTACGTATCTCACAACAGGATCAGAAATAGTTGTCAACTTCTGACTCGACTTACTAAAATAATTTACATATAAATATATATATATATGACACATGTAAACACGTAATATTTGTTGAATTTTAACGTAGATAAATTTACTAAAATATTCCGTAATGCACAAACAAATATATTGAACTCTTAGAAATATTTGTCTACTTTGTTATCGATTACAATTAATATAATTGACAACTCAAATTCATAATCACTATTACAAATCTGATTTAACACCAACAAAACTAAGTTTTTAATTATAAACCCATTAAAAAAAGTAAGTAATAAATTAGTTAATAACAAGCTCATTAAAATGTAACAAATAACATATATACCCTTATTAAACATCAAAAGATCGCATTTGCCCAACCTAAAATCTAAGTACCATGCACATGTTTACCCTTCTTAACTCTCAAAATAGCGTATTTGCCTAAATCTTTTTTTGTAAACATTTTCTATATATAGAATCATTATAATTTTAAAAAGGAAAGTAGCTTGACCATATTGCCCTTAAATATCAAAACCCTTTTTATCATGTAAATAGTCCATCAGCACGCAGCAGGCATTGATAGCCGGTGCATTCAATTAGCCCTTTCAATCTCATCACCTTACTCCTTAATGTTCTCAATCCCTTTGATCAAATTGTACCTTCGGTCCTAATTCAAACTTAATAACATCTAGAACCCGAAAGAAATTTAAATAAAATTAGAAGCTAGCAAGATACAGATAAAATATATAACAATTGTGAACACCCATACAGTTTATATCCAGAAAAAGAAAAAATAAAACTAAGGCCTAGCAGCTCGGACTTAATCTGGATTTACAGATGAACAATCTCACCATTCCTTTGGTTCCATGGATTCATTACTTGGAGGTCACTGTATATGAAGTTGCAGATTTCTCTTAACCTTAGTTGAAGGTGTTGTTCAATGATATATCCACATAGTTAATGAGCGGGTAAGAGGTAAATTTTAAGGCTTAGGACCGAGTCAGAGGTAAATCTTAAGGTTATCAAACGGTTTGACTCGAACCGAGTCACAGTGTCAGACGTAACCTCTTACTGGACCAACAAGAGGCAAAACAAACAGCCCCTAAATGTAAAAGAAACAAGACAATTCCCTTGTCGTCACACTAAATTATACAACATTATAATTCGATAAAAAAACAATACAAGCTTTCAACAAAACGATGAAATAGGACCAGAATTCGTAATCAAAAGTTTAAAATCATTAAACGGTCACGGTCCATGTTATATTCTGGGACACATATTGGAAAAGAGTTTGGCTGTTTAGGGGTTAAAGGTCAATCTATTTATTTTCTTAAATTATAATGATTCTAAATATAAAAATTGTTTAAAAAAATGATTCGGGCAAATACGATATTTTGTGACTTTAAAAGGGTGAATATGATATTTAGATTTTAAGTTGGGCAAATATGATATTTGATGTTTAATAAGGGTATATACGAAATTCACCCTAAATTAAGAATGAATAAAAGTAACTAATGACAAACTCAATAAAGTAAAACAGATAACTCGTTAAATAAAAATTATTTCAAAAAAACTTAATATATTAAATAATAACCATATTATTAGGAGATAAACAACTTCACTAAATAGTAAATACAATATTTTAACCTTAAAGAAATAATCCCATTAACTTAATGTCTAATAATTTAGCCCATTAGCCTATTCTCACAAAACTCTCTAATAAACACCAATAATGGCCACTAAAGAATAGCTAATTCCAAAGGTTTGGGTCTTGGGAAGTCAACAAGACATTTCCACTCCTACTTTTCTACCCAGGACACATGGCTCGTCTGAGTCACGAGTTGGGTCGACTCAGTACACCTCAATCATCAACTCGCTATTTTGTACCAAGTCACACTCCATATCGAGTCATACTACCAAGTCCGCACATTTCGGGTTTGAAACGACTCGACTCGTGACTCGTCACGAGTTTGACAACTATGGTAGTAGGAACCACATGAGCTGTTAGATAGTATTTTACGCCTTTCTACTTATGAAATTTTGTTGTATTAAACTATGATATATATATATAAATTTCCTAGCTTGTGTACGAATTGCAACATACTAAAGATAGATGACAGAACCGGGGCGTCACAAGTACTAACCTCCAAACATTGTATAGCCATCACCTAATCCTTCACTGCTAATTTGAGCACCTAATGAAGTTGCATTAGAATTACTGGCCTTCTGAAAAGTTGATATGTCATTTTGAGAGCTACCACTCGCTTTCTGCCACCAATTTGGAAAGGAGCTTGATTTAGGAATTATCCGGGAAAACAATATAAGAAGGGAGTCTAAGGAGATAAGATTTGATATTGAGAATAATTACTCTCCTTGTTAAAATAAAATAAAATATTCACCTCTTTGGTTACCTTTTTTCCTTTATCTTTAGCAACTTTCTTTTCTCTGACTTTAGACAGCTCTCTCATGTTAGACTGCCTCTTGGTAACATGATCTTTATGACGCCTAGTAAGCTCATGAATCTTGACTTTGGAAGGCTGATTGATTATGAAGATTTTGCACAAGTCGCACCATTTTTTGCCCTGGCTAACCCAATATAGAAATAACAAGAAATTAGATACCAGTGAGATAGTAAAAGATATTAAATTTCATATGTTCAAAGTATAAACCACAACAAAGAAAAGGCCAACAGTAAGGTGTAAGATAGAATCATAGAGCAAGTGTACACTATCAGACCTTCTACATTAATTGAAATGTATAAAAGGATCAATGGAGTATAACATGAAGGGTTATTCCGTTCCAGTTTAGTTAACCCAATATATCTTCTTAACTAGATCCAACCTTCCTTCCCATCGAGTCAATGTTTGGAACAATCATTGCAGTTTAGTCAATTCCAACTTGCAAACAGGATTCCATGAGCGAATGCCACGAGTTATCTAACATGAATGGTTTTTCTTTTTCTTCATTTGCTTGGTTCTTTATTTTATCATTAGCAGCGGTGATGAGAATGTAATTGCCACCATGAATTCCAACGAAAAGGATTATGATTGGGTAAATTAAGCTAGATACTAATTAGACACGACTATACTAAGTTCATAACAGATGTAAAAAAGACCCTCAATTGATTATTATAGCTCTGATAGAATCCGAGAGAATCGGAGTCGGGAGATAATGATGGTACCTTAGGCATGGTTGCACGACGAATCAGCTAGTTGAGATGATGCTATAGAAGAATCCGAATTCTGCATTCAAAAGCCCGCAATTTTCTCCGCAGTTTGAGTAGCTTTTGAAAATTTTGATTAGGAGACTGGTAATTTAGGACTTCAAATTATGATCAAAGTGAACCCTAGACTTTGCTCTTTCATATTTTTTTTTTTAATTAAGAAACCCTCCGATTAAACCCCGTGAACAATGGAATATTGCACATATTACCCTCTAAGTTCTTATTGCAGCCTTTTGTCACGCTTGTTTTCTTTTCTTTACGAAAATACAAATTTTTGCGTGGTTCTAAAACATGGTTAGGCTAACTGTGACACCCGTGTCCCGGAAGGGACTGTAGATCAAAAGTAAGAACGTTTTAACCGTGAGTGTGACCAAATAACGATGTTAAGGTCATTATGAGATAAGAAAAATATAACGATCAAAGCCTAGGAGTCAAAACGGAGCAAAAAGCGGAAAAAGTGACACTTTTTAGTGTCGGCGCCTCGTGACACTTTTTAGTGTCGGCGCCTCGCGACGCGACGGCCATGGTGGTCGCGACGCGACGCGTGTCAGCACGTCCGTAAATTGCGCCGCAAATTGCGCAATCAGACAATCATTCGAGGTGAGTCATCGCGACGCGACGGGGGGCATGGTCGCGACGCGAGGGATGTTCAGAGGCTATAAATACGAGGCACAAGCCTCATTTTTGAGGCAGAACACACACGAAACACATATACGATATAAGAGAGTGTTCTGGTAAGGGGTATATGTTGAGAGATGATAGTAAGAAGTAAGAAGGCAGCGGTAGCTAGCATCGAGGTGCTCGGGAGCTATCAGAAGTCCGGAACGAGAAACGTGCCAGGACTCCGGGAAAGCACCAAACTCAAGTGAGTAATCGCTACCGTATCTCCCTAGTAGTTTATGCGCGTTAAAGTAACTATTGAATGAAATGTGAAGTAGTACAGTTATGATTAGTAGTTAAATGGAAGGAAGGTATGTTAGGGTCCTGTTTGACGAGTCTGTCTTATGAATAGTAGAGTGTCACGGGGTGATGCTAGCCAGTGTGATTAACCAGTAGAATGGTGTCCTCACCAAAGGATAACATATGACATAGAATAAGGATATTGTGTGTCAGCTTCATAGGTTGCACCAGTATTAGGAATATGGATATCCCATAAAACAAGCATAGAATATCATAAAGACAGTACCAAATAATAAATTTGGTTAAGAATAATAGTATCGACAGATAACCCGGTACGGAACCGGTAAACACTTATAGTAACGAATGAGTAGCTGTATAATAAAAATAGGCGGCATAATAGTGAAATGCAGAACGGTATACGATACCGTAAGTGAATAACGTTAAACAGTATGATAATGTTATAAACTACCAGACAGTAGAATGAAGTACAGAAAGACAGACAGTATGGTAACATTATAAGTTACCAAGTAATAGAAGAAAGTACGGACAGTACGGTAACGTCATGAGTTACCAGACAGTAAAAGAAAATAGTAAAAGAGTAACATTATATGTTACCAGTTAGTAAAAGAAAATAGTAAAAGAGTAACATTATATGTTACCAGTTAGTAAAAGAAAATGTAGTAAGAGTGAACGAGAGGAGTGAGTTCCGTCGGGTAATACGGTAGTTTCACAGTATGATCGTAGGACGGTCAAGTACAGTAAAATAAGTCTGTGAAACGAGTGTGGCTATTTAGGCCATACTGTGATTCGATTACTCACTAAGCTTTATAGCTTACCCCTTTATTTATGTGGTTTTTGCAGGTATAGGTAACGCTCGGCTTGGATCATGGGACGATCCTTGGTGATATTATCTTGTAAAGTCTCAGGCTTTGGAAAGCCGGGTCGTTACACTAACAATATTTTTAGTTTTTTACAATTGTTACGTGCTTCTTCTATAAGAATTGAGTCGTTTTGTTTAAAGAAACGGTGTACTAAGGTAACTCGTTAACATATGAATCGTTCTAAATGATAAGTTTTGCTTGCTTGACGTGTACATAGTCATTTTGCTTAACAGGGCCCCCGCGGGATTTCGGGACGGGGTTGCCCATCCCGGCTCCGGCCCCTGATTTTTTCATAAAAATACCCCTGTACAGGTTCGGGTCTCCACGAGGGTTTTTGACATCTCTAGATTTAGATGAAAATGTGTAATCGGTGGAGAGGGAAGGGATAATGTTATGGTGAAACTCATTCATTTTTAGCATTAAGATTTAAATTGGTAATATAAATAAAAATAATTTGATAAGATATATATGAACTTTATATTTGATGTTATTTAAAAAAAAGCATGTTTAAAGAAAAAATATCATTATCAACATGTTATTCTCAACAGTTTTGACTTGATCATTACCCGGTTGGTCAAATTGAGACATTTCAAGTATTATAATGGTCTAATACATATGAAAAAAAAAGTAATGACCTAAATATGATAAATATAAAAAATAGTTGTTATAATATAACCTTAATCCTTTAATGATGTGTAAAATTTGTGTTGAGGTGGACATCATGACAACAAACTTTATTAGTTAAATCGGTTAACAAGTTAATAGATGATATAAATGGTGTATTTTAGCTTATAGATACCAAATAAATTCAATACCTGATAAATGAAAAAGAATATTGGTATATTATGACCTTACATATTGTTTAAAGACTATAATCCATCTTCTCTTTGACCTGAATATATTTTTTTTTTTTTACATATTATTTAAAGACTATAATCCATCTTCTCTTTGACCTAAATATGTTTTTTTTTTTTGAACGGCAACCTGAATATGTGTATCTATGTTTTATATGTTAGGGTCAAAATACATACAAATAAAAAGCCATAACAAGAGATTTTACCAAAATGAATTGAGCCTAGCTTTTTTTTTATTATTGTAAAAGCACAACGGATGATTTATGTGGGCCATAAAGTGAAATCCAGGAAACTAGAAGGTTTAAAAGTACATCTTGCCGTATTTATACAAAAGGCCGTTCATCCCTGAAACCTCCCCCCAACGCCGTCGCCATCCACCTTCAACGGCGATCTCTGCGACTCCATAGTCCGATAGTCGTCTTTCTCCATGAACCTGACTAGGGTTTCACATAGGGGAATTTAGAATCTTTCAATTCGATTTGAAAGAGTGTAAATTTTGGGAAGAAGATGGATCAATCATTCTTGATTATGCTGTCCAACCTGCTCCACCTTCAAAATCAACTCGACCCTACCACATCCATCCTCTCCGACTCCTCCACCTCCACTACCTCTGCGACGCCTTCTTCCCTCCTCACATCCACCTCCGCCGCCCCTCTTCTATTCTTCACCATCGCCTCCGTCCTTTCCTACATCTCCACTACCCGCAAACCCCGCTCCTCCCCGTCACCACCCCCATCTCCCTCAACCACTTCCCAATACTCCGTCGCCGCCTTCCGTGCCCTCTCCACCGAACGCATCTGGGCAATGGAAGCCCCATTACGTGACGCCCAATGGCGCTCCATGTACGGCCTCTCGTACCCCGTCTTCACCACCGTCGTCGACAAACTCAAACCCTACATCGCACAATCAAACCTCTCCCTCCCCTCCGACTACGCCGTCGCCATGGTCCTCTCCCGTCTCTCCCTCGGCCTCTCCGCGAAAACCGTCGCCAAACGCTACTCCCTCGAACCCTACCTCGTCTCCAAGATCACTAACATGGTCACCCGCCTCTTATCCACTAAACTTTACCCTGAGTTCATCAAAATCCCCGCCGGCCGCCGCCGTCTCCAGGAAACCACAGCCTCGTTTGCCGAAATCACTTCCCTCCCCAATATCTGCGGCGCCATTGACAACACACACATCCGCCTCCACAGCCTCCCCTCCAACCTCCCCAACCCTAACATCTACACCAACTCACACGGCTTCCGATCAATACAACTCCAAGTAGTCGCAGATCACAAGAAGATCTTCTGGGACGTTTGCGTGAAAGCCCCAGGCGCGTTCGACGATGCCACCCATTTCCGCGATAGTTTGCTCTACAACAGATTGATTTCAGGCGACATCGTATGGGAGAAAGTTGTGAATGTGAAAGGGCATCCAGTGAGGCCTTACATCGTCGGAGATTGGTGCTACCCGTTGTTATCATTCTTGCTAACTCCTTTTTCATGGAACCGCACTGGGAATCCTGCTCAGAACACTTTTGACGAGGGATTGATGAAAGGGAGAAAAGTGGTGGAGGAAGCAATCGGACTGTTGAAGGGAAGGTGGAGGATTCTTCAAGATATGAATGTGGGATTGAATCATGCACCACAGACCATTGTAGCTTGTTGCGTATTGCATAATTTGTGTCAGATTGCAAGGGAGCCTGAACCAGAAGTGTGGAAGGAGCCGGAGGAGAGTGGTAGTGTGGCTAGGGTTTTGGAGAGTGAGAATTATTATTATAATTTTGGAGAAAGTTTGAGGCAGGTACTCGCTGATGATCTTTACCAGAGACTTTCTTCAAGATGATGAAATTAATGTAAGACTATTTTTCTTGTGTTTACGTTTGTTGTAAGTTTGTTCTAGGAGGATTAATCCTTTTGGTAATAAGTAGTGTGTTATCAATCCTGTATGTAAACTGTAGTTCTTGTAGTTAACTAACTCAAGGTTGGAGAAATTAACCTCAGATAGGTTCTATTTGGGTAAAAATATGATTTATATGTCCATTCTATGCATATTTAGATCATTACGATTTATTTTAACGTGATGATATAAGTTACTGAATCATGGCATACAAGATGTTGAGTTTGCAGCATTATAAGTTACTTAATCTATCTTGTGTGCACCAGAAGATGTCAAAGTGGTCAAAGATTATCAGCCATGTTTCACAGGCCCGAATCCACATAGCAGCATAACATCTGTCTTCTTTATAATTGATTTACCATGAATGCAAATATTATATTTGAGATTGAAAGTGTAAGAAAGAAAAATCAATTTTAATCATGTTTTTAATGTTTTTATTGTACAAGTATGGGTATGTATTGGGCACTATAAATAGTTATAATGTTTATGCAAATATAGATTATTATAAGAAAGTATCTATACATTGAATGATACTTAGATAATCTATCTTCATCATATGAAAACTCATTGTCGACCAAATATACTATTCAGTGTAAGTATTGGAGTATAAGCTTGAAGTTAACAATGATGAAAATGTGGCACGACAATCCAACATCGTTAATCTAATTATACTAATGTAACCAACCAAACAAAACCATCTTTCAAATGTGAAAGTACATGCAAATGGGGCATTTTGCAAACCCTAAACTCATTTATGAAATGTGCTTCGCTTGCCAAATAATTCACGAGTAAAATTATATTGAGCTGACACTTTGACTTGGTAGATATATTTCATTGGGACCAAATATGTAATTTAATCAATGAAATAGAAGAAAAACATGGAAATAAGATATTTTACAAAAACCTACACTTATTTTGGCCAAATTTCTATTATGCAAAACAAGATGTGCCTATTCTATGAACAGGACCAAAAACAGTAAAAATATATGGAATAATGATATTTCGCAAAAGCATAAACCGATTTTGCTAGAAGTCATTATTTTGCTAAATATTTTTATGTAAAATTATACTAAACTAGTAGTTTGAATAAGTAGACATATACACTACCACAGAGACACATCATGAACGAGTAGGTATACTACCATATGAATCCAACATTAATTTAATCTGTAAACAAGATGAAAAACCGTAAAAATATATGGAATAATGATATTTCGCAAAATCTTAAAGGATTATGTGAACGTCATTATTTTGCAAAATAAGTTCATGGTAAAGTTATAATACTAAACTGGTAGTTTGAATAAGTAGATATATATATACTACCACAGGGACACATCATGTTATTTAATCTATAAAAAAACAAAAAAAAAAAAAAAAAAACAATGAAATGTCATTTCACAATATGAAGTCCTCAATTTCCCGACGTATGGTTTTTGAACTTGTTACATAATATATAGTTTTGGATTATACAGACATGTTTATATACTATCACACGGGCTCTAACATGTTAAATAAATAATCTTAAAAACAACTCGAAAACATGAAGCTTAATATTTTACAGATTAAATATTTGTTATATATTCCAATTTTGTAAAATATTGCAACAGAAATTAACCAAAAAAGGAGCTTATTTGCTAAATACGAGTACTTAAAAGAATACTTGCTTGATTTGATTTCAAATTATGCCCAAATTATATACAAGAACGTTCATTCTGAGAGGTGTCTTTGCTTAAGTAAGTAAGTAATCACCTGTTTCGCAATCCCATGTCAACAAATTATATTTTGTTTATTTGGTTATATGACACCTCTCATTTTGGGTCATTTGTGTAATTATATTAAATCACTTAAAACATACGTTACGAATAACGCATAAGATTATTAGATTTTGATATGCCACATTCATCACAATTTTAGCTTGCAAGAGTAGAATGTCTTTATTTGGAAGGATGAATGTGACCCTGTAAATTTTATGCATAATCAAGCAATAATGCAGTTATAGTGTGTGGGATTTACACCCCAAAAAAGAGAAAACATATCAAACATAAAATAACTTGATCTAACATATGGACATCCTATTTAAAAGTAAAACTTTGTAGGCAATCATTGAGCATAGGCAGTTTTCCCACTATTTGGAAGAAAACCATCCTTAGCCATTTCAGAAAGAATCCTAAACACAACATCCATGTTCCCTTCTTTATGGTTTATCTCAACAAGCGCTTTCGCCACCTCAGCATCCGTAACCCTACAACTTCTCAAAACATTTTCAATAACTTCACTCGACTCCAACATCATTTCACCTTTTATAAGTTCTTTAATCAAAGCAATAACCGTAGCAGTATGAGGCACAAAACCACAACTCACCATCTTCTTATAAAGCTCAAAAGATTTCCTCAAATTCCCACCTTTACAATGCCCATGTATCAACACATTATAAACACCTTCACAAACCTCTTCTTTTCTCTCAAGCATTTTATCAAACACCTTATCTGCTTCCTTCATTAACCCTTTCATACAAAACACTTTTATAAGCGCCACCACACTATTCACCTCCATCTTCCCACTATTTCCTATCAATGTCTCATAAGTCACATCATCTGGAACTTCATTGTCATAATACAATTTAAAAAGAATCTGTTTTGCTTCACGGGTTCTTGCTTTCTTGCTTAAACCATTTATTAATACATTGTAAGTGACAACATCTGGAAGCAAACCTTTTTTAAGCATTTCATCGTGCAAATGGAGGGCGTTTATGGTATCTCCTTCTACACAGTAAGCATTTATTAAAGCTGTGTATGTACATTCATCTGGTGGCAGATTGTTTCTTAACATTTCTTGAAAAACATCACAAGCTTCGGTTAGTTTTCTTTGATCACAAAGACCTTTGATTAGCGACGAATACGTGACGGTGTCGGGTAAAACACCTTTCGCGACCATTTCGCGTTTCATTTGAAACGCGTTTTCTAGATCTTGATTTCTACAAAAACCGGTTATGATTGTGCTATAACTTACAACGTCTGGAGTTATTAATCCGGTTTTACTCATATTATTTAGAATTCTTAAAGCATCTTCCATCTTTCCATCTACAACATGTCCATTAATCAAAGTGTTGTAAGTCACAATAGATGGAGAAAAACCGTTCTTTTTCATGTCATTCAATAATTTGTAAGCTTCATCCATGAATCCTTGTTGGGAAAATCCATCTATCAATGTGGTATATGTTCTAGCATTTGGAAATAGTTTTCTTACACGCATTTGTTCTAATAAGTCCATAGCCTTGTGTAGATTTCTAGCTTTACACATGCTATTAATCAAAGAAGTGTAAGTAATAACATTTGGAGATAATCCATTTCGTGTCATTTCATTGTGCAAAACAAGTGCTTGGTGGAAATTACCTTCTTTACAGTACCCGTTTACAAGTGTGTTGTAAGTGACTTCATCTGGGATGATTCTTTTATGTTTCATTTCTTCAAGAACTTCATCTGTTTCTTTCATTCTACCTTCTCGAGCTAGTCCGTTAAGTATGACATTGTAAGAAATCAAATTTGGCTCCAGATCTTTATTAGACATTGTTTTAAACAGCTTGAATGCATCATCTAGTCTCCTTAGTTTACAATTAGCATCGATTAATGTGTTATAAGTGACTACATTAGGCAAGCAACCGTTTTTCTGCATTTCATTGAAGAACCCTAAACCCTTTTCCAATTCCCTAACCCCACAAAACCCTCGTATCAGTATGTTGTATGTGAAGACATTTGGTGAAACCCCAATTCTTATCATATTCAAATACATTTCCTCGGCTAGTTTCATGGGCTCGTTAGATCTAATTATTGCATCGAGAACAGAGTTATAGGACAGTACACCAGGCATAAAACCATGAGATATGGCTAAATGAATTGTGTTTAGACCTCTTTTGACTAATTTCAAATTAGAATAAGATTTTACCAACAAATCGATGACGGCAGAGCTTGAATTACAGTCGGAGTATGTATCTTTAAGGCATGTGAAAACCAAATCTCCGTTTTCATCGTCACGGGTGTTGATGGCTACGTCTTCGGCGATGATTTGAGCTGTTTTATAGAGCTTGAATCTGGTGAGTATGTGAAGAGAGAGGCAGTTACATCGAAGATCAAAGAAGGGGCGTCGGCGAGCCCAATTGATAAATGGGAGGATTAGGGTTTTGTCAAATTGACAATGGTGGAGTATATAAGAGGCTGATTGAGAAGTGAATTGGGACGATAGAGGTTCTAGGTTGATTAAGTGGTGGCGTTTGAGGATGGCGATGGCTTTTCCGACGAGATGAACATCAGCCGCCGGCGGTGGTTGTGACAAGGAGGGGAGGGTGGAGAACTGAAGAGTTTTCCGGTAGGGTTTAAGGAGGTTCATTTTAGGTGACAGTTGAAAATGAACAGGGTTAGTTGTGACCATTGGTAAAACGACTATATTTCCTCCAACTTACTTTAGTTCGTGGGTTAAAACCAAAATTTACGCTGGTTCAAAGTTGAAAGAAAAACTTGAAAAACCAAAACAGTTGTTGGATTTGAACAGGGGTTTTGCCACCGCCGGCAATGAGACACAAGGGAACGTGCGAAGCGCGGGAGGGAGGGTGACTTGTGGCCATCAGGGTGGGATACCGATCAAAGAATGTGTCTTTTAGGTTTTTCTTTTTAGGGTTGATATCATCAAATCCATAAAGTTTTACTTTGGATTTAAATGGTTACTCGATTTGTTTTTTACCTTTTAAGCCAATTATATAACTCATACATTTATATATAATTGATACATTTATATCTATATCTATGTATCTTATAAAAGAAACATATTTTTAAGCACAACATTGACTTGAAACTTCCATGACTTTTCATATTTCCAATATCTTTTTAAGATACAAATATAATTTTTTCTCTTTGTCCCACATTGATTCGTATACATAAATGATCTTCCATCTTTCTCTTACGTAATGTCACTTATTTGCTTCCATTATCCATCAAGTTTGATCATAATATGACTTTCAAGTCTACTATTAGTGATCATTTTATCATAAAACAATTTTTTATCACAAAGTTTTAAAGTGTTCTACTAATTTTTTTCAACTTTTTGAAGTATTGAAACTCAAAAATGAAAATTAAAATTACTCAAAACTTTTAAAAACCCGATTACGTTGAAAATTTATATGTCGTTTGTAAAAAATGAAAGCGACGTAAACATTTTTCGACTTAAGAGTATGTATATACATAAAAGTTTTCATTTGTGAACATTTTAAATATCTCTTATAAAAAGATCATTTGAAACAATGTGATTCAACATTAATAATTTATCTTTTATCATATTATTTAGATTTTTTTCTTTGTCCCACATTGTTTCACACATCTATCTAACCTTTCATCTTTCCCTTATATGATACCACTAATTTGATTACATTATCCATCAATCTTAATCATAATATGACTTTTAAGTATGTCGTAGTAAAAAATGACAGTGATGTTGACGTTTTTTAGATTTACGCAATATATGTACATAAAGTTTTTGAATCTATATCTATATATCTTATAAAAGAAACATATTTCCAAGCACCACATTGATTTGAAACGTCCATGACTTTTCATATTTCCAATGACTCTTCAAGATACAAATATTTTTTTCTCTTTGTCCCACATTTATTCACATTATATGATCTTCCATATTTCTCTTATATAATGTCACTTATTTGCTTATAGATGTTTGATAAATTATGCTTATAGATGTTTGATTTCACTTTAATTGTGTTTCTTAACCGATGTGGGATAAGAAAATGAAATAAAATAACACAGTATAAAAGAAAGTTTGATCCCACATCGTAATGATAAATCAACTTAAGAAAAAAATTATTCTATAAATAAATGTTCTCCTCAAAGTAAAACAATAATATAAATGATTAGTCAGTTTTTATTGTTGGAAACATTTCCAAATATTAAATTTCAAATAAATATATAGTAAAAGTTTTATATATTTTATTTTAATGAGTTCGAACTTTAAAAATACAGCGGGTCGATCAATATATGAACTCTGTATTCCTTCATCAAGTTGCACAAAACAACATGCACCATACTATATAATTCAATTTTAAACTTTCGTGATACAATTTGTACTTTTCAAAATCCCAAATCGCATAATTGATACGATGTGCGGTTTTGACTATATATCGTACGGTAAACACCATTGAAATATGTCTCTATTCTTATCAATAAAAGCGTATTATTCAACATATTTGAGTGGCAATGAAAGTCTTTGCGAAACTATAGCAAAATATATACAATATCCCTCAATTTTATCAATGCACAAAGTGTAATTAGATGACACTAAAATCATGTAGTTTGCGATAATTATTTATCTTGATCCATATTATTTCTAAATTTATTTTATGAATTGTATTCATTTATTGTAATTTTTACAGTTTGTTGTCTTCTAAAATTTTGATACATGTATCTATTATCATATAATTGAAAATAATAAATACATTTTATATAAATTTTTATAAAAATGGTATGAGAATAACATGTATTTGTCTATATTTTAACTATATAATTTTCTTTCTATGCAACGCGCAGGCATTCGCCTAATTTATATATAATTCATACATTTATCAAAATAGAGTGTATTCCACGGATTGTATATTTTATATGTTCACTATGGCATTTAAAACACAAAATATTCTTAGATTAGTTGTAAGGTGCCAATGAAGTATGCTCTTCTTACCTCTCGGTCATTGGTTCAAATCCCTTAGGGCCTCAATTGCTTTTTTGACATAAGGTTTTGTATGTTTCACTTTTAGCCAAATTTATGTGTTATTTACAGTTTTTAACCATATACTTTATTCTTTTTATAGTTTTTACCTGCATATTTTATTCTTTTTACATTTTGAAGGCTGTTTATGTTTCACTTTTAGCCAAATTTATGTGTTATTTACAGTTTTTAACCATATACTTTATTCCTTTTACAGTTTTTACTTGCATATTTTATTCTTTTTTCATTTCGTTCAAATTTTGTTTATAGAAGTTTCCCATTTTTTATAAGTTTATTTTGTTTTATGTTTTTAAAAATTAAGTTTCCTCTTTACGAAATCATTTTTAAAGAATATATATTTTATAGAGATAATTTTTAACAAAGTTATTGTCTATATTTTTACATGTCATTTTTTATACACAATTTTATTAAGATTTTCCCATTTATATATTGTTTTATGAATTTGGTATAATTCTTTTTAGAATTATTGTTTAACTTTTACTTACGACTTTTTGTTTTTATGTATTTTTTTTTCATTTTTCCACATTTGTTTTTTGCATATTTTAACATTTTTTTGTATATATAAATTTTGTTTACAAACACCCACAGCAATACACGGGGTATTACCCCTACTTAACTAACAAATAGCATGTCATTTATACTATATAATTGAAGCGGTTTCCCGGTGACCAAACTTACATGGACATTGAGTAAATAAAGTCTCTTTCCTCTTGGTTCACATAGGTTATTCCACACGTACTGAGCATAAATGGTTCTGTATTTGGAGTAAAGGTTTCATCACCATCAATCTTTTCCCCTATCTCTCTACAAAGTGAACAAGAAATTAAACTCATCTTCAAACAAGACCCAACTAAGAACAAAAAAGTCAAAGCTTGAAATCCAAATCTGCATGTTGATGATGAAGGAAGTATCAAAGAAAAGGGGAACTTGAAGGACCGACGAGTAAAGATAGTGTTAGGAGAAGATGAAGGAAGTATCAAAGAAAAGGGGAACTTGATTCATAGGTGTCGTGGGTGGGGAAGAAATATCTCAATGTTGATGATGCCACTTTGGATCTTTATATGGACATAATTAAGCCACGTATTTATGTCCATCCTAATAGACCTACAAACCGGGAAGAAACCTACTCTATGACTTATTTATCATGTCAAATACAACTTTAAGGACATATAACACACAAAATTTACTTCAATGATCAAATTGAGACAAAAAATGAGTTTGTAGGGTTTTGATGACAATAACCATTTTCTTTATTAATGATTTATGTTGTACAATCAACGAAATACAAACTTTTATTATAGGATAACTAAATTTAAAATCCGGAATTAACTTGTAATTAGGTTTTATAATCTTTAAAACTTATATTAGTTGAAATTTAGAATTAAACAAAGTAACATTATAGTAAATTTACATCAAATTTGTCGGAAAACTCAAATTTTTTCTTATGGTTATCTAGTCGACATAGAATAAGAGATCATCCCCGTCGATAAGTCGCTCCCATTTTCTAGCTAGAAGTCCATATTTTTTTGAGTTAGTCAATCATCTCATTTCCGTATTTAAGAGGCATTTTCTCTTCGATGAACGCGGCTTCTTGATCAATAAAATCACTTTTATTTATTACTTTAAATTGTGTTTAGTCTCTTTTCTCCAATAAAAGTGGTATCGAAGTCAGGTTGGCTCGCTACACCCAAACTAAACACTCTTTCGTTTCATGAAAACATGAAGCAAGTTCAATCTCTCTCGGTGTGCCAAAATAACATATATATGTTTTCAAATGAGAATTATATAAATTTTGGAGCACCAATATGAGGACACTTTTCAAGTTTCAATATCTATAGGATTTTGTGGAAACTAATACTACAAAGTCTCATGATGGTGAGGCTCGTCAAGAAGAAAATCAAAAGCGCGATACAAATGTCCTTGTTTGATATTGAAGTTGAGATCAATAACGAATATGATGATGCATCATTTTTTGCTTTATTTGTTAGTGATCCAATATCTATTAACGAAGCATTAAAGTATAAGGAATAGAGGAGTGCAATGGCGGATGAACTTCATTCCTTTCAAAGAACTCAAACTTTGGAACAATCCAATCTTCCAAAAGATAAAAGTGGTATCGGTTTAAATTAAATTTTTAAAACACGGTATTTTGCTTATGGTAGTTGTAAGTTGTAACACCTACATTTTAGGGTTAGATGTTTTACCTTTAGTGTGAAGTTATTTTAAAAATAAAATATAGTTTTAAAAAATAATTAAAATGAATACATTATTATATTTACAAGCTTTTAGGAAAATAAAATAATTTAAAATTTAATTATAATGATGTTAGTTAATGTTAAAGTAAAATTGTTATGATTTGGAATTAAGAAATTATATCCGAATAAATCATTTTGAATTAAAATTTGGACATCACTATATGGAGTTATATTTTAAGCATTAGGTTAGAATGTAAGAAACTAATAACGTTAATTAAAATATTATCTTGGGATTTAAAATTAAAATTTTAGTAATGAAGGACTATTTTTGCCAAGTTTGGGAAACTTCGACATGACATTGGTAATTATGCCTTTTATATGGAATAATATGAGTCCTATGTGTTATTGATACAATTAGTGTATGCGCATGGGTAGAACTAATATGAAAATTTCTTGTAGGCAAGGAAAGAGGTAAGAGCAAAATAGCAATTCGTAGTAGAGGCAACAAGAAAGTTAGATAAAAAGGAATTAACTCAATTCAAGTTTTAGTGAAAAAGTTTTGAATGTATGAAGTTGAACTAAAATTAATGTGAAAGTTGATTGAAATTTTGACATTTCCAAGTGACCATGTTTGAGGCTTTATAACTCGAGATCTAAATCTTGTAAGAAGTAACTTACTAAATGAAAGTTGTACTATACATAAAAAGAAATCCATAGAAAAAAGAATCAAGTCAATTGGATATGTAATAAAGAGGTTATGATTGTTTGAAAATTGTGTGCTCAAAGTATGTTGTAAAAAAATATGTGTATAAAAGTGATTAAAGTTTCAAAGTTTAAAGTTTAGTAAATAATTAGCAAATGATTTGTGTTTAAAACCTATATATCTCACGAAATGAAAGTCTTAAGTATTCTTTGTTTTATGACACTCCACATACCAAAGACAAGTAGGAATGGCATCAGTCACTAGTATGATCTTGTAGGATACTAGAAGATGGACTTGTGGACACTTAGATGTGGAAAACATTGTATAGTTTCTTTTGATTGCATATGTATGTAAAAAACATATGAATGCTTTCGTATGGTTTTTGTGCATTAAGTTGTAAACCCTAAGGAATTGCGGGCTAATCTTTTGATAAAACGATTTAATTGGGGACCAATTTCCGCTATTGTGAAATGTTTTCGGAAAACAAACATGAACAAATATCATTTTAAAATGATAATGAAGTTGGGGTGTTATGATTTATGATATTTTTTTTGAATGATATTTTGCAATGCTCACATTAATTCTTCTTTTCTATGCACAAAGATGATTTATTAAATCATGATGATTTAATGACTTTATGATGTTTTGAAATGTTATGGGGCTTGCATTGTTCATGGAACATGTCAATTCATTGGATTTTAACGAAAGTTGAACCTCGATAATACTTACCAAACTTCCAAATTATAGCTTACATATTTTGACATGTATTCAGGTTAAAAGACTTAGTTGAACTATGAGTTTAGCTTTAGATATGTATAACATACTATAATTAGGATTTCGATGTAACTAAGTTTTAAATGTTGTAATTAAGATTTAGATTGTAAGTAGTTTTTTATTTTACGTTGTCTCTGATTATTATATTACACCATCACATGTATTGACAATTTTTAAATGTCAATTAAAAACTTGATTGTTTGGGGCCAAATTTTGTAAAATGGTTTCCTAAAAATATTATCATTTTATAAAGTACATTAGAACGATTTCAAATAACTCAACAAGAGATGTTTCAGTAGTGTTGACAAATACAAAATGAGGATGGAAAAGAATGAGAATTGTTCAAATTGTATTTATACATTTTAAAAATATACTATTTTTATTTTTAAAAATTGATAATCTTAATGATGATAAAGTTTGTTTACCTGTTTTTGATACAATTGTTTTGCATACGTTTTTAAAGAAAAAACAAGAACAGAATATTAATGAGACGATCTTACTTAACCAAATATGTACTTGAAAATAACCCGTTTTAGAATTTACTTATCCATTTTGAGCCGAACTCATTTTTGACCACTTACCTCTAAGTTTTCTAAGGGTGTGTCTAGATGTTTTCAAAAATGTGTTTGAATGTATGTTTTCATCTCATATTGACCTCTTATATCCAAGTTTTCTAATGTGTTTGGTTGTGCGTTTTGTATAAGGGTTTTTGAATGCACTTAAAGACCGATTATCTTATTGTTCTAATCTCAAGTTATAAATAATCAATTTTTGTATTTAAGGAAACTATGATTGTGACCAACTACCACATTATAAACTCCTTAATTAACTTGTTCACAACTCATTTATGACTTTTGATTATAAACTCGTCGTTTAAACAGCGGGTCAGGCGTGGTCAGTCCTTGATAAACCAATTTGAACCCCGAGCATTCATGACCATATCCCCACCCTCTCTCTTCTGCACACCCGCGAAGGATTTTCAGCACAAAGAATCAAGGAGATGCAACTGAGCAACAGGACTCAGGAACTTTCACCGTACATCTTTCTTCTGTCTTCTATTCCCTCCCCTGATAAAAGCTACACGACACCCATGCGCACAGCCCTATCCCTCCTCCGCTCTCTCTCCACCTCCCTCCCTAAACACCGCCGCCGCCGTCTCCTCTCCCAACCGACTTTCTCCCTTTTTAAACCCCACGTTGTAAACCCACCTCGAATCTCACTCTTTTATACCCGTTCTGCGGAACAATCTTCAGTCAGTAATTCCGTCGAGCAGTTGGCGGGCGAAAACGAGAACTTGGACTTTGGTAAAGATAACGATTTTTTCCAATTCGATGCCTCTTTTGGGTCGAATGTTGATTCCAAGAACAAGAATTTATCTCCGTCGCTTGACGTGAAGGAATTGGATGAGCTGCCTGAACAGTGGAGAAGGTCTAAGTTGGCGTGGTTGTGTAAGGAGCTCCCGGCCCATAAACCTGCTACACTTATTAGAATACTGAATGCCCAGCGGAAGTGGGTTAACCAAGAAGACATGACTTATGTAGCTGTTCATTGTATGCGCATTCGCGAAAATGAAACTGGGTTTAGGGTAATTTTTCATCTTTTTTACCTTTCGAGCATTATGCAATATATTGTGTTTGTATTGTCATTCCATAATAGAGATAATAACTTCCATTTACTCGAACAATTTTTCTTGGAGTGTGATACCATTTTGTTGATCATTGTAGGTCTACAAATGGATGATGCAACAGCATTGGTTTCGTTTTGATTTCTCTCTTGCTACCAAGCTAGCAGATTACATGGGCAAGGAACGAAAATACTTGAAATGTAGAGAGATATTCGATGATATAATCAACCACGGATTAATCCCCACAGAGTACACTTTCCATATACTCATAATCTCCTACCTTAGTTCATCAAACCATGGTTGTTTAGATGAAGCATTTGCTATCTACAATCGAATGATTCAATTAGGTGGTTACAGTCCCCGCCTTAGCCTCCATAATTCTCTCTTCAAAGCACTTTTAACCCAACCCGAAGACTCTTCAAAACAATACATTCATCAAGCAGAATTCATATTTCATCAAATGGTAACATCTGGATTCAAGATCCATCAAGATATCTACAGTGGTCTTATCTGGCTTCATAGCCATCAAGAAAAGATAGATAAAGAAAGAATCACATCACTAAGAGCCGAGATGGAATTATCTGGATTTAAAGAGACTAAAGAAGTCCTCATCTCTGTTTTGAGAGCGTGTTCAAAAGAAGGGGATGTAAAAGAAGCCGAAAAGACATGGAAAAAGCTTCTTAATATTACTCACACAATTCCTTATCAAGCTTACGTGTATAAAATGGAAGTCTATTCAAGAATTGGAGAACATATGAAATCATTAGAAGTATTTAGAGGTATGCAAGAACAATTAGGTTCAGTTAGTACCGCGGGATTTCATAAAATTATAAAAATTTTATGTAAATCGAACGCTACAGAACTTGCAGAGTCTGTAATGGAAGAATTTATCGAAAGCGGTAAAAAGACGATAATGCCATCGTTTCTTGATCTAATGAACATGTACTTCACATTAGAAATGCATGAGAAATTGGAGGATACTTTCTTTAAATCCCTAGAAAAATGTCATCCAAATCGTACCCTTTACAATATATACCTCAAATCACTTGTACATTTTGGGAATTTACAAAAAGCAGAAGAAATATTACGCGAAATGCAAAGTCACGAGGCTTTGGGTGTTGATACAGAATCTTGTAACACGATTTTAAAAGGGTATTTAGATGGTAGAGAGTATGTAAAAGCAGAAAAGATTTATGCTTTAATGAAGGAGAAAAAGTTTCACATTGAACCCGAATTGGTGGAAAATCTTGAACGTGTTTTGAGTTCAAATCAAGAAGTTGTCAAGAACCCTATAATCTTGAAGCTTAGTAAAGAACAACGAGAAGCTTTAGTGGGGTTATTATTGGGTGGTTTACAAATTGAATCAGATGAAAAAAGAAAGAATCATGTACTTGTTTTCAAGTTTAATGAGGACTCTAATGTACATAAGGTGTTAAAGAGACATATTTGGTATGAGTACCATGAGTGGTTGGATTCATCTAGTGAACAATTTACCACTATACCCCACTCTTATTTTGGGTTTTATGCGGATCAATTTTGGCCACATGGACAATTTACAATTCCTAAATTAATCCATAGGTGGTTGTCACCACGTGTTCTTGCATATTGGTACATGTATGGAGGGTATAAAACGTCATCTGGAGATATTTTGTTGAAGATTAAAGGAAGTGAAGATGGTGTTGATAGAATTGTTGAATCTTTAAAGAAAAAGTCGTTGACTTGTAAAGTCAAACGCAAGGGGAGAGTGTTTTGGATAGGTTTGATTGGAAGAAATTCGGTTTGGTTTTGGAAATTGGTGGATCCGTATATTGTTAGGGATTTGAAAGATGTTTTAATGCCAGGAAATGTTTTATCTGATTTAAAGGAAGAAGCTAGAAATGTTGATTTTGATAGAAGTGATTCTGATTATAGTGAAGATGATAACTTGTAGGATTTTTAATCTAACACTAAGGTATGTTTTTATGCATGAAATTGTTTCGTTCTTTACTTAAAGCTTTAAACTTTATTCTATATGTCATTGTTTTGATGCAGGTTGAAAATGGTAATGCTGCACATTTGAGTCAATGCACATGCTTTTTTATTGGATTTAGTTGAGGGTATGTATATCTTTCAACACTTGACTAACATCCTAAATTTATGGGACCTCATTTATACAAGGTAGTTTTGTTCATATTTTATTATTACAGATCGTATGTCATGTGTAAAGTTTTTCAATAGTTTATGTTGTGATGTTTATTTTTTATTCTTTTTCATTGTTCGCTCTTATAAACAATGTTTGGTAATCTTAAGTTCTTAATATAGATGTGATACCACAGCTTATAAAAAGATGGGAACACTTTTCTTTAATTGAGGAAAATACAGGAGGGGAAGGAAAAAAGAAACAGACAAACACTGAAAACCTGCAACTCCATAAAAATCAGTAAACTTCTTAAAAAATTAAAAAACCCAGCCTAAATCAAATTAAAAAACTAAACCTATCTAGTTCATCTTAAGAAGAAAATAATCAAGTCTTGTGATCGAACAATGTAATATCTAAATTTGTGGAACCTTCTACATTGTCTAACAATGGTGCCCACTCATATTATGATGTAGTAGAACAAATGTGTTCTCAAATTATGGATACATAGAGGTTGAAAGTATTGAAAGTACCACCTCTCGAACATAAATCAATCATGATTAGATCTTATTAGTTTATGTTTCTAATTAGGAACTCAAATGGGTTTCAAAAGCCGAAGAAGATGAGCAAAAGAGATCAAGGAATATCATGTATAAGAGTGAGACAAAATTGAAGAATGTGCATATCTAATCATAAATCATCCATATTGATGGGGAGTTAAAAAAGAAAATAAGCCACGAGCCTTTATAAATGGAAGTAATAGATGGGATTTTCAATTGGGATGGACCTTTTAATTTTTTTCGGTTTAGTCCTATGATTGTATTGTAATTTTTTTTTTTTTAATATTGTATGAAGCTTTGCTATCAGCGCTTCACAATGATACACAAGGCGAGCCTTATTTGAACTTAAGCTTGTTTAGGCTTGTAAAACAAAAGGTCCAAGTCTGAGCCAAACTCGAGCGAGTTGGGCTCGAGTTTCAAACATTAGGCTTGAAATAAGTTGAGCTCAAGCTTGAACCTTATAAATTTAAACGACAGTCTCGGGTTTTTGATACAATCTAATAGAAATTGAACAAATAATATGGCTAAAAGGGGCTAAATGATTGTATTAATCGAAGACTGAATGGTTACAGAGTTTTCGCATAGCTTTCGAGAGGCCATTCTCTCCTAAGTGATTAGGAATTGCTCATTGAATTACAACTAACATAACCATCCCTAACAGACAACACAACTATCTATAGTAGTTCATAACTGACTAACAACCTAAAAGACAGAAATGCCCCTAAACACTTATCAGACTAGATGCCCGTCCCAGACACAACACTTTTAATTTTTTCTATTCCTTATAGCATACGTAGATCTTATTGGGGGTCTACCAATACCTTCCCCCAAAACTGAAACTTGTCCTCAAGGTTTTTATTTGGAAAAGCTGTCAACAAAGCGTCCAAATTTTCCCAAGACGATTCAAAATCAGAAAGATTTTTCCCATTTGACGAAAACTTCAAACTGTGCTGGAATCTCATTCCTGACTTGACGGATGTTTATAATATTTTCTGGAATAGCTTGTAATTCCATAGTGTTGGTTAATTGTGCTGGAATAATTGGAGAAGATTTACACATTCCAATCGCTCTTCAAAGTTGAGAAATATTGAATACTGGATGAATCGTAGCTGTAGGTGGTAATTCCAACTTATAAACAACTTTACCCACCTTTTCTAGAATCAAATATGGTCTATAGTAATGTGGGGCCAACTTGGGTTTATTATGGTGATCCAATGAATGACGTCGATATGGTCTCATTTTAAAAAATACAAACTCTTCAACTTCAAATGACTTTTTTTTTTATCTTTTATCCACAATCTCCTTCATTTTAAATTTGGCTTTTAATAAATGCATCTTAGCTTCATCTAAAATTTCGTCCCTTTGTAGCAAATTTTGATATTGTTGAAATTTAGATGAGTGAGGTTTGTATCGTAATAATGTTGGTGGGTCACGACCATATAATAACCGAAAAGGAGAACTTTTGATATTTGAATGAAAAGTCGTGTTATAAGAGTATTTCGCCCATGCCAACCATTTATACCATTGTTTGGGTTTATCTGAAACAAAACAATGCAAGTATTGTTCAATCCATTTATTCACCACTTCCGTTTGACCATCCATTTGGTATGCGATACTAAACTTTAACCATGTTCATTGTAGTTTGAAAATTTCCTTCCAAAATTGACTTAGGAAGATGCAATCTCGGTCGTAAATTATAGACTCAGGAATTCCATGTAACTTGATAATTTCTTTTGTAAATATCTCCGCCACCGATTGAGCCGTAAACAGGTGTTTAAGCCTAATAAAATGTGCATACTTAGATAAATGACCCACAACAACTAAAATTGTACAATGCCCTCCGAATTTTGGAAGTCCTCCTATGAAATCCATAGAAATCTCATCCCAAACCTTAAATGGAAGTGGAATCGGTTGTACAAACCCTGTTACAGATCCCGATAAATGTTTATTTCTTTGGCAAATTTCACATCCTCGTACCATTTTGGCTGCATCTTTTCGAATACCAACCCAAAAAACTGCCGATGCTAATCTTTGGTAGGTTCGGTCTTCACCACTATGACTGCCAATTGGACTACCGTAAAATTCATCGAAAATTTTCTTTATCAATGAAGATGTCTTTGAAAATTTTCTTTATCAATGAAGATGTCTTTGGAATCACATTAGAAGTCGATTTGGCCAGGTATGAGTTTTCTTCTTCAACATTAATCGGTGATTGTGAATGAATAAGACTTCTTCCCGAACTTTCTAAATTTTGGTTTTGATTTGTCAAAACCATACACTGCTCTCATACCAAATTGATACAATCTAATATAAATTGAACAAATAATATGGCTAAGGGGCTAAATGATTGTATTAATCGAAGACTGAATGGTTACAGAGTTTTCACATAGCTTTCGAGAGGTCATTCTCTCCTAAGTGATTAGGAATTGCTCACTGAATTACAACTAACATAACCATTCCTAACAGACAACACAACAATTTATACTAGTTCATAGCTGACTAACAACCCAAAATATAGAAATTCCCCTAAACACTTATCAAACCAGATTCCAGTCCTAGACACAACACTTTTAATTTCTTCTATTCATTCTAGCATACATAAATCTTATTAGGGGTCTACCAGTTTGGCACGGCTCATTTACAAGTTTGCTTGAACTAGAGCCCTACAGATTTAAACGAGCTTGAACTGAGCTCGGGCTTGACTTGGCTCTTTTACAGGTTTGCAATAGGGCAACCTACTATTGAGAATCAAACACATCCATTGTATTCTCATTTGAAAATTGATTGTCGCGGTCTCAAGCTCTCTAAAACTAAACCATTGTCCAAAATTAGTATTCCTCATGGTTGTGCTATTTTTTGCAGTTTCACAATTGGACGACCTACTTGCTGATAACCCTTCTACGATATTAATAATCATTATAGTGATAGTTGGTGTTACAGTTCTCTTATGTCTTATGAATTCAAATGAATCTTGGGTCCGAAGTGTTGTCATATTTGAACTCGAGATTAAACTTGATACTTTGTCACTTGAGATTCATAAAGATACTCGCCTAAACAACCAGTAGACCAATGTGAGTGATGACTCATCGTCGATTGGTTGCTTTCATATGAATCTCAAAGGCCAAGTGTTCAAGTGAATCTCAGATGTGAAAGGCGACAACACTTTTGAGCCAATATTCGTTTTAATTTGCCCTTTTTCAGTGGAGACATAAAAGAATTATGAGACCAACTATCACCACAACAATTATTGCTAGCAGCGAATGGCTATCATATCAGGATATGTAAATCGTTGAAATGTGAATATGCAACAATTATACAAGCATCTTTTATGAAAATTAATTTTGGGCATTGATTCCATCTTCGAGAGCTCAAGACACACATATCAAATTTCAAATGAGAATATAGTTTTCGTGGTCAATTTCCAGTAGTCCATACAATTGTTGAGCACAATTCTTTTGTGGAAAACACCAACACCACTTGAAAAGAAATCACAATATCGATTATTTAAGGACTAAGACTCTACATGGCTACTTTAGGACTTCACACTTATAAAGACCGCTACACTTTGCTTTCTTTGATGATTGAAAATAATGAGTTCCCCTCTTATTTATAGGTGCTTACCTAACCTTCCACCTTCTTATTGGAAGGTTCTAGAGTTTCCAAGTTACTTGGTATACACATGAATTTTCTAAAGTATTCTTACAAATGTTTGCAAGTCTCACCATGTTTTCATAATGTTCTACTATGTCTTAGAGAAGAGTGGACATTCCATAGTAGTTCAAAGTCTTCAAAAATGTTCCATTGGTTTTTAGAGTCTTGCATGACGTTCTAGAATATTCCAGGATCTTCCGGTGCTTTTTGAATCTTCCACGATTTTTAAAAATTTCCAAAATGTTATGGAATATTCCAAAGTCTTCTGGACTGTTGCAGAATTTATAGATAATGTTGTTCTACTCAAAATGGCTAATTAGACTTCTTGATAATTAGATTGCGGGTGAGCAAACATTTAGTTTGCAGACTGTTTGTTTTTTAGAAGACCACAAACCTATAAACATATCCACTACCTCTTCTTGTAGAATACATGGGATAACCGGAACAAGTTAAATCTATCCCTTTTCTTTTTATATATTCCTTTAGCTGTTTTGTGTTTGTAATTTGATGGGTTATATAATATTATGTAATATTGTTAGATGCATTTTTATGCATCTTTTCATAGCATTTAGGCTCGATTTTGTATCTCGTTTCATGCATTTACATAGCTCATCTTACATTTTTATGTTTCGTCACATTTTATATATTTGGACGGTTTAATTTTGTAACGACCCAAAAATATGTTCAAATGGAAAGAAAGAAGTAAATGAATAATTAATAAGTAATAATTCATAGTTTGAGCAAAAAGGGTATTTTGGTAATTTCCAATTACTATCATGAATGAAAAGAATTATATTTTTATTAAGGATGAAATATATGAACTAAATTATAGTTATAAGTATTAAGTATGAAGAATGAAAAGACAAAAGTGAGTGAGGAGTGTAAAATGACCAAAAAGGGCATTTTTGTCATTTTGAAATATCTAACCTCATGATGGGATTTTTACGTGTTAGAATGTTGTTAATGAGTAAAATAAGTTTAGAAGTGGGACAAAACTCTAAGACTTAAAAAGTTCCAAGAAATAAAGAGAGTTTTGTGCCTATAGTGAAAAGTAGGAAAGTTGAGGGACCAAATGGCCATTTCATGAAAGATGTGAGGTATAAAAATGGGATCTCTCCCTTTTCAGCCATAAGTCACGTAAAATTCAGAGAAAAAAAGAGAGGGAGATGTTGGTTCCTGAAGAATTCATGAAGGTTTTGAAGCTAGCAACGTTATATGATCAAATTCCTTAAATTCCTAGCTTACATAAGGTAAGATTTCATCATCTCTAGCTAGAAATTTCGTTTAGGGTTTCATGGTCGAATTTCATATGTTGGAGGAGGAGTAATTCCTGTGATTCCAAGTAATTAGATTATGTTTCTAGTCACCTTATGATCACTATCCAACATATGGATGGTTTAGAATCATGGTTTGATGAAATTGATTCATATGAACCCTAGATATTGGGGGTTTTAGATCATGGTGTTAAATTGATGTAATTAAGTAGTTGTAATTATGTTTATGGATGAAAGAAACCCTTACAAGTGGTTTCCTAATGATTCCAAGCAATCAACAATAAGTTAGGACTATATGGTAATTGGAAGGGTGGAATGGAATTGATGATTCCATGAATGAAACCTATAGAAATGGCTAATGAGAGTCATGAACTGGTAATTAATGAAGTATGTTTTGGGTTGTAAAACCCCTAATTTATCTTCCCTTGATCATATAAAGGTATATATAAAAGTTAGAAAGAAATGGACCCTTGTATTAGAATTGATGTACACATGAGCTTCCTTAGAGCTCTTGTGACATCCTATGGTCTTAACCATTAAGTCAGGAACTAAATAAGTCTTAATGAGAATAAAAATATGTTCTTAACATGTTAGAAGGTCAATAGAACCTATTGGTAAAGTTTGGTTGAGTTTGGGAACAAATGGAACCAATAAATGAACTAAAACTGCAAAGAAAGAACAAAAATTCAGGGGCTGGAAAAATGGGTCTGTAGCCTGACACGACCCGTGTTATGTTACACGACCCGTGTGGGGAACCTGGGTCTGCAATCCGAGGGTCTGAAGGTCCTACACGACCCGTGTGAGTCCCACACGACCCGTGTGACCTGAATTCTTGAAATTCACTCCCGTTATTGCCCTATTTGTGTAGTTTGATCCCCGAACTTCTAGTATAAGCATAATAATGTGCGAGAACATGAAAATAAGTATATTAGGACATGGGTTAAGTGGTCTTTATATGTATTGTTAATACCTATCATGTATTAATAAGAATGTTAATGAACTCCTTAGGTAATTAAGGAGTAAAATTCATGGAATGGAAGGGACAAGGAAACGGAGTAGCCCTAGTTAGACTTCTCTAACTAGCCAAGGTGAGTACATGTAGCTTTTACCCATTTTGAGATACATGACAAATATTATGAAATATTTATTATGTTTACTATATGAAGAGATGAATATGTGTTAATACTTATGTTATGTCGATAAGTATTATGTGAGATAATGATATTGGTGTTCTAATGAGAATATCATATTATGAAAAGTGTATGAATGATAAGTAAGAGATAAGTAATGATATAAGAGTTAGTATTTGGCTTATAGCCTTAAAATACATAGAAGTAATGATGAAATGGTAGAAAGAGTATATGTAAAAGTACAAGAATGTTATGAAAGATAATAAGTTATATGGGGATATAACTCTCCATGAGTAATGAATAATGTAGTTAAGGTATATGTGTTGGTACATAACCTTAAAAAGGTATATAAAGTGATATAAATGAAGAAATAAAGCATTGGGGGACATAACTCCCCATAAATAATGAGTAATGTGGTAAAGTATATGTGTTGTCATATAGCCTTAAAAGTAGTATGAATGATATAGATGAAGGAGTAAAACACTGGGGACATAACTCCAATCACGAAATGAGATACGATGAATTGTTGTAATCGGGGATTTAACTCCTCGTAGTAATAGTATAGTGAAATAAAGTGATTATCTTGGTTGTGCATATACATGTTAAGTAATTGGTATATAATGAAAGATATGAAATTAATGTATGCATGCAAAGAATAAATGAAAGTTGGGTGAAATGTATTGACATGGAATACAATAGTTATGAGATTAATGTAATAAAGGTGAATTGTGTAAATAGCAAGTATAGACTATCTTATGCAATTGAAATGTTATGAGTTACGAAAGTTGAGCCTGTTAGCTAAAGAAGAAAGTAAAAGTAATATATTCTGACCCAGGATCTTACCCGCGAGAAGGAGGATCAATCAGGATCTTACCCGCGAGAAGAGGGATCAATCAGAATCTTACCCGCTTGAAGGGGGATTAACTAGGACCTTACCCGTCTGAAAGGAGGTCAGAAGGCACTACTGGGATGTTATTTCCCTTCGCGAGGTAGTTGTCTTTAGCACGCCCTTATGGTTGGATTTGTTCTATGCCATGAAGGGAGATAAAACTAGCACGCCCTTATGGATGGATTTGTTCTATACCATGAAGGGAGATGAAATTAGCACGCCCTTATGGATGGATTTGTTCTATACCATGAAGGGAGATAAAATTAGCACGCCCTTATGGATATATATGTTCTATTCCATGAAGGGAGAGGAAACTGAGTACGCCCTCACGGATGGATTAATTCCATTTCGAGGAGGACAAGAATACAGAGTTGCTTGTAAATAAACATGAATAGAAAGAAATTATGATTCAGAATTAGTTTAAGTTTATTTATATACAGGATGATATTCAGTTATATGAGTTGTGTTGTAAGTGTGGAAGTATACCTAGTGACATAAGAATCCTTAAAAGGATAAATATATTGATACTAGGTATATTCATATATATTAAAGATATGTGCATGTTTAAAGAAGTCATCTATATGACTTAATAGTTAATGTATGATTTATCGGTATATATATCTTTTATATATGTGGAAAGTATGAGCGTTAGTAATTAACGAGTGGTTATAAAGACTCAATAGGGAGGGGTTGTTTGTGTAGCATATGTCGTAACGGTTGTGTATTCAACCAGTAAGTAAGAAGTTAATAATGTATGAGTTTTGTGACAACAAGAGTATGATGTATAATATATATTCTAAGTAAAATAGATTATTAGTAAAAGTAATGTTGTGGAGTTATATTCCACAAAGCGGTAAGTAAATGAGGAAGAAATTGAGAATAAGTAAAGGTGAATGTATTAATGAGATTTCATAAGTAAACAACATTCAAATGAGCATTTGTATAAAAATAATACAAATCCAAATTCATGTAACTCACAAGACTTTATAGTCTTACGAACGTGTATTTTATGTTGTGTATTTCACGTATACAAGCATTAAAGAAGATGAAGTAAAATGATGTAATTAGGGAATTAAATGTAATTGTATTCAATCATTATATTATGTGTAAGTTCTGATTCACTGCTATGGTTGTATTGGTATTCAGTTTGTGATTACCCGTATTTTGTTAGTTGTAAATTTTTTTTAGGGGTGTCACAAATTTGGTGGATTTGTAGATTGATTTATAGGTACCAGAACTTAATTGAGCTTAATGGAGTAAAATTGATCAAAACGGATTGAAGATGGAAGCTTTGGAAGCATGTTTTGAAGTTGGGCCAAAAGCTAAGCCCACCCGGGCCCGTCTACGAAGGTTTCCGAGCCCACTTGGGCAAAAACACAAAAGAGATTACCATGCACAACACGTGCCCACCCGGGAAAAGTTCAAGTACAAAAATGCCCACCCGGGCCCGACTGACGAGATACTCTGTCTTCCAAAATGAAGCATGGCCGAACATATTTTCAAAGGGTTCGAAGCCCGCCCGGGCC
The DNA here is from genome assembly GCA_023525715.1 of Cichorium intybus. Taxonomy (NCBI): domain Eukaryota; kingdom Viridiplantae; phylum Streptophyta; class Magnoliopsida; order Asterales; family Asteraceae; genus Cichorium; species Cichorium intybus. The sequence continues at coordinate 33,605,624 of CM042009.1, forward strand.
CGATTGTGAAGAGAAAAAAACCCTTTTGAAGAAAAAAAACGCTAAAGAAAACCCTAAGGAGTAGGATCAACAAGATCCAATCATATTTGGCAGAGAAACAACTATTCTTTTCTACGATCAACTTCTAGTCCTGAGAAGTGTTTAAACTCTCCTAGGTCTTTCGTCTGAAAGCACACCAACATATTTCCTCTTATTTCATGAAAATCTCTTTCATTGTTCCCATTAATGATCACGTCATCCACATATAGAAAAACAATTGAAAATTTCCTCTCTTTTTCTAATGAACAAACTTGCGTTCGCACGTGAAACAAAAATAACTACTTCAAGTAAGAAATTTTAACAATCTTACAATAAGCTCTTTGAGTATGCTTCAATCCTTAAAGAACTTTTCTCAGATTATACACATGATTGAGATTAGCTACATCCTGAAATCCACTTGGTTGGTTCATGTAGACCATTGTCTAACTCTGTGTGTAAGAAATCGTTTTTCACATTCACCTATCACAATTTCCAAGTCTTTACTTGTTGTAAATACTAACATGGCCCATATAGTAGTGATCCTTTCCACTAGACTAAAAAAATTCATCTTAGCCTAGTCTATGTTGTTATGAGAACCCTCAACCACTATGCGATCCTTATATCTCTTGATTGATCTATCTGGACAACGCTTTAGTTTGTAAACCTACTTGCACTAAACATGTTTGAGATATCTTGGGACCGGTTCCTAAGTTTGGCTATGCTCCAACGCTATAATTGAAAGGTTTTAGGCAATCATGAACTAAATAACCTAAGTTCACATGCAACCTATAAGGATCTATGTTTTCTTCTAATTGAACATATAACAAATCCTAAAGGCCATAAGAAAATTAACTAAAAAAAATAAAACTAGAGAAACCAACCTTTTAGAATTTTCTGGAAGCTGAGCAGCAAAAGTATCCTGCCTCAAATGAGATCACACCCAAGCCGAGAGGATTATGGATCGAGATTCCAGAGAGAAACAATAGAATGAGCAACTGATAATGAGGCCTAGAGTTCCCTATTTATAGGGAACCAAAGGGTAAAGCTAGAAACCCTAGCCGCAGCCCATTTTTCGGATTATGTGTACGCGCGCCGCGGCCTTTACATTTGCGCGCCGCGCGCCGCAATTCAACTATTGAATTCGTACGAATATGTACGCGCGTCGCAGCCTTTACATTTGCGCGCCGCGCGCCGCAATTCAACTATTGAATTCGTACGACTTTAATCCTTGACCTCCTGATTAATCCAATTAATGTCACAGAAATTAATCCAATTAATTTCTGATTAATTATTAATCTAACAATATTATTTCTAATTAATATATTATCTCCATAATATATTAACAAACAATATCTTGATTTATTAGTCATATAATAAATCAACCCTTTCTCCCTACTTAACTTTCCAACAACCTCCAGCCATGAGGGCAACCCAAATGGACTGTGCTACTATTAATTAGGCAAATACTAATTATTAGTCATGGCTTAGACACCTAATCCAACAATAATTCCTTCCATCGCCTTCTGCTAAGTAGGGTTTTGTGATGCTTCTCCATATGTCTCTAACTCTTTTACACTATATTCTAAAATGGCTACATTAACATACTTAGGATTTTGCTTCGAGATTCTCCATCCGTCTAAGTTGTGGAGGTGCTGTTTATTTTTCACTTCCTTTGCTTTGTTGAATCATTTCATGCTCACGGACATTACTGTTGTTTGGATCTTCAGGAGAATCAACACTTGTTTGGATCTTCAGGAGAATCAACACTTGACCAGATGTATAGATGTATGCAGTTTGCTCCCTCATATTCTGTTGTAGAATTTCTTCAATGTCGTTCTTGTCTATTAAGACTTTCTTCTCATACCACCACGAAGATGCAAACAAGATCGTCTAGTTTCCAGGCTGAGCAATCAGTAACCATGCTTTGTTGGCTGTAAGCCTTCGTACTCCTTCGTGTCTCATGGTTTCTTCTGATCGCCACTCATGCATAATGATTCAATGATCTAGTCGTTCTTAATTCTTATAATCAATATGCTCTCTCATCATTTTCATGAGTGCTAGCTCGTTTTCTTCTATGTCACATAGTGCCTCAATATCTCATTCATCCTCATCTCCTTTTTTGAAATTTACCATATTGCTTTTGACAAATTTTTTCTTGGACTAACAATCGTAGACAACATTTATTCCCATAATTGTAGCAATTCCCCTCGAAACCTCATCCCTAAAGAACTTTTATTGGGTAATACATTAAGAATCATGTAATATGTAAACCATAGGATAATAACTTATATTTATTCAATTGAGAATTGATCTTGAAATTACAACCACCAAGTTTAAAAATTCGGCTAAATGTGAGTTAGGCCATATACATGTGGTACCTTTTTCTCTCGACCTTATACGTCCACCACCATCTTATCTATTTGTTGTATAAGTATTTTATCTGTTTTGCACAAAATGGAATAACATACTTCATAACTTGATATAGATAATACGTTGCAAATAAAATACAAAAACTTAAACACAACAGCATCCGAAAACAAAAAAAAATCTAAACACGATATGACCAAAAAGAAAAAGAAAACGCAATTTTGTTGGTGACCCGATAAAGATTTGTTGAACGTGTGCAGTTGCAGGGTTGGGGAATGTCCCCACTTAACCTAGTTTTATTCAGACCCCTCATTCAAACAACTATCCAATCACCCCTTGCTTCGTCTGCATGCCAAACCCTTGCTCGCAATCAAATACTCACTGCACCATTTCCAAACGCAATCCAATATGTTGACGGATTCTGAACTGCTGGAACGTCTACATCATGTTCTACGAACATCCGACCTCGATACCGCCACTGCCGCCACCGTCCGCCGTAAAATCGAGCAAGATTTGGGTATTGATTTATCCGACAGAAAGCCCTACATTAGACAACAAATTGATTTGTATCTTCAGTCTCACTATACGAATGATAACACGGAGGGAGACGTCGAGGAATCAGAGAATGCGAAGGTGGAAGAGAGCGGTAATGGTGGAACCGCCTCCGAGGAAGGAGACGGTCACCAAGAAGAGGAAGAAAGTGATGCCGAGAAGACGAAGATAGATAGGTAAGCGTCTTTATGTGTTATACTTTAATTTATAGGGTTTCTGTAGCTGCATTCATTTCATCTGAAATTAATTAGTTTCCCTAATATAGAATGTGAAAGTGTGGATCAACTGTGCCAAGTTTTGTGAGTAAGATAGGTTGTAATTCCATATTGGTCTAGTTTTATAAATGCTGGTTAATGTCTAGGATAATTGTAAATTTGTTTTGGATTTTTCTCATTAAGAGGACAACATTGGTCTAAAGACTGAAAAATCTGGTGAAGTTCTAATCGTCAATCTGGAGGTTATCATCTTCCTCTTGGTCATAAGAAGATTACAAGTGTGAAGAACTGGAAACAGAGAGAAACCAATGAAGCATTTAGCTTTGAATCCTGTTCTTGAAAGCATGGTCGTGGTTTGGTTATATTTAAATTGTGTAGAGGATTTAGGACCAAAAAGGCAATAAGACAAATGAAATGTAGTTCATTTGGCGGTTCACATTATATTATAACCTTAGCCAATTTGAAGTATGTATTTATCTTTGCTCTTCAGTTAACAATTATAATAAGGATTAGTGGTTTAGTTTAGCAGACACCTAGGATAAGACTGAATGCAAGTTTCAATGAATATAGCCTCCCTGACAAAGTTACATATGTATATCTTTTTGAAATATAAGATTTGGGGGAAATGATAGAAGGAACCAGGTTTCCAAGGCTTCGCACAATAACCTGGGATTTACGATTCACTCAACACAAGAAATACAATTTCATTAAAATGTTTAAAATCTTATTATCAGGGGATTGCAACTCCTTTTATAATGAATCAAACACTACCACTACTTAAGAGAGCAAGAAAGGCACTATATTGCTGATGAATGAATATATTATAAACTGTTGATAATCTAAGGTGTTGTTTCTTTTTGACTTAATGGACTTTCAGCTTATATTGCTAGTATCGAGAAAGCACTTTACAGGAAAAAAGAAACAAGATCTAAATTCGGCCAACCTATATATGAGTGGTTCTTTTTTACTTGATGCATAAAGAACTAGCACATAGAGAAAGTCACGGAAAAAACTCTCCCAATTAAGTCCCAGTTTTTTTACAAATTTGCCTCTATTTTCTTAAGTGTGTAGTTTTCTCAAATATTTTTTAAACAAGATTTATCTAGACACCGAAAGAAAAAGAAAAAGGCATCACAGGGATAAATTCCATTTTACAAATAAAACTAATATGTAGTCATATTAGGCGATATTTATATTAGCCATAGATTACAATTACATTTCATGGTTCTAGAGGGTTTAGAGTGTAAATATGTAGTCTATATATATCCCATGTATCTCTACGTATGTTATAACAAATAATACAATACAATACTGTTACCAAGTTTATCAAGGTATCAGAGCCTATCCTAGCCTGTCCTAACCCTAGCAGCCACAAAGCTGCAGTCGCCACCCTTCTACCGTCACCACCTTAGCCGGCCTAACCCTAGCCTACCCTAACCGTAACCCTAGCAGCCACAACAACTATTACAATGGCCTTGCTCACCGCCTTCTCTTCCGAGAAAACCAGTCACAACTCCCATAAGTTTGGATTCATTCTATCCCTAAACAACTATGGGTATTGGAAATCGATGATACAACCTTTTCTAATCACAAACAACCTCTTTGGCTACATTGTTGATGACACAATTCTATGTCCTCATATTATAAATATTCCCAGTAAAGAAGGTAAATACAAAAGAAGGTGATATAGCCCCAACATCCAACCCCGCTCATGCAATCAGGACGTCTAATGATGCTCATGTTTGAATGCTGATTCTATCCACCAGCTCTCTGAAGCATCTTTTCAACATGTTCATGGTACTACATTTCGTGACCTTTGGCTATCCTCGAGCGGGCTTATGCTCCCGACACCTCCTTGCATGAATACACTCTTAAAACAACTTTTGAAGATCGCGATGAAAGATGATGAATCCTCCTCCACTTATCTCACATGAGCACAAGAATATTCCGATGCCCTCGCCAACATTGGCGAAACAATAAAAGAAAAGGATCTCGTTATGCTTGTTATATCTGGCAGGCCTGAGGCATGGATACAACGGACTAAAGTCTACTTTCCTGACTCGGACAATTCCCGATTGCATTTGCTGAACTCCATGGTTTGCTGTCCGATCATGACTACATGATCAAGAAGACGTCCATCGATGTACCACCGGTTCAAGCCTTCACAGCCGCTCGCCAGCCCACTCCCTCTGCTGTCGGGCAGTCCTTGTCGTCTACTACGCCATTTAGGCCGTTCAACGACTCGCACAACAGTTGGGAGTTGGACTTCAGCTTATATAATCGACATAAAATGGAGTTCAATCTCTTGTCTGTTTTGAGTTTCAGTCTTTTTTTTGTTGTGAAGGACGAGACTACTCACACTACCCTCCTCACGGGTCCAAGTAGTAGCGGTCTTTACTTCTTTCACCTTCCGTGGACACCATCTCCTTCTAAAGTTGCTTTCTTTGTCCGAAAGCTGTCTTTGTTCTTCTCGTCCCTCGGCATTACTCATCGTCTCTCGTGTCCTCATACGAGTGAACAAAACGGGCTAGTTGAGCGTCGTCATCGTCATGTTGTTGAAACTGGTACCACTCTTCTCGTCCAATCCCGTGTCCTACATTTCTGGCATTTTGCTTTTGACACAGCCGTATATCTTATTAATCGGATGCCATCTCGAACAAATTCCGACGTCTCACCCTTTGAACACGTGTTTAACCACAAACCAGATCTATCCTTCCTTTGGGTATTCAGTTGCCAATGTTTTCCACATCTCATCATGGCTATCGGTGCTTCGATCCTCTCTCTGATCAGGTCTATATAGCCAGACATGTTCGTTTCCATGAACAATCCTTTCCCTACAAAACCGTTCCTCCAGCCGAGCCCACCTTATTCTTTTCTAATCCCTACCTCTCATCTTATCCTATTCCCGATCCCTCCATTCCCACAAATCCGTCTATACCTCCTACACCTACACCACCTATACTTACCTCTACACCTATACCGCCTTCAACTCAACCTCCCTTCCTTCACACCTACCAGAGACGACCCAAACCTACTACCCCATCCGTTTCAGCAAAACCTTCCTCAACTCAACCCCCACCATGCTCTCGACCCCTATCCTCTGCCCTAATCCCAAATCCACCAAACGGTACAATGCTACATCCTACCATACTCATCTCCCATCTCCTGAAACTGAACCAGCCACCTTTACCATTGCCAACAAACACCCCCAGTGGTGTCAAGCCATGATCGAGGAGTTTTCGGCCCTTTAAAAAAACGGCACATGGACATTGGTCCCTCGTATTCCAAATTCTAATGTCATTGGCTGCAAATGGGTCTATAAACTCAAACGGGGTCATCACACGTTATAAAGCGCGCTTGGTCGCTAAAGGTTTCCGTCAGGAACACGGTATTGATTAGCGAGAAACTTTTAGTCCGGTCGTCAAATCAACTATTAACTGGGTTTAACTATCCTTAGTAGTCGCACACAAATGGCCCCTACGTCAAGTTGATGTTCAGAATGCCTTTTTACATGGTAATCTAATCGTGACAATCTATCTAAAACAACCACCATGCTTTATTGATCTACATAGGCCCGATCATGTTTGTCTCCTTTACAAGTCCTTATACGGAATAAGGCAAGCTCCCCAAGCGTGGTTTCATCAATTGTCCATCGCACTTCATGCTATCGGTTTTCACGGCTCTAAAACTGACCCGTCTCTGTTTATCTACTCCTCCGAAGGTGTTCTTTTGTACATGCTTGTCTACATTGATGATATTATCTTGAGTGGCAATAGTACGATTGCAATTGACTATGTCGTGCACAACCTTAGTCAGACCTTTGCTGTTCAAGATTTGGCGCCACGTACTTATTAGCCAATCCTGTGTTTCATGCTCGCACTAAACACGTTGAGGTTGACTTTCACTTTGTTTGGGAAAAGGTTGCCCTAAGACAACTCTTAGTTCAGTTTATCTCCACAAATGATCAGATTGCAGATATGTTCACCAAACCTCTACCTTCACAACGGTTCCGTTTGTTACTATCCAAGCTACAGTCGCTCTCCGGCCTTATCTTGCGGGGGAATATTAGGCGATATTTATATTAGGCATAATTTACATTATATGGTTCTAGAGGGTTTAGAGTGTAAATATGTAGTCTATATATATATTCCTTGTATCTCTACTTATGTTATAACAAATAATACAATACAATACTGTTACCAAGTTTATCTAGTCTATTATAACAAGATGTATTACTCTCCTTCCTTCAATCATCCATGCTTAATATAAGAACAACTCGACAAATGCACACAAACACAATTATTAAGACAATTAGAGATGCAAAGAGTAAAAAGAATAGAAGGACTTCACGTGGTTCACTTGATCAGAGCAATCAAGTTACATCCATCGGAAAAACTAGAGAGAGATATTATTGATAATCTTCAATAAACACTTTTACTTATCACACACATCGTTAAATCATACAAGAAGACCTATTTATAACACATGTTTGACCTAATTTCTTTTGGGATCGGGGCTCATGAGCCTATGACATCACTGGCATAAGTTGGCCCATGATAGCATAATTGTACTCCAAGTTACTAAATGAGACTGAAGTTCAAGACCGGAGTATGCTCCTAAAATGTCGAAGGTCAAAGTACAAAATACACCGAAGACAAGGCTTCGCTTTCGGTGTTCAACTATGCTGCTAACCTTTCACTCCTTAATCCTTCGTTTCTCAATGCTCTACTTCCACGCTGCGCTTTATATCTCGATTACTGCCTCACCATTGAAGCTTCACTCTTCAATATGGATATCTCCCCCTTGGCTTTGGTCTTGGCGGAGGCGGAGGCGGAGCTCTCAACTGATGATTTGCTCTAGCAACTTCACCCTCAAGACCAAGCTCCACTAACAAGCAATCTCCCACTTAGAGATTGATCCACCAATCTGTCATCCAACTTATGCCTTCGCCTTGGTTAGAGGGCCAGTTGAAGCCATATACAATGATGCGACCCACCGATTTGTCAAGTTTATCAAAGTCATAAACAACCAAATAATTAATATTTATCTTTTTAATATTGGTTAGTATTTATCTTTTTATCGTTATCTAAAAGTAGTAATCTTTTATTATAGGTTAGGATTACGATTAATTAGTGGCTGGATGTATACGGATTTTGTCATCTTTTATGATCATGATAATACTTTCTGGGTTTGAACTCTTTGAGAGATTTTTCGTGTTTCGAATCACATTATCGGTTTTTGCTTGGCTATGATCTTTAGAGGCGGGTTTGTATCACACAACTTCAACTTCTCCATCGTTACTGCCTTGATAAACAGTTTGCGGGATTCTTACCAATGATCTTTTTCAGATCAAGAGTACCGTCGTTTATCAATTCCTTTATAAAGTGATATCTCATCTTGATGTGTTTCCTTCTGCTAGGAAGCACTGTTTGTCGGTTGAACTGCGCTCCGATTATCACAATGTTGGACACATTCTTCTTGATTCATACTTAACTGTGATACGAAACTCTTCAACCAAATAAGCTCATTGCTAGCTTCTACTATTGCCATATATTATGCTTCGGTGGTTGAAAGGGCAACGCTCTTCTGTAGTCTCGACATCCAATTGGTTGTTGTTCCTCCAATGTGAACGCACAACCTGTTGTGCTTTTTCCTGAATCCGAACAACCCGTAAGTCAGCTTGAGCAAAGCTTTCTAGAAAGACTTTCTACCTTTTAAAACATAAGGCAACATCCGAAGTTCCTTTCAAGTCGTGTACCAGCCTCTTGACTCCTTAATGCTCTTTTCCCGGATTTGACATAAATCTATTGATAACTCCCACAGCTTAAGCAATATCTGGTCGAGTGCAAACCATTGCATACATCAAGCTATCAATTGCTGATGTGTTGGAAACTTTTAACATTTATTCTTTGTCTTCCATCTTCGAGGTTCGTGTCTTAGAGAGTTTCAAGTGACTCCCAAAAGGTGTGCTTTCGGCTTAAGCATCTGTCATGCTGAACTTCTATAATACTTCTTTTGAGAAAGTTTTAGAGTACCCGTAACCCTATCTCTAACTATGTTTATGCTACTGTTTAGCAACCCTTAAGTCCTTCATCTCGAACTCTTTAGACAACCAATTCTTCAACTTATTGATCTTCTGCATGTCAGATCTAGCTATTAGGACGTCATCAACATAAAGAGGATTTAAACTTCTTTAGGTAGTAACAGTTATCACTCTCACATCTCGTGTACACACGAATAAAGAACTAACTATCCGCTCGAGTGGACTAGGTTTTATGTATGCTAATATTACCAAGTTTATGCCTTTGGACTTAAATGAAATGCTTACAAAGTTAGTGATCATGAAATACTACCTTGCATTGGTTTGTGTAACCTTGATTAACTGTTTACTATCCATATGTTGCTTTTTAATAATACTAACGTACTTTAATTGTCTTATGAAGTAAGCATGACAACTCAACTCCAAACGTCAAGAAAAGGGGAAGAGGTTTTAGCAAACCATGTGCACTTTCTCCCCAACTTCAAAAGTTTATTGGAGAGCCCGAAATGGCCAGAACTGAGGTGCATATTACATTATTATTTAAAATTCCCCTATAAAAGTAACAATTTCATATTTTGAAGTTGAACTCGTTCTTTGGTGGTTCAGGTGGTGAAGAAGATATGGGCTTATATCAAAGAGAAAGATTTACAAAATCCAACAGACAAAAGAAAAATCATATGTGATGAAATGCTACATGATATTTTCCGCGTCAAGTCCATTAATATGTTTAAAATGAATAAAGCACTTAGCAAACATATATGGCCAATAGAAGAAGAAGAAGAAGGTATAAATATCCATCAAGTCATGTGTACACTTTCTATAATTAATTACCTGTTTTTTTTTTGAAACTGCAGTTTCAGTCAAACCTCCTGTAAAGAAGAAGCAGGATAAACGTGTCAAAGAAGGTACTAATAGCAGGTTATCTATTTTGGTTACTTTTATAAAAATATTACCAACCTTTTTATACTCTTTTTCAGATGAGCCTGAACAAAAAGGAAAGCAACAAAAAACCAAGGGTTCTGGATTTGCTACTCCACTTCCAATATCAGAAGCACTGGTGCAATTTTTTGGAACTGGTGAAATTGAATTATCTCGTTCTCAAGTTGTGAAGAGAATTTGGGAATATATCAAGCAAAATGACCTTCAGGTATAAATATTCAATAAAATAGCAATGTACTTCCATTGATTTTGGTAAACTTTTAAAGTACAATGTTTTGATATGAAAAAGTTTGGAAGTACAATGTGGTAATAACTAATAAAAAGAAAATAAAGTAGGATGTTATAATAAACGAAAGTACATTGCTATTTCCACAGGATCCATCTGACAAACGAAGGATTTTATGTGATGATAAGCTAAGGGAACTATTTAAAGTAGATACATTCGTTGGCTTCACAGTTCCAAAGCTTCTGTCACCTCATTTCATCAAACAACAAAAATAAGCCTATGTGGTTTCTTGTTAAGGTAACCCCGATTTTGTACCCATTTGATTAAAAAAATATGTATATATACATTATGTGATATTATAGAATGTTAACCACTTTGGCAATGGTGCATTCTACTTTTTGTTTAAATCTTTCCCAAGACGTGACACTTTCACTCATAATCCATGTCACACACAAACACACACTGATACACCAAGAAACACACACACACACACACATCAAATCGATGATGAGTGGTTAAGGAGCCGAAAGCAGTCTGCTTTTTGTGCCCCTTTTAGCATGAGACCAAAGACCTTTTTCTTGATTATCCCTACTACTAGTTCAAGAATGGTCAAATCTTGACAAGGTACAACTTCTACTGCATGACGTACCAGTCACTAATGCATGATCTTGAGAAAAGACTGGTTACCTTACCCTTTTGCTGTCCTTGATGATTTCTGGAAGCATGTAAAAAAGAGTCCATGCTTCATTCATTTTCCTGTTGCACAATAATTTTCTTTCTTCTTTTTTTGGCGGATACTTTGATTACATGTTCTCTACCATTTTTTTTAATCCAAAATATGCAAAACCAAAACTTTATCCGGGATTGTTTCTTTTCGATTTGATGCAGTAAGTAACGACGTAATAGAGAAAGTTATCTAAATAACATGATAAAGTTGCAACTTTTACGAATTTACCATCTTTTTTATTAACTTTTACTAGTATCTTTGTTTTTATCAAAGTAAATTACATAAATATGGTTTTGGGGTCCGGTTTGAACAAGTGTAAATATGTTGGGGGAGTGAAGGTAAGATTGGTAAAAACTAAAAAGGATGGTTGATGATTGGGGGTGAGTTTTTAGGGACAGTGCGTGTTGTAGGGGATAAAAAAGTTGGGGAAATGGACGGGTAGCTTTTGTCTAGAAAGCGGAATCTTTAGGTGGGACCCACCAATAGAAGCGAAGCCACACCGTTGGTATGTGGCGAACCGATTCGACACTTTCAAGAATCTTTCTTTCTTGCCAGTTCCACTTGCTTCTTCTACCTAATTTCTTTTTGATTTTTGTCTTTCAAATCCAATTAAAATTCAGATAAAAGCTATCGAGTAAATTACAGAAATGGTCCCTAGCCTTTCAATTACTCATCTATAATTGTTTCATTTTTTCTGGATATTTTCTTTCTTCTTTTTAGTCCACTTTTTGAGATTCAAAAGATCGGCGAGGATATTGTCTAATTAGGTTTTTGTTTTTTATTTAAGAAATTTATTTTGTTTTACTTGTTATAATAGTTATAGATAAGTAATTATCAAACCAAAAATAACAAAAGGACAAAAAAGCTAAAAGACAAAGTAACCACAAAATGGTCATTTAACATAAGCCTAGCACCTAACCCATAATGTTGTCAATTAGAGGGACCAAAACGGCCATAAAATGAGGCCTATAGAGCTGTCCGTGTGCAAAACTAGAAAAACGGACTAAAAGTGGGAGTTTATAAAAAGCTTGGGGTCCATTTTTGTAATTTACTTGAATTAATGTATTTTGTTTTTTTTTTGGGTAAAGAGGACGGTACCTCTGGCAAATTTTATTAATAAAAAGAATAAATACAATTTAAGGCTGGGGACTCCCCACCTATGAAACAACAAAAATACCCATTGGGACAGGCCCCAAAGGACAACAAGGATAAACTAGGAACCAAAACAGGATTTGGAACCAGAGAACATAACATGAACATAAAAAGCAAACATCCTGCAAAAAACAAACCAAAAAAGCAGAGAAATATATAGAAGAGAAGATGATAACGGAGAGAAAAAGATAGAATAATGGACCACAGTGGAAAGTAGGAAATATATCTGTCAACCTTAGGGTAGGGACCAGACCCTTTTAGCCAAATTAACATTAGGGGAAGGTTTCATAGACAGACTCATCAGTCTACAACGGACATCATCTATAATAGTCTTGACAACCGCATGATACGATCTTCTGTTATTCTTAAAAATCCGGTTATTTCTTTCCTGCCAAATGTGGTAGATAGCTCCCGCAAGCACAAGTCTTCGGATAACGGACCAGATGGTCTTACCCTTAGAGATGGGCTTGAGAAGATTTATGATATGTGTCCAGCAATTAGTGGGGAAGGAAAGGTGCATAACATGCTGAAGATCATGCCAAACCATAGAAGGGAAAGAACACTCAAAGAAAAGATGTGGAAGGGAATCGGAACAATCACCACAGAAGGCACAGATGAGGTTGGCGTTAATCTCCCAGCTTTTGATTTTATCATGGGTCTTGAGTCGATCTTTGAGAGCAACCCAGAGAATGAATGCATGTCTAGGGATATTCTGGGAGAACCAAACAAGATGATACCAGTCGATAGGCTGATCCGAGGGGCGTATAGAGTGCCAGACAGAACGGACCGAAAAAGGAGAGACCTTACCGTCGCAAGATCTCCAGAGGAGTTTATCAGGAACGGACGTGGAAAGAGAAGGGGGGTTATGAGAAAGCAGAACGGGATGGGAGTTCAGCCAGCAATAGGGGCGCACCCAACACCCATTGAGGACAAGGTCAGCAACCTTAGAATCAGGAGTGAATCCTGCAGTATGGATGTTACGGGCGGTTAAGAACTGAGAGAGGGGGCCAGCAGGATGCCAGTTATCGAACCAAGCAGACGTAGAGCAGCCATCACCAACCTTGGAGACAATAAAGCTCCTGATCTTACCCCGCATGTCGAGAATATTGCGCCACGTATAGCCCGTACCGCGCTGTATTTTGTTAGTTGTTAGAGCGTACCTATTTTAGTAGAACCAGTCGAATTTTGTGCATGTGAATGTGATGGGCAAACTTGTAGCATCAATATGAACTTCGAAGGTTCATTTTACTGAAAAATAAATATTTGTTTGACTGTTTCAACTAATATCGATTTGATTTTACATGGAAGTTTTTTTATTAATATAGACAACATAATTTGATGGTTTGTTTATTTCCAACCGTTCAATCCAACAAAATAGTAAAATAATAATGAGTTGAATCCGTTGTATTTTTCTCATTTTACCCAAACAAGCAAGACATCAATACGGTCGATAAAGCAGTGTTATTAAAGCCTTTATGAGAGAGCCCTCTTGCAACCTCGATGCATACATACTTCTTTTAATATGCCTAAATTCCTTTTTAAATATACGATAGAATCATGTAGTACGTAATTTCTTTTTTCAAATGAATTACATAGTGTTTAAAATTTTGTAAGGATAATGTTTCTAAAGAAATATCAAAGCAAGTGAGTGGAATTCATTAGACTCAAAGTACACCATGCATTGTGCTACCCACTTATGAAAGAAGTGGACAAAGAACACAATAACACTTTATCATCCTTTATATTCATTTAAATTTGACTCTTGTAAACTAAGGATATCTAATTGGATCATGTACTAAATCCAAATCATAACAACTTGTGGAGTTTAGTTCATGTGGGCACAAGTCTCTTTCTTAAATCACGGTGTTCAATTTTATATTTAATTAAATTCACGAAATCTGAATTCAAAGTATTATATACTAAAATCGGATAAAGCATTCCTTTATAAAAACCTAAGGTGGCTCTCGACAAAACACAGTACCACAAACAAGACTTCAACACGAAACATCATATGTAATAACATGTTAAAATACCTGACCATTGTCAAGTTGGTCATGCTGTAGACGTGGCCAATCTAGTGATTTTTTTTTTTTTATATTTCAAACATAATAAATCGTGTGTTTTTATCATCAATGTCAATCGAATTTCATCAAAAAATAATTTTGGAAGATGGTTGGGATGTGTCACAAATGAAAGCAATATTTACTGAAAGAAATAACACACGTATGGTATGATTCAATGTATGTATACATTTAACGTGTTCAATTTCACCGGAAAAAGGTTTTATTCTCTCGCATGAGGATTTTTCGATAGCGCCAAGTATTTGTGGTCCCATGTACTCAAATTCCTCTTACGATGTATTTTGTTTTTTCCAATTTATTGTTTCTATATGCATTTTAACCAAAAAAACGTCTGATTATTTATAATACATATAGCTTATTTTCAATAATAACACATAACGCAATGCTAAGATCAAGGTATCCAACCACAAGAAGAGATACTACTATCAATAAGCCGGATCAACCTAACCCTTGGATGCAATTCTTGAGCATATAACATATCCCCTCTATGTCTATAAGGTTTATAGGTAATGTTGATGAACCTTTCTTCTTACAATATTCAACACCCATGTAAAAAAATTATACTATAACTAACAAATTGTAATCATCTTTATAAGATGTCTATCAAATAATGTTAAAGAAGATTCCCACGAGAAAGAAACGAGAATATGGGAATGGGACAAAAGATACCCTGGTGAGGAGGTCATCCATGACAACACCTCATCATCCAATCCATCCACATGCTACAAGAGTAGATTGATAAGGATTGTTTTGTCTGTTCTCAAGAAAATAAAATAAATATAACTGATTTTATCAATATTATCTTGTAGTATAATAAAGGGATAAAAATGAGGGTTGCCGTATCAAAATAATTATTCTTTGTATTACTTATTAGAAAATAACATGATGCTTATAAGAATTTATATATATGTATAATAGGTTATATATAATTTACAATATGATTTTATTTAATTATTCAAGAGAGTGTATTTTTGGTTTTTGAAAATAGATATGTAAAAAGTAATATTTTACATGTTGGAAAATCTTCTTAAAACACCCTAAACTTTGACATTATTTATGAAATAGTCATGACTTTATATTTTTTTAATAGAAAATGACATAAGTTGTTGGAAAATTTTCACAATTAGGATTTTGACCTGAAATTGCAGGTCAAAAGGTTTTCTGTGACATTTTTGCAAACAAAATACAATGTCTTAATCAAAATAAGGATCAAAACTAAATGATTTTTCTAAAATTAACTATTTTTTATATTTTTATTTTTAATTTAACTTTATTATCTTACTGTAATATTTTGTAACTCGGTTATTTTTGTTTAATCTTATTCTATTGTTGTATTGTAATCTTATTTTATTTTCACTACAAAAAATGTTATTCCATTTTTTCTTTCTAATCTAGATAATTTGGATGAGAGATAGTATAATTTTTTTATAATCTAACATGAGATGCTATTATCATACTTTTTTACTTTAATATTATTGCATTAATTCTACAATATTATTGTATTTTTAGTGTAATATTGTTGTATTTCTAAAAGTAATCAAGATTTCCGATCAAATAGAGAGTATTGTTTTTTTTCTATACTTTCAAAGTTCATGTTGTTGCGAGTTCATTGTTCATATTGTATTCATGGTGTGATATGCAGGAAATATGGTTGTTACTTCTAATTTTTGTTTTCGTTAAGTAGTTTTCTTTTCTAGTTCATTTACATTGTATATTTTAGTCTGCTTCCTGCTGATGATTTTTGTTTTTGATAAAATCTATGGTTATTAAAAAAATTTAGGGTGCGACAACTATTCAGTCTAGCACACCTTGAATTTGTGACAATTAAAATTATGACTGAGTATCTGATTCACTTTACATATTAGACATTGAATAAAAATAATGAACATACACAAGAAGATAAGATTATAATTTATAAATTAGAGTTTGAAATATACGTATATGCATATGCATATTGAGCTATGCATAATATGCATATTAAAAAAGTAAGTTTTTATGTTTCTTTTAATGAATCATCTAAAACGATTTGTTTAGATGAGTTTTGAGGTGTTTTTTAATAAATATTGTGGGGGAAATTTATTATTGTCTTCTTTATATTTTAAAGAAATAATGTCTTTTGTTTTTGAAATGCCAATGAAAAATCATTTTATTTTAGAAAAAGCCACTGAAAAGTTGTTTTGTTTTTCAAAAACCCACTGTAACCGGATTAGATTTTTTTTAGCAGCTAAAATCTCAAATATGTAAAGATTACCCGATTTTTTGTAAAAAAAAAAAGAAAGTCATAGTTTTTCATAAATAAACTCAAAGTTTAGGGACTTTTCTGAAGACTTCCTTTTACATGTTTTTACAATCCTACATGCATTAATACAACTACGTAAAGAAATAATTTGAAAAAATAGGAAAATAAAAAAACATGCGTAAAAAAGAAAATATAGAAGTCGTAAAAAATAATTTTGTAAAAACTATTTCGTAAAAAAACTTCTAAAAAGATGTATTTTTTAATTTTAAGTAACAAAAAGCCACCAAATTAGCAAAAAAAAATTTTCCGATCCAAAAATGTTATGAATAAAAAAATATTTTGTGATTCAAACCATTATGAATCAAAACTTATTATAATCCAAAAATGTTATGAATCAAACTTGTTATGATTCAAACATAAGATGATCCAAAAATGTAATAATTTTTGGATCATTCCAATATCCACAAAAGTTATGAATCAAGAGGTTATATGAGAAACTTTTAATATCCAAAACTTATTATGATCCAAAAATGTTATGAATCAAAACTTATTATGGTCTAAATGTTATCATTATTAAGTCTAATGATACAAAACTTGTTATGATCCAAGATCCAGAACTTGTTATGATCAAAGATTCAAAACTTCGTATGATTTTTAAACCTAATAATGCTAAACGAGTAAAAAGTAACAACAACGAGTTTAAAACAAAAAAACTGAAAAAAAAAACAAAAAGAACAAACAAAAAAGCAAAAAACAAAAACAAAAAGCTGAAGAAAAACAAAAAACAAAAAACAAAAAATCGAGTTTAACAAAATAAATAAAAAACGAAGAAAATAAAAAGAATGAAAAAAAACTTGACTAATCTATGTTACACGGACGTGCGTAACATGTAATTATATCCTTGAATCTGTATTACGATTCATGGACAAGCGTCACATGCGATCTCGTCAAATCCAATAATTGTGTTTGACTTTATTTCCCTCGCAGTCCTTATCGATCCAATAATTGTGTTTGACTTTATTTCCCTCACCGGAACCGGACCATATAGGATAGGGATCCAATAAGAAAGAAAATTTTGGTAGAAAGTGTAAAAAGTGCTTCATTTGTATTGTTTTTTGACAAACCAACAAAATAAATCATTATAAGAAGCAAAAAAAAACATGATTCGCTAAAATAAAATCTCTGGAAAGACATCTCGATGATTCATTTTTATAATGCTTTAATAAAATTGTCTGCAGAGTGTATAAGAAATTGCGTCGGTAAAAAAATGAATCATCGAGTTGTTTTTTCAAGGATTTCTTTCTTGAATCATGTTTTTTTGGATCATTTAATGATTCATTTTGTTGGTTGGTCAAAAAATATGCAAATGAAACACTTTTACCATTTTTAGAAAAAATTCCCTTCTTATTTGATCCCGATTCTCTCTCTCTCTCTCTATTTGGTAAGTATGTTTAATTGTGTTAATAGTAATGTGCATAATGATGTCGTGTTAGTTGTGGTGTCGTATGCTTAGATATAGTTGGAAAGTGGTGATTATTATGGCATTGTACAATTGGATTGTAGGTAAGAACTTGTGGATTAAATAACATGTTAAATGTCGAGTTTAAGAATTTCGGTCATGCTACACAAAGTGTAACATAGGGTTACACGACGTATGCAAAGTAGGTTGCTAGAATTGAAGTAAAGGTAAAAGTACAACGCTATTTTAATGTTAGACTGGTCTAGTGGCCTACACGACATGTATCATAGACCTATACGACGTGTAGGTGGTGCAGAGGTGTAAAACTTAAGTCTTAAGTCATTGTTTCACTTGTCTCAGACCATTCAAACCTTATGAGAAAGGGAGGAACGAAGGACTAAGGCATAAGGCAAAGAAATTAATTGAGCTAGAATCAAGGAATTTGGCTTATTTTTGTTGCGATTCAATGTATGTTGCTATTGTTAAAGTTTAATCCAAGCTTTGGAGATTCCCAAATGATTTGATTTGGATATTAGTGGTGTAAAGTTGTGTTTATGAATGTTTTTTGAGGTTAATAAACGTAGACATATGATCTAAATGGTTAGAATTGAAGTTAGATGAACTTTTGGGGGTTGAAAACCTGGAAATTCATGCTACACCGGCATGTAGCATGAGCTACATGATGTATAGCTTGAAGATGTTTAACTTACACGACGTGTAGCCTTAATAAGAGGTTCAAAATTCAAATTTCAGCCAAATTTGATGGAAGTAAGTAACATTAAAGGTTCCTAACCCTTGTGAAACCAATTAGAAGGGTAGAAACATACCACAAACACTTATATATACATCATAATTGTTGTAGGTTGATTTAGTACGAAAGAGAGCTTTTACCAACTTAGAGCTTGGACATACTAGTGTTACTTCTCGTGCTTCTATTAGGTGAGTAACCTCTTATAACCCACTTTTATGTGGTTTTTCTTGTGGTAATTTATATGTTGGGTGTATGTAGTTATATGTGGTAAATTTGCTTGTTGAAGCCTATGTGGCTAGTTGTCGTGTGTTACATTCATAAGCATGTATGGCTAATTGATGTTGTATGTGCCTTTGTGGCCAATGGTGTATTGCTATGATGCTTTCAACAAACTTTTATTGTAAAGTTCAATGCTATTAAAGAAAATTCTCCCAAAAAACTATCATATAAATGTGCTTCAATGTCCAAAACATAAAAATTTTTCGGATCATATAAAAGGAATATGAAAAAATCATTTTTTCAAAGTACGATTATGGCGCGAGACTACGAGGGTTGAGGAAGGGACGAAAAATTGGTATAACGGTGGAAAGGTGGATGTAGTGTGGTGAATTACTGGTGTGGATGATATGTGGTGATTTATTAGTGTAGCTAAATGTTATTGCTATTATATTGCTGTATTACTATACTTGTTGGTTGATGTTATATCATATGTTATTCACTAAGCTTTTATTGCTTGTTGTTGTGTGTTACAAATCCTACTGGATCTAGTGGCCTTTCTAGAGAGAAAGGTGTAGCTGACAATTAGATTTGATGCCCATATATTTTACTGTAGATGGTTGACCAGAATTTTGTAGATGTAGTGTTTGTATATTTTTATACTACTTGGCATCGCACTTGAAACAATGTACATTGATAACCATATTTTGGAAGTGATGTAATGTATGTATGTGTGCTTTTAAAAAGTGAAATTTTTGGGGTGTACTTTGTTGAAAAGCATAGTGTTACAAGTTGGTATCATAGCCATGGTTTTAGTGAACAAGGTGTTTATTGTTTAGATCCCTAGACTTGAACCGTAGTTGATAGAAGTATGATGATACACTATATAAGTCTAAGGTGCTAGTAAGAATATCTAGTGCACTAAGTTTGTTATTTTGATATTATAAGAAGTTGAATACACGAAGTAATAAAAGTCGGGGTGGTTCCAGAAGGGGCGCTCCACGAGGGTCGAGTTTATACTGGGGGTTTGGTACATCGGTCAGGCGGTGAGGTGCCGCCTGAGGGCCATAAAGGTTGCTAAGGAGGTTGCTAAGGCTATTCGGGATGTTTTACCCACTTTGACTAGATCGTAGGCGGAATGGATGGTGAAAGAAACACATGATCGACCTCCAATTATTACCGCTAGTGAAGGGCAGGGAGAAAATGATAATGCAACGGAAAAAGGAAAACAAGTTGAAACCTCCTCGGAAAGACAGCAAGATGTACGTATAAAGTCTTTCTGGACTGTAAACCTATGGATTTTTCGGGCACCAATAACATAGTGGAAGCCATCAATTAGCTTACACACGGAGATTATATCCAGAACTAGTAAGACTGCGGAGGAAGATAAAGTCGAGTATGTGACTAATTTGTTGAAAGGAGATGCTCACTTTTGGTGGGACTTGGTGTCCAAAATGTTAGGAGCTGGTTTAACCCAGATGTTGACTTGGGATCGGTTCAAGATGAAGTTTGTGAAGAATATTGTTTTGATGTGACACTTAAGAACTTGGAGGACGAGTTTATGCATTTGCAGCAGGGTGTAAAGCCAGTGTAGGAATATACTATGGCCTTTGTGGAAAATGCTAGATTTGATGTAAATCAGGTGGATACAAAGAAAAGAAAGATTAATCGATACATTTGGGGTTTAAAGACTCAAATACGTGACTTCTTGAGGCGGTCCGAGTTTACTACATTTCGGCAGGCGGTAAATGTTGTGAAGGAGCGAGAAAAAGACTTACTTCGCCAGGAGTCAGAGAAATGCTTAGCATAACCAATGCATTCGGGTTCATATTGACTGTTTTACAACCCCGAGAAAATGGGGTATCAAAGTCGAAACTTTTTATTACTATTTTTTTTATATTGTAGATTCCTCTTACCGACGAGATCTTTTACCTCCCAATTCCAAGGATTTCGAGTTATGTCGAGAGGTGGTGAAATTTTTGGAAAAATTTAAGATCAAGAGGGATATTGTGTCGTCAAGTTACATAACCGTTGTCAAATCGGTTTATTCGGGAAACATGCGATGTTTACAAACACATCAAGGAGTGGTCATTGAAACCAATATTTTGCTTGATGGGGGATGAGATGGAAGAGAAATACAACAAATATTAGGGTGATTTTGAAAAATTCAACGATTATATGTACTTTGTGAAAGGTTTTCTGCAACCATGAACTAAATATCCTAAGTTCACATGCAACCTATAAGGATCTATGTTTTCTTCTAATTGAACATATAACAAATCCTAAAGGCCATAAGAAAATTTACTAAAAAAATAAAATTAGAGAAACCAACCTTTTAGAATTTTCTGGAAGCTGAGCAGCAAAAGTATCCTGCCTCAAATGAGATCACACCCAAGCCGAGAGAATTATGGATCGAGATTCCAGAGAGAAACAATAGAATGAGCAACTGATAATGAGGTCTAGGGGTCCCTATTTATAGGGAACCAAAGGGTAAAGCTAGAAACCCTAGCCGCAGCCCATTTCCCGGATTATGTGTACGCGCGCCGCGGCCTTTACATTGGCGCGCCGCGCGCCCCAATTCAACTATTGAATTCGTATGGATATGTACGCGCGTCGCAACCTTTACATTGGCGCGCTGCGCGCCACAATTCAACTATTGAATTCGTACGACTTTAATCCCTGACCTCCTGATTAATCCAATTAATGTCACAGAAATTAATCCAATTAATTTCTGATTAATTATTAATCAAACAATACTATTTCTAATTAATATATTATCTCCATAATATATTAACAAACAATATCTTGATTTATTAGTCATATAATAAATCAACCCTTTCTCTCTACTTAACTTTCCAACAACCTCCAGCCATGAGGGCAACCCAAATGGACTGTGCTACTATTAATTAGGAAAATACTAATTATTAGTCATGGCTTAGACACCTAATCCAACAGTCTCCCACTTGGATAAGTCTATGACTATAATTACCAATTTAACCTCTAATTAACCAGCACTTTTAGCTTCCTAGAAACCACTGCCAAACTCTGATCTAATCAGTTCTGTCCATAGATAAGTGATCAGATGATCCTCCGTCCAACAAGATATTTTTCAGACTCAAGACATGGATTAAAGTCAATCCTGGTCTGATTCACTGTTCCTCGATATCCGATTTGCATATGACTCTTAGACTACCAATTTAGTCCCGGTTGGCCAACCATTTTAGTCAACTTCAAATTCATCGAGAGGCCTACAGATATCTGTTCCCCGTTAGGGTCAAGGGACGAATAAGCTTCGACTCATATACTTATGTCTTTTACCAGACAAATCACTCACAACAATACGTTTTATAACACCGAGTTACCGATGCGTTTTCGTATTATCAATGAACAACCGTCTAATAAATCATAACTCATATGTCTTAGCTTAAAGATCAAAAGATATTATCGTCTCAACATTGCTCGTGATGAAATCCATGAAGCAATCCATTGAGCGCGGGTTTATCCAATACTCAAATCTCCATTTCCAAGTACTCACGAATGGTGCAGCAATCCAATTGCAATGTCTAACTCCTTAGACAATCTATTACCAATTCATGACAGTCTTACTTCACACTTACTCCCAAAAAGTGTAATCGACTGTGGATATTTGAATAATCCAATTATTCAGGAAGTAAAGCATGCAAAATGAAACACAATGATAAAGTATTGACAAAAGTAGTAAACCATTACTCATTAATAAATCTCTATTATTAAATCACAAGAGTCAAATACAATACATTGTTACAAGTTTCGAAACCTATCTAATTTACATAAACTTTATATCATCTCTTAATCCAATGCTCCTATCATGCTGATTATGCTTAATCCTACTCAGAGCCTTTGTCAAGGGATCTGCAGGATTATCTTCCGATGATACCCTCTTTACCACGAGGTGACCTTCTTCTACCTTATGCCTTATGTAGTGGTACTTTCTGTCGATATGCCTGGACTTTCCATGGTCTCGCGGTTCCTTTGTTAAGGCGACCGCACCTTCGTTATCGCAGAACAGTTCCACGGGCTCCTGAATACTCGGGACTACTCCAAGGTCACCGATGAAGTTCTTCAGCCAAGCCGCTTCCTTAGACGCTTCACTTGCTGCTATATACTCTGATTCACAAGTAGAATCAGCCACCGTATCTTGCTTGGAACTTTTCCAAGTTACTGCTCCTCCGTTCAGAAGGAATACCCAGCCAGACTGAGACCGACCACTGTCTCTATCCGTCTGAAAACTGGCATCCGTATATCCTTCAACTCTCAATGTATCACTGCCTCCAAGGACCAACACCATGTCCTTTGTCCTTCGCAGATACTTGAGTATATTCTTTACAGCTATCCAATGCGCCCTTCCAGGGTTACCCTGGTATCGACTGACCATGCTCAAGGCAAAGGCCACGTCAGGGCGAGTACACGTCATAGCGTACATGATCGATCCTACGGCCGAAGCGTAAGGTACCCGACTCATTTCAGCTATTTCTTCGTCTGTACTCGGACTTTGAGTCTTACTCAATTTTGCATTACTTTGGATAGGTAGCTCTCCCTTCTTGGAATTTTCCATACTAAACCTTTTCAGTACTTTTTCCAAGTATGTACCCTGACTAAGTCCAATTAGTCTCTTCTTCCTATCTCTCAATATTCTTATCCCGAGAATGTAGGCAGCCTCTCCTAGGTCCTTCATGGCGAAACATTTCCCAAGCCAAGCCTTGACACCTTGCAAGGTTGGAATATCGTTTCCCATGAGCAGTATGTCATCGACATACAGCACCAGAAAGGTGACTATACTCCCACTAGCCTTGACATATACGCAGGACTCATCCTCGCTCCTAGAGAAACCAAACTCTTTGACTTTCTCATGGAAACAAAGATTCCAGCTGCGAGAAGCTTGCTTCAATCCGTAGATTGATCTCTCAAGCTTACACACCTTATTAGGATACTTTGCATCGACAAAACCCTCTGGCTGATTCATGTAGACATCCTCAGTCAACTTTCCATTAAGGAAGGCGGTTTTGACGTCCATCTGCCAAATTTCATAGTCATGAAATGCAGCTATGGCCAGCATAATCCTAATAGACTTTATCTTGGCTACTGGTGAGAAGGTCTCGTCATAGTCAACCCCTGGGGTTTGAGTAAAGCCCTTCGCAACCAGTCTTGCCTTGAAAGTGTGTACCTTTCCGTCCATGTCGGTCTTCTTCTTGAAGATCCATTTGCACCCGACTGTCTTTCGACCCGGTACGTTGTCAACCAAGTTCCAAACTTGATTGTCATACATGGACTTGATCTCGCTATCCATGGCCTCTTTCCACTTGGCAGACTCAGGGCCCGCCACTGCTTCCTGGTAGTTAGCTGGTTCATCTAAATTTATCAGTGTCCTATCACTGACAAACGTGTCCCCATCCGAAGTTATATGGAAACCATAAAACTCGGGTGGCATGCTAACCCTACCAGAACGCCTAAGAGGTAACGATACATCTGTCAGACCAACAGGAACTTCTTCCTCATGTTGGTTGCTAGTTTCTCCTAAGGTTGCGTCATCTGATGACTCTTGAATTTCTTCCAGATCAATGGTACTCCCACTGTCCTCTTTGAATATGAGCTCTCTCTCTCGAAAGACCGCTCGTCTAGCTACAAAGACCACGTCCTCGCTCGGTCTGTAGAATAGATATCCAAATGACTGTTTGGGATAACCAAGGAAGAAACACCTTTCGCTTCTGTCTGCGAGTTTCTCTTGAGTCTCTCGTCTAACGAAAGCCTCACAACCCCAGACCTTGATATGTGCCAACGAGGGAACTTTCCCCGTCCACATCTCATGAGGTGTTTTAGCAACCTTCTTAGTTGGGACAAGATTGAGGATATGGGCGACAGTCTCTAAGGCATACCCCCAGAAGTGAATGGGAAGTGAAGCTCGACTCATCATGGAACGAACCATGTCCAACAGGGTTCGGTTGCGCCTCTCTGCAACACCGTTCAACTGTGGTGTCCTGGGAGGTGTCAACTGCGAAATTATTCCGCATTCCTTTAGATAGTCTAGGAACTCGATACTTAGATACTCTCCGCCTCTGTCGGACCTGAGCATCTTTATCTTCCTGCCTAATTGATTTTCTACCTCGTTCTTAAACTCTTTGAACTTTTCAAAGGTGTCCGACTTGTGCTTGATCAAGTAGATATAACCGTATCTACTAAAATCGTCGGTAAAGGTCACGTAGAACCGCGTGCCATCCTTTGTGGTTGATCTGAATGGACCACACACATCCGTGTGAATGATGTCCAGCAGACCCTCACCTCTTTCAAAAGATCCTTTGAAAGGTGTTTTAGTCATCTTGCCCAACAGACAAGATTCGCATACATCATCCGACCTGAGGTCGAATGATTCCAACACTCCATCCTTTTGGAGTTGGGCGATGCGTTTCTTGCTGATGTGCCCGAGCCGACTATGCCACAGACATGCCTTTTCTACACCACTGGTAGAATCAATATAATTTACACCATTTCCTAAATTGTCAACACATTCAACAGTTTCATACACACCATCACAAGGATAAGCAGTAAAAATCAAAATACCATTTTTGAAAACAGAAATCGAACCAATTTTATTATCAAAAGAAAATTGAAATCCTTGTCTGAACAATGCGTGAAATGAAATAATGTTTCTTGCCATTTCTGGCGAATAGCAACAATTAAATAACTCTATACTAACATCACTACTAAGCACTAAACTGTAAACGCCGATCTTGGTAACAGGGGACGATCTCCTATTGCCCATGATCAAGTTCAGTCTACCGTGCTCCACCTCCCTGCTTTCCTTTAGGCCCTGCAGATCAGAACAAATGTGAAAACCACATCCTGTATCAAGGACCCAAGAATTAGAAGATGGTGAGTTTTTAGAGATAGTGTATATACCTGCTGTCGATGGCTTTACTTTCCCATCCTTGACATCCTGCAAGTATTTGGGGCAGCTTCTCTTCCAATGGCCCTTCTCTTTGCAGTAAAAACAGTTGGCTTCATCAGGGTTGGCCACACAAGGAATGTGGGAAGTCTTGGTTCTCGAGCCATTACTGGATGACCCGACCTGAACCTTTTCCTTCCAATTTTGCTTAGGAGGGCCCTTCCTTTTCTTTCCTTTGCCACTTCCGATGGCTAGGACGGGCTGATTAACCGAGGGTACACTTTTACCCTTCATCCCGTCCTCAGCTACTTGAAGCATGCGATGCAACTCAGTCATATTAGCCTGATTGTTGTTCAAATGATAAGCCAGCCTGAACTGGTCATAAGAACTCGGTAACGAGTTAAGCACTATGTCAACGGCCAACTGCTCCGGTACAGGCATCACAAGCTTTCTAAGCCGCTCCACGTAACCTTGCATTCTTTGCACATGAGTGCAGATGGACTCTCCATCTTTAGGTTTGCTGTTCGTGAAGTCCTTGACCACCTCGCACCTCTCGATGCGCTCTTGCTTGCGGAACTTTTCCGCAAGCTCCTTGTGCATCTCAAAGGGCCAGTAGTCTTCGTATATCCTTTACAATTCGGGGTTCATTGTGGCGATCATGATGCAGGCCACTTTGGTCGCATCATCAGAATGTTTTTGGTACAAGGAAATCTCCTCGGGAGTAGCAGTTTCAGGGTCAATATCGACAAGCTCGGTCTCGAGGATATACTCTTTGTTATCGTACCTCAGAGCCATCTTAATATTTCTAATCCAGTCATTGTAATTTGTCCCGTTCAATTGAACCTTGGAACACAGTGAGAGGATAGAGGGAACACTGGAGTTTGAGTGGGGAGCGGATTGATCAGCAGAAGACATCTATAAAAGAAGGTAAGTTTAATTAGATACTTGTCGGTCCTTATAATAACCCAATGTAAAATAAGGCTAGGATCCAACTATAACAATTTGCAACATAGAAGAGGGATGCCGTAATCTATAAGCAAATTTTATATAAAGGTAGGCGAATGACGATTCAGCCAATTCCACCGCGGAAAAATAATCTTATTATAAATGGAATTCCTAGTTTCTTATGAGATTTATTGAACTGTTCAATAGCATGTTTAATCTCGGATATGCCCCACCGTTTGTGACTGGGATGCCGAGGATCACAAACCGGGTGTGAATAACCATGCAAATTAGCTTGGTACTCTCGGGGTCCATTATCATCTCAAATTGATGTGCCGGTAAACCACACACGCTCCATCAACAATGATAACACCCGAGACACCCATTGCCACTCTTTATGAACCCACATTGGTGTGCCGGTAAACCACACACGCTCCACCAACGTTTCATAAAGTGCAATGTGCAATTTCATGGGGTAGCATCAAATTCACATTTTTCTTAAAGTAACTAGATTGAGATTTTGTGTAAAGGTTCTAGTACTTTGATCATTATACTTTTAATGATTATGTGGTCCTATCAAAACTGTTCGGCTAACGACCCTCCACTGATCAGGCGAGCGGTGGGTGAGAGTGTTCACCCATTAGACTGCCATTTTACAGGCAGCCTCCTTATACCCACTTTATAGACCAGCTTCGTGAATGAGGCCTACTATTGAATTGACTGACCAATTTTATCTTATACATATAGTATTAACAATTAATAACATATATAAGATGTATTTTAAAACCCTTTAAAATATTCAAGGTTTATCATTTAATTTTACCAAATTTAACAATTAAATTTTGAATTAAATTAAACCTTAATTCGATTTAATCAATTTTAATTATCAATTAATTAAATCTAAATATTTTAAACATTTTAAAATATTTTTATGGATTTATTCCATTAATTTCGCAATTTTAAAATTAATTAAATCCCTTTTGAATTATCCTTTAATTAACAATTAATTAAATTAATTCAAATGTAGATAGGTTTATCCAAATTAATCAAATTAATTAAAACCTATCCTAAACCCCCTAGATTTCGAATTCAAATAATGGGGTTTAAGGTTATCCATTTAATCAACAATTAAAGTTACCAAAAATAGAAAACCTTCTAAAACCCTAATAGTGATTTTCGAAATAGGCAAGGGGGATTAGGGTTTCCAAAACCCTAATCCTAGAAATCGATCCTGATATATATTAGGGTTTATAGGCTTTAAACCCTAAAACAGTTATAGCAATTCAACAAGAAAACAAGACAGGCTCTGATACCACTGAAAGGTTTTCTGCAACCATGAACTAAATATCCTAAGTTCACATGCAACCTATAAGGATCTATGTTTTCTTCTAATTGAACATATAACAAATCCTAAAGGCCATAAGAAAATTAACTAAAAGAATAAAATTAGAGAAACCAACCTTTTAGAATTTTCTGGAAGCTGAGCAGCAAAAGTATCCTGCCTCAAATGAGATCACACCCAAGCCGAGAGAATTATGGATCGAGATTCCAGAGAGAAACAATAGAATGAGCAACTGATAATGAGGTCTAGGGGTCCCTATTTATAGGGAACCAAAGGGTAAAGCTAGAAACCCTAGCCGCAACCCATTTTCCGGATTATGTGTACGCGCGCCGCGGCCTTTACATTGGCGCGCCGCGCGCCCCAATTCAACTATTGAATTCGTACGGATATGTACGCGCGTCGCAGCCTTTACATTGGCGCGCCGCGCGCCGCAATTCAACTATTGAATTCGTACGACTTTAATCCCTGACCTCCTGATTAATCCAATTAATGTCACAGAAATTAATCCAATTAATTTCTGATTAATTATTAATCAAACAATACTATTTCTAATTAATATATTATCTCCATAATATATTAACAAACAATATCTTGATTTATTAGTCATATAATAAATCAACCCTTTCTCTCTACTTAACTTTCCAACAACCTCCAGCCATGAGGGCAACCCAAATGGACTGTGCTACTATTAATTAGGAAAATACTAATTATTAGTCATGGCTTAGACACCTAATCCAACACTTTGTGCCTATCTTGGATCCGCAACTGAAGATTGAGTTTCTATGACACGCGTTTGAGAAAATGATCCAATTCAATATATCGGAAAAAATCCTACGTCTTATTCTGATGTTACTTTGAAGGTGTTGTCATTGATACGCAATGTTGAAAGAAAACTTGAAATTTTTTACGACATATACAAAGAAAGAATAGAGAAGGCATCGTCCAATGTGCCTTCTCAAACTCATGCAAATGAGGAGGTAAAACATGTGACAATGACAACGATTTTTTTGGTGAATTTTTATCCGAAATGGAGAACCAGTCGACTTCACCGGATCATAGTTGACTAGTTATTTGACTGAAAAGAGAGAGACATACAACAAGTCATTTAATATACTTTCATGGTGGAAAGTTAATGCATCTCGTTACCCAATACTTGCTCGCATGACCAAATGTACAATTATAATATATTTTTATAGGTTACTTAATACAATTTTTTTAAAACGTAACATATTTATTTTAACATTTTAGATCTATTGGAGATTCCAATCTCAACGGTGGCGTCGGAGTCGACTTTTAGTACCGGTGGACAAATTCTAGACCCTTACCAAAGTAATTTGACGACACCTCTTGTTGAAGCTTTTGGTTTGCACCCAAGATTGGGTGAGGAATTCACGAAAACCAATAGTTGAAAATATTGAACAACATTTAAACGATGTCGAGGTCGTCAAACGTAACATTATTTGTTTTGTAAATATTTTTTAATTAACATGTTACTGAGTACTAACTATATTTTTTCTTATACTCTCGTTTTTATTAGAAATTGAAGATGCAATGCGGAATAGAAGGGGGCAAGACAAAGGTAAAGAGAAAAGTCCTTTAGAGATAATATATGAGTAAATTGTTAGTTTTAAAGTTTTCATATTGACTAGAAGAATTTGATGATGAATTAACACTTTATGTCTGGTTGAAAAACTTGGGACCATGATCAACATAGCACTTTTGGCTTTGGTTTTGTTAAATTGTGTTGATGTTCTCCATTTTGATCTTATATATGGGTATGGTTTTGTTTGGTTATGTTTGGTTATGTTTGGTTGCAATTACAATGATTCAAAATGTTATAAACAAATAACTAAACAAAGTTGTGTGCATAACATGTATGGTTTGGTTTGGTTAATAGATTGTTTATGTGCATAAAAATGTATCTTTTTTTCATTCTCGGTTTTTCTCGGTCCCAATACCAAACCGAACCCAAGTGTATTTTCTCGGTGTTAGTGTATCTTACATTGGTCCGACACGGTCTTATAAGTGTGTATATATGTTGGATTCTCTCATCTCTCCAAAGAGCCATTACGGAGAGATGAGAGACTCCAACATATATACACACTTATAAGACCGTGTCACACCAAACCAGAGCTCCGTCATCGGCGTCTTCTACCCCCTCGTCTACTATGGCCTTTTCTCCTCTAGACATTCTTCGTCGGACAGCCTCTGATTTGCAGTCGTCTCTCTCCCTCTATCAACACTGCAGTTGTCGATCTCGCCGTAATTGCTCCATCTGCCTAGCTCGAGCCCTCTCTCTTTGCTCGCTGCCTTTCTCCAGAGCCTCTGCCGTCGGCTCCATGATCGTTGTCACGACTCTCTCTTCTTCTTCAACGGAACCGCCTCTAGCCGCGCTCCTCCTTTCTTCTTCTCCGACGAGCGGTCATTGTTAGCCGTCATTTTCAAAGCTCTGCCACCGTCGCTGCCGTTGTTTTTCAATTATGTTTTTTATGTTTTGTTTATTTTCCCAATTTAATCGTCTCCCCTCGATCAAACTGTGGGAGATGTTAGTAATTAGGGTTATGCTAATACTCATTAGGGTCTAGGTCAGGCCAATAACGCATTTTGTATCCTTATTTATATGAGGTTAAACTCTCATTATTATTATCAAGCTATTCTATATTATAACATGGTATCAGAGCCTCGCACCCCCATGGTCTAACATATTCGTGTTTATCATCATCGAGCCTCCGTCTCTGAGGGGGAGTGTTAGTGTATCCCACATTGGTTCTACACGGTCTTATAAGTGTATGTATATATGTTGGAGTCTCTCATCTCTCCATAAGAGATCTTTTGGAGAGACAATCTCAAGCCACATATATCTTACACTCGGTTCTTCTCGGTCACAAGAGCAAACCCGGACTCAAATGTATGTGCTCGGGTAATACCCGACCAAAACCGACCTTACCCATACCCCGACCGAGGATAATGTGTTCTCCTTTGGTTGGTTCTCGGTTCCAAAATGTTTACCTTTTCTCGATCCGGGTCAGGTCGGGTCGGTTGGAATACCAAACTCACCCTAATGGATTTTTAGACGTGCCGTATGCATAACACGGTAATAAGTTTATGGTAATACGCTGTATGCATAACACGGTGATAAATTTTTGGTAACACTATTAACGAATATGTGTTGGTAAATGCAATTTAGTTTTTGCAATATGCGATTTTTAATAATTTATAGATTTATATCTTTTTATGTTATTGTTCGATTAAATGTGATATTATCAAACAGAAACACAATCATGTATATCTATTTTTACATTTGACACATATTTACTAATTTTACACCCAACGTAATTGAGTCTGATCAATTTGCAAACACCAACTAAACGTTAAATTAAATTGTACCGCCAGATATATACAACTTATGAGCATTATAAAACTTGTGGTATTTTAGATATTTAGTTTTTTATTCTTAATATATAATCATATACTATACAAATGGAATCTAGACGACCTCAAAAATATCGATTCTAATGAAAATGTTGATAGAAGTGAGATACACCTATATTCGTATATAAGCGTGTAAAAAAAAATGAACAATCACTCTCTATTAAATTCTTTGGTATACTCCCAATTATTCCAACAGGGAAGTATAAAGTCTTTGTGAGAGAAGAATATTAATGCATCTAAAAAAATAAATAAATGTGAGAAAAATAGAATACATTTCAAAACCATGAATCAAAAATCATCAATATAAATTAACTATGATTAACAGAAAATTTTCAAATTAATTAATAATATAAAGATAAATATTTATTTATAGCACATGATCCCAATAATATCTATCATCCCAATTTTAAAATTAGAAAAAGTATAACTCAAATTCAAACGAACTTTAATCTCAAAAAATGAGAAATGATAAAAGATGCAAATAAAATTTATGAAATACTTCCCCAACATAGAAAGCATCTTTTTAGGTACCGGCGTCCGGCGATATGGGTTTAGACATTTGTTCTAGCGTTTTGTTAGTCCCACATAGAACTAGGGAGCCTTTACGCGCAGGGGCGGATTCAAAGGGGTTCCAGGGTGTGCCCTTGCACCGGCTCAACTTTCGGGTGACTCTATCATATAGTTCATACTCTTAGCTTCGTGTGGATATATAATTCATCTTCTAATGATTTTTCCTTGATTTGATATGATTTTTACAAGTTAGGACCATAAAACAGATTCACCCAAAATGATCAGTGAGAAATGGATCTTTTCACACTACTTATGTTCATATTCAACTTTTGGTCTCAACTAACCAAAGATACTAAACTCCAATACGGAATTTTTGGCACCAACCTCAACCTCATACGACTTTTCTAGAATTAGTTATGATTTTTACAAAATAGGGACAGATTGCAGCAAAATTAGAAAAGTTTACCAAAAGATGTTCAAGCTAGGGTTTCTATCCGGGAAAGTTTTTTTGGATGCACCCCCTAGTAATAATTCCTGGATCCGCCACTGTTTACGCGCTAGGTAAGGTTTTGCGGTATGACCCAGAATTCAGGTGTTTACAGTTCTGAGAATAGTCTCACAGAGTAATACCTCGGGTTCAAGCGGGGTGCGGTACCGCCGGTACCGCTGTCCTGCGGGTTCGGTACCGAGCGGGTTCGAGGGTTTTGGGCTGGTTTGGACGATGGTGAAGCCGCTTGATCTTTCATCTTGTGTAAAAAAAATTTAATACTACAAAAATAAATTTTTACCCACTCCTATAAATACCCTGTCTACCCATTAAAAAAATCATATCATTCTCTCAACATTTCACACCATTCTCTACTTTCTTTCTAAATGTTTCTCTCTAGTTTTGTCAAAAAAATGGCAGCCAACGGAAATAGGATGATTCGTTCTTAGTCTAGAAGAGAAAATGTGGCTTTGACAAGAGCCTGGGTCAACGTCACCGAAGAAACGGATACGACATCCTTCCGAGTATTCTGGGCTCGTGTAGTGGAAGAGTTCCACACAATTATGGATACGGTTCATTATCGGAGTAACCATCAGCTTAACGGTAAATGGAAAGATATGAACAGAAAAATGGTACAATTTAACCAAATTTACGTCAACATATCTTTCAACCGACCAAACGGGACAACCGACGAAGAGGTCGTGGAACAAGCTCTACAACAGTATCTGGTGACACATAAGAGAGAGTTCACGCACATAGAAGCGTGGAATGTTATGAAAGAGACACCTGTTTTTTTTTTTAAGATTATAGTACTTAGGATTAAATTTCTCGTATTTAAGATTAAATTTATTGTATTTAGGATTTAATTTCTTGTATTTAGGATTTAATTTCTCGTATTTAGGTTGTTTTTTATTTTTTAATGGTGTGTTTTTTTAATTAAATGTTATTTGACTTTTTAATTTAATGTTATTTGTGAATTTTATTTTATTAATTGCATTTTATTATTATTTATAATATTAAATTAAATTTTAAAATTCATTTATTAAATTAATAAATGAATTTAAAAATCGAAAATCTGATGTGGCATTGTGGGTTTAGTGGGTACTGGTTCCATGAGTGAAAGATTGGGAAAGATGGGGAAAGATTGAAGTGAGAGGAGAGAGAAAAGCTGACGTGACGCGTGAGTTCAGTGAGATGGTAGGGAACTACTCCACCCATCCTTATAAAAAATAGAGTAAATTACAATAATGGTCCTGTGATTTGGAGGAACTTTCAAAAGGAGTCAAACTTTTGGAAAACCACCATATGGGTCCTCATGGTATGGTTTTACTTTCAATAATGGTCTAAAGGCCAGTAAAAAGACTATTTTACCCTTTTTAATTTCTTTTTTATTTATTTTATTAATACATTATTTATTAAATGAATTTAAAAAAAAACATTACCCCACCCCACCCCCTCCCCCCTATCCGGTGCCTCCCTCTCTCTCTCGATCCCTGATTCACCGCCATACTTTGATTGAATATGAATCCTTTCCTTCAACAAATGGTGCGCAAAACCCGTTGAAGGTTTCTACTTGGGTCTTGCTTTTAAGGGTGAAATCGTTTTGTTAATTGGGGATCTGAGAAAAGAAACCTTCAAGAAAACAAATGGGTACTCCAATTCGTTCCGTATATTGAAAAGAGAACACATTTTCGGGAAGAAAGTTTACGTCAGGAAAGCCCAGTTCAAAGATAACGGTGAGATCCATAACTGGTTGTTTGGACCGGTGATCGGGCCATTTTGGTTTGAAGTAAAATGTAATTAACTTGATAAATTAAGCATTGTTTAACCAAGAATGGCCCTACTTTTGATGGAATTGAGTGAATTACATGCAGGGATTGAAAAACGGGAATTTTGGACGAAAACCACGCATTAAACGGACACCGGAAGCGGGAGAAAAAGCTCAGCGTCCCAGGCAGCGTCCCAGATGCTGACCTGGAACTCTGGGCCATTTTGAAGGGAAAAAGCAAGCCAGATGCGCGAGGAAGCCCGTCAGCGTCCTAGGTGGCGTCTGGGACGCTGGCCTAGGACGCCGGGCGTTTTTGGGACGTCTCGTCGTGGAACGCTGCTCGTCGTAACTGCTAAAGAAATACACACAGCGTCCCAGGGGCGTCTGGGACGCTGGTCTAGGACGCTGCAGCCTAGAATGCCCTAAATTGCCTTATTTAAGCCACTCTATTTAATGGAATTTTATCCCATCGACCCAAGGCAGCCTCCAGACGATTTTCTCAAGGTTTTGACAGTTTTCCAAGGTCTAAAACACTCCTAAATCATCCCCAAACAATTCCCAATCTCAAATTAAACCTCTTTTGCATCAAGATCAAGCCAGAATTTCTGAAGTTTTGAAGATCCAGCCATGTTCAACATCTCCAGCACAGTGTTTGCATCAGTTCCAACCATGAGTAGCTAAATCATCCCGTGATCACAACCGGGAGTAGGTTTTGATTTCCTTTCAAGTATTGTATTTTGATTTGAACCTTTTAGATTCATGAACACAGTGTTTGGATTGTTTGCTTTTAAATCATATGACTAGATTCCATTACTTGTTCTTAAATTGTTGCTTGATTGAGTGTAAGACAACTCTATTCTGATCTTCCCCACCGTGCCAAATCATCCACAGTGGTGTGTAGGACGGAGGGTGCAGATTTTACATAGTTTGATCCCAGATTTAGTCAGTAAGAGTACGGTTATGTCTATGTAATCTGAATGAACGCAAAATTAGTAAAATCTAATATAATACATTGTTAGGAATCAAAAACTGAAACCGGGAGTGATCACCCTTTTCTCTGATTGAATTAAACCTTTTGCAGTATTTGTTTGTCTGAATTTGTTTGCTTTTAAATCTGTTAGAACTAGATTGTTAACCATAAGCTCCTCGTGGATTCGACCCTTACTTGCCCTAGCTAATTAGTGCGTTTAAGGTTTATTTTTGATTGCATCAACGACTGCGATCAAATTTTGGCGCCGTTGCCGGGGAGCTATTGCTCTTAGCAACTTAGTTTTGTTTTGAGTCAATTTTGTTCTAGTTTACGTGTTTCTTTTGTGTTTGTCTTTTCAGATTCTTATAGATTTTTCTTGCATAATATCAATTTGGGACAATTCTCCCCATTACAATTTCTATCATGGATGAACGAAGAACAATGGGTGATTATCTCGCCATGGATCAAGGTTATTATGACTTTTATAGTCCAATGCCACAACAAGATCCATATGATGATGATTGGTGGGGGAGCAGCAATTCGGATGAAAATCAACATGATGGGTATTTTCTAGTAAATCAAGAAAGATCACACGAGTCTTCACTTGACAAGAAGTTGGATCTGATGATGGAATTATTGAAGGAAGGCTTCAAACAAGAGGAAAACAACTCCAAAGCAATTTCAATTCTCGAAAATCAATTGGAACAAATGGTGGAGCAACTGCAACAACAACCATCGGACGATCATTCAGATACTATGCAAGCAGATGAGGTAACTAACTTGTGTAGTGATGAATCTTTTGACATTAATGTACATAAACCTACACCACCTGATTATGAGGTTGTGGTGGAGGATTATGTATCAATTAATGAGGAATATATTGAATTAGAAACAATTAACCAAGAAAAATCTGAATTTGAATCGGAAACATCTCAAATAATTTTCCAAGAATCGGAAACACCAAAAGTTAGGGAGGGGTCAGTGGAGTCTAATACCACCCCTAACCTAGCGAATTTCAAAGAACCCGAAAAGCAAATTATTGCTGACATTTTTGTGTTGGATTCTAAAAAACTAGACATAATCAAAAAATTGCATACCATCATCAATCGTCCCATTTTGACAACTATTTTCTCCCAAATTAGTTGTCAAGAAGGTGTCATTGATATGACATTTGGAAACCATAAATTTAAACTTCAACTATTTGGATTTACTAATGATCCTCCGATCGGTGGCGATTTGTTTGTAATCAATAATATGTATGATTACTTCTATGAGCATACCACAAATATGCTCGCTGACGCTACCCACGATCTGGAGAAACTTTTCTCTTGTAACAGGTTAAAAGACATGGATAACATTAGGAGTCAACATGTGAAGAAAAGAATGAGGAAAAAGAAACATTACACCACACGATCCTACAAATCCAAGATGAAAGTGGTCAGTGGTATCAAGAGTCGGTTAAAGAACTTCACTCCAAGGAGAAATACATGTCAGTTTAAGTGCTCTTTCAGAAGACTCAAAGGTAAAAGACCGGGATTCGATAAGGTCAAAGTTGACATGCCATTTGATCCGGGTGAAACTCAGGAATGTGAGTTGTTTGAAGAAAAAGAGAAATATATGACACCATATCAACGCAACATGATTGTTTTTCAAAAAAGTCAACTGACATACGATCCTCCGTGAAGCATGGTACATGTATCTGTCTGGCTGAAGACATTAAACTTAGCGCTTTACGGGAGGCAACCCGCGAACTTTGTGGGCGTGTTCACTACAAACCCTCACGAGACTTCACTCGTCCACTAGGGGCAACCTAGGGGTTTAAAAGGCTTGTTGCACGTGCCAAGGGCAATCGCGATCCCTGGCGAAATTGAGGGTCATTATTTATTTATTTTTATTTAATACGGTGCTTGTAGTTTTGTTTTTTTTTGTAGGATATTTTTTGTTGCATCAGGGACGATCGAAAGGCAAAAAGTTGGGGAGGAGTGCACTTGAACGAGTGACAATAAACTGAGGAAAGATGAAAGATTGAAGAAATCGACACATTAAAAAAATCCAAGATTTTCGGTTTTGTTCGGACCCAAAAAAAAAAAATTTTAAGCCTCCTCAACCAGTAAATTATTAGGTGAATCGCTCTCCTATGCTATCTTTTTTCTTTAATTTCTCCCGGTTGCG
The DNA here is from genome assembly GCA_023525715.1 of Cichorium intybus. NCBI lineage: Eukaryota > Viridiplantae > Streptophyta > Magnoliopsida > Asterales > Asteraceae > Cichorium > Cichorium intybus. The sequence continues at coordinate 33,643,148 of CM042009.1, forward strand.
TTTATTTTGGTTGTGTTAGTTAAAAACTCTAAAAATGGATTTGGGCATGAGATGATGTGTTTTGGAACTTGATGAACTGTCCCCGTGTTTTTCTGCCTTTTTGTCCCGGTTGTGACTCGGCAAAACGAAAGATGATTGAATAAAAGGGACTGGACATGGGATAACATGTGATGAGATAAAAGTGACATTCCAACTAATGTATATTTCTGTGGTTGCCTGTCCGGTTCAAGTAACAAATGGACAAAAATGTTTTAACTTTAAGCTGTAAACTGGTTTTTTCTAAAAATTTATGTTTCAAAAGTTCCTCTAGAGATACCCTGTTTAAAGAACCTTGATGACCCAGTTCTCGAATTTGCTTGTAAAGATCCCTACTGCATTCTATGACCGTACGACCTTAGATGTCCCTATTTTTGTAATCTATATTCCGCTGTTTGGGTTGTTGTGTACCTGGAACCTGGTGTACCCCATTTCAGGTTTCCACCGTCCACAGCCTCTTGAATATGAATATAAATTCGGGACTTTGATAAGTATCTTGCTAAGTAACCGGCAACCCGTAGGTGACCCCTCTTGGAAGCCGTGCAAAAAGGCAGGACTCACTTGAAAAGTAGATTGCATATAAGTGATTATAAATTAATGATCTGTATTCCGCTGTTTGGGGATGTTGCGTACCTGGGACCTGGTGTACTCCATTTCAGGTTTTCACGTCCACCATCAACGTTAAATATGAATATTATATTCAGAGAAAATTCTGAGACATAGATCACAAATGAAGTCTTACAAAGATAAATCAAATAAAGAAATAAATATGGGCAAAGTGCTAAAAGTACATAATTTAATATGGTTGTATTGTGGCAAAAAGGACTAATAGAAATAAAAAGAAGAACCTTAGGAATCTGGACAGAATGCAGTAACCAAAAAGGACTGACCGTACCACGTCATTGGAAAAACCGCAGGGGGGAGGTAAACTTGGTATCTTTGGAGGGATTTCTGGAAAATGAATTTTTGACTTAGCTGTTTGTAGGGTGAAGAAATTTTAAGATCACTAAATAGTGCTTTGCACTCCAAATAAACGGACATCCGAGCTGGCAATGGACACATGCGTATGCAATATTGGAATGTCTACTTTTGTTTGATTGCTTGTTGTTTTATGGACTGGACCTGAATTCTGATTTCGTTGAGTCTTTCTCGGGACGAGAAAGAGATAAGTTGGGGAGGTTTGATCGGGCCATTTTGGTTTGAAGTAAAATGTAATTAACTTGATAAATTAAGCATTGTTTAACCAAGAATGGCCCTACTTTTGATGGAATTGAGTGAATTACATGCAGGGATTGAAAAACGGGAATTTTGGGCGAAAACCACGCATTAAACGGACACCGGAAGCGGGAGAAAAAGCTCAGCGTCCCAGGCAGCGTCCCAGACGCTGACCTGGAACTCTGGGCCATTTTGAAGGGAAAAAGCAAGCCAGATGCGCGAGGAAGCCCTATTACCTTTTTTTAAACGGTCACCACAAGTTCGATGGGTAAAAGTGAACAAAAAAAACATGCTTACCTAAATGTGAACAGAAGCAAGAGTTTGTTACCCATTTTGTTCATTAATCCTTTTCCAAAAGTTGGACTCCTTTTGAAAATTCCTCCAAACCACAGGGACCATTATTGTAATTTACTCTAAAAAATATTATGTATGTTATAAGGTCTCAAACATATTACATATATGTTAATAAATGTGCAATTTATGTTATTGGTGTAATGTTTTCCAAGTCACAACTAACTTATTTTTCAATCCCTTTTAAATTATAATGTTTGATAAACAAAAAAATAATTTATAAATTAGTTTTCTAAAATTACTCAAAATATCATTTTTAACAAACTTATAGAACTTTTTTAAATTATTCCAAATATATTCTTTGTTAGCTATAAAAAACTCATTTCTTACATACCAATAAAAGTGAAAATTTTGACAATATATTAGTATATATAATAGACTAAACTTCACACTAAAAAAGATAATGTTCTTCAAGAAAAATAAGAGAACATGTCTCTTCGCAACAACACTTTTTTTTTTTTTTTTTTTTTTATGTTTAGTAAATATTTTGTTTATTTATATATTGACCATCGTATATTCGTATGTTCTCTATTTAAAACATATTTTTTCGGAGATATGAAAATTTTATAGATCGCAAGTAACTTTCATTTCAACATATACGAACCGAGTCTTTTTATTCATTGGTTTCAGGTTTGAGACTAGCTACCAATAATTTATATGACTTGTAATTTTATTGGGAAAGAAATTATATTTACAGTAAATTACTAGCATTGTAATTTTCGGATACCAAAATTTTCGGATTAACCTTTTTCTGTTACTTTGAATTATGTTTTGGTTTGGTCATCGTTAAATTTAAAATAACAATTTTCTTTTGTATTCATGCAAATATGCAACACGAGTTATAGGAAATTTTATTTAGAAATAAATAATCGGAGAACTCTTATTTATTATTTACTTTAATAAAATGTATTACATGATTTTTGTATTACATTTTTATATCTTTTATGTCATTATATATTTTCTAACGAATTAATAAGTTGTTTCATAAAATATTATTTTTATTAAAATAATTTATCAGCTCTTGCTAGCTTATAGTTACTATTTAGGCATCAATTTAATCTTGTTTTGTGTTAATCTGCCGAATATAGTTTTAACTTTTATATAAAAATTCAAAAATATTGTGCGGTTTATGTGGTGCCACCCACAAAATATCTGATATAAGGCTGGGCGGTGTAGGCTCGCCCTCGCCCTCGCCAAACAACCCGCCAAACTCGCCAAACCACACCGCCACCCTCGCCCTCGCCTTCGCCAAGCCACTCCCTCGCCAACATTTCAACGAGTCGCCAAACGACTCAACGGCTATTCCAACGGCTAGTTTCTATTTTTCAAACCAATTTCTTTTAAAACCTTTACAAAAACCTTTATAAAATTCAAAATTTTTTATAAAAAAACTAGCCGTTTTTTAAAAAAAAAAACTAGCCGTTACATCTTCCCCTATATAAACACAACCATTCTACTCTTTTATTCACACAATCATCCCCTCTCTTCTTCCAAAATCACTCTCAAACTTCATTTAACATGTCTTCAAGCCAAAAGAAAAATACCAAATCATCCAAAACATCCAAAGCTAGCAAAAAGAAATCCGCCACTACTTCGATTGCAACCCCTCCGGCCGGTTGTTATGTACCTCAACCGGTTGACCCTTCGATGACATATGGTCAATATGTATCGAATCGGGGTATGCAAAACCAATATGTCAACAATTGGTTACACCAAGCATCTTCACCACAACCATCTCCAACACAACCAACACCATCACAAATGTTTTCACAACAAATGTCTCCACCACTAGAATCACTATCCCAATTCACTCCCAACTCCCAATTTTTAAGAAATGCACCACGCCGCCTAGAACAAGACAACTCAGATGATGAAGAAGAAGAACCCGAACAAACTGAAGAAGAAGAAGAAGAAGAAGAACAGTCCGAGCCAACTAACAAAGGCAAAGCCCCTAGAATCAGTTGGCATGATGATGAGGTCCGAGCTTTGGGCGAAGCATGGGTGGATTGTTCGCAAGAAGCTGAGACATGGATCAACCTAACTACAAACGCCTTTAAAGTGAAGGTGTGGAATAGTTGGTGTAGACGAATGGGTTCCAGCTACCGCAATCCTAATTCACTTTATTCAAAGTGGTGCACTTGCAACAAAAGTGCAATGGAATTCCAAGGGTGCCATGCCGAAGTTGAGAGGCAAAGACAAAGTGGAGCCAATGGTGACGATGTTATGGCTCAAGCGAGGCTCTTGTACCATGCCCAATATGGTACTCAATTTAACCAAGAGGTCTTTTGGCGTGCGGTCAAAGACTACGAGAAGTGGAGAGAGCTAGAGTCCTTTGACCAATTTGTTGTCCACTTATCAAAGAGGCACAAAGTTTCTGAATCCACACAATCCCCTTCCTCGGATCCAAGTGTTGGCTTCAACCTCAATAATGATCCGCCATGTCCCATGGGACGTGATGAAGCAAAGCGAAAGACAAGAGGCAAAAGCCAAGCTACCAGCACTAGGACAAATAGTAGTGTGCATGAAGATATAATGGCTTTATCCGGCAATGTTGAGGCGTTCAAGGAAGCTCAATTGATCAAACAATCTAACTTGAAGATCAAAGAGACTATGCAGCTACGGAAAATCCTACAATAAGACATATCGGGGAAGACGGGGTTCGAGTACCAAATCACGATGGAAATGAAGAAGGATGCAGCGAGGCAATTGTGATATCACTTCAATGAGTAGTTTGTAGTTTAAATTTGTTTGTTTTAAGTTTTAATTTATGTTTTTAATTTATGTTTTTAATTTAAGTTTTAATTTATGTTTTTAATTTATGTTTTTAATTTTAATGTAATGCATTTTAATTTTAATGACATGGTACTTTTTTTATTTTATATTTGGTTTTAATAATATAAATAATTTAAAAAATAGATTTAATATAATAGTTTAGCATGAAGTTTAGCATGCGCCGACTGCTACCACCATTTTTGTTCAGCATGTGCTAAACTTGCTGAATGCTGACGTAACAAGTTTAACATGTTCAACACATGCTAACTACTCCCTCCAGCCTAAGTATTTAGAATATATAATTATTAAACTTACTATTGTAACAGAAAAGGAAAGAGTTTGATTTTGTATATATTATAGTCTTATAGAGTCTCAAAGTCAAATGTTAATTGATAAATCGAGTACGGCAAGTTGTAGCGTGTGTTTCAATGGGGTGGTGGAATCACTGTATCTCGACGCGACACGTGTCTCATTGATTCCCAAAACCTTGGCCCCCATTACCTTTTAAACATAGAGAATCTTTTGGTGACACCTCCTCATAAAAAGTACAACATCTATTGCATGATTTACATGTCCCGTTTATAACCTTATCTTGAGTTTATGAATTTCGGGTCTCGAAAAGACTCGTATAGACGAAATGAGCAATTAACCCTCAACAATCAACATTATCCCTCGAAGTAAAACACTACACCCACCACAAGAACTCTTTCTCTTTGTAGGGTTTTTGGTTCAACAACAATGAATTAAAGGTTATATCATGTTAATGGTTAACAGAAGATTATATTATTTAATATTTTAATTGTATAGAGGCCGTTTTAAAGTTTTTGATTCATTTAAACTATATATATATATATATATATATATATATATATATATATATATATATATATATATATATATATATATATATATATATATATATCAAACAAATGATGATCGATTTAGAGGCTACCAAACAATTTCTAATATTTCAATTTAATAACTTCTCCATAAATTGAGAACAATAAAGGACATGACATGCAATATGTTTCTTCTGAATAAGAAATAAATTATTAGGTTTTTGGCATCAGATAATGAAACATAAATAAATTTACATTAGAATTTTACAAATTTAAAATTTTATACAACTGTTCTTTTAAAAAATTTCTTTTGTATTCTTTGTGAATTTAAACTTTTTACAATGTCTAATTAAATATATTTGTAATACATGGATCAATAAATGTTTCCTATGTCTTTGTAATAATTATCACCAAACATAAATCAATTTACATTAGAATCTCAATATAAGGACAATGAAGAAAACAATTTTTGAAAAGAAAAACATTACTTATACATCTTTTCTTTTAGAATGGCTAACACACACTAATTGTTAAAGTATATTTTTCGTTTGAAACAACACTTGAGCCCTAACTTATAATTGATGACATATTTTCACCAACTAGGGTGTAATCGTTTTAGAACCAGACCGAAATTGGAAAAACCGGAGACCGCATAACGCATATGTTGAAAACCAAAATCGGACCGGATGTGTGTAACCAATTCCGATACGAGCCGGTTATACCGGGTATTAAGACAGAATTGACCGGAAAAATCGGGTTTGTGTCTAGTTACGGTTAAATCGGGATAAAAATTGGAACCAATTTTATTCAAGAAAAAAAAATAGATTTAATACCATGTGTTTGAAGTGCTATAAGTCAGTGATATAAAACCAAAATAGACATATAAATAGTCTAAAATTATGTTTAAATTGTGAACTAAATGTTGGAAAGAAATTTGGGTCAATCAGACCAATAGAGAAAATTTTATGACGGTTTAAAGTCAAGTCATATTCTTTTCGGTGATGAAACACAAAAAGACAGAATTGATATCCTATGTTTGAAGGTAATTCAATGAATATAAACCTAAAAAGGCATATAAATAGTCTAAAATTATGTTTAAATTCTGAACCAAATGTTGGAAAAAAACTTTGGTCAATCGGACAAATAACAAAGAAGTTATGTCTGTTTAAAGTCAAGTCATATTCTGTCCGGTGCAAAAACACAAAAACACAAATTTGATAGTTTGTTTTTGAAGGGTTGTAACTCAGTGAACATGAAACCAAATAATGCATATAAATAGTATAAAACTATGTTTAAATTGTAAACTAATTGCTGGAAAAAAGATTTGGGTCAATCAGACCAATATCAAAGAAGTCGGTTTAAAGTCAAGTCATATTCAGTCCAATGTTATAACTTAGTGAATGTAAAACCAAAAAAGGCATATACCATTAAACCCTTAACCACTAAAGTCATTAAGTCATTAAGTTATCAACCAATTAAGTCATTAACATTAAATAACCATTGGGTTATCGGTTCCAATTATATTGGTCCGAACTAACCGATTAACCTCAGACCCAAAACCGGTCTCCCAAATACCGAATAAGGACAAGATATTAAAACGGGAACCGGACCAAAATAGCTAGGCCGGTCCTAATCAGTACCAGTTCGGTTTTCCAGTCAAAACGTTCGTCCCTACCATTAACATCTAAATTGATTTGATCGATTACTTTCCATAATCTAAATCTAATCAAAACTAAAATAACTTATATAACTATAAAACTTTTAACACATGAAAACAAATGGCATAAAGTGTCTATTGTACACTTTAAATATTAGTATACTGCAATTAGTGTATGCCCTCCATTTCACGAAATCGATATTAGTATACTGCAATTAGGACATACACTAATTGCAGTATACTAATATTAGTATACTGCAATTAGGGCATACACTAATCGTAATTTTTTTCTTTTTAACTTATATAACTATAAAACTTTCTTTATACGTAATTTTTTTCTTTTTAGTCTTTCTATGTGTAATATAGTACGATCAACAATTTCCGAGATGATTTCAACCTACTTTCCTAAATGTGGGTTAATTCAGATTGTGTTTTATTCATAACAGATAGAAAGACTAAAAAGAAAAAAAAATTACGTATAAAGAAACCCGTAGCAGATCGCTCAAATTGTATTCAAATGTATATAACATCCTAATCCTTAATATTTTTTAGTTCAGATGAATATTGTCATGATAATATAAACAAGGGATTATTATCCATCGCATTAAAAAGAATTCGTTACAACTCATAGCCACCAAATTCACCTATTTTATCCACTTTAATAAAACCTTAAATAAAGAAGACACAAGAGGATAATAAAGGGGCATAAATTGAAATAAAAAGAAGAGATTCCCATGCCCGACAAAAACCATGGATACGAGAAGCTCAAATCGAATCTAATATAGAAACTCATTAAGACCATTTTCGTCAACATATACTTTTTAACAGATCTAACGGCTCACATAATATTTTTTTAAAAAGGGACACCGTATCTTTTTTTTTTTTTTTTTTTCTCTTAATGGACTTTTAGAAGGAAAACCGCATCGCAGTTTCGGGGGTTTTTGCTTTAGAATATTATTTTATGTGGTTTCTCGTATGACCCGGATTTCTTGTTATAATATGATAATAACTTTTTTTCTATTACAAGATGATTCATGATTTGTCGAGTTTTCATTATGTTGTGCATGTTTTCAGGAATGTAAGAGATATGAATAACTACTATTGTATCAAACTTGCTTGTTTGAGTGATTTTATTCGTGTGTTTTTGTTGGGTTTTTTTTGGGATTTCTTGTTATACACATTTTTTCGGAGTTTAGGGTTTTACATATGTAGTTGATCCTTTATCTGCACATATGATTGAGATAGATAATGCGGTTCCCAAGCAAACTCTAAGAAACATAACCATTCTCAAGTAAAAATGTATTTGATATGATTTCATTCATTTAATTCATTCATATAAAACTATACAAGTATTATCTATATTGTCGTCATGTTTGAGACACTAAACAAACCGCTTCTATGATTCTTACCATTTAGATATCAGTGCAAGTCTAATCACACTTAACAATACACGAACATTTTGTTAAATCAGTTTTACTTAAGATAAATCGTCAATGACAGTTAGGGTAAAAATCTTTTTAAAATGTGAATGTTCATTGTTCTCTAGTCGTATATAAGATACTAATGTTAAACAAATTTATTAAACTTAGATGTCTGGTTTTATATGTTGTGATAGTGGAAGTATGTGAGTAGTAGTATTTTCTTTTTTTTTATACAAGGAAATTCGCAAAACCTTAAATATTCAAGGACATGGTCTTGCTATTTTACATGTAAAAGTTATTTATATTCTTTTAAGGGATGATGTTACTATAGCTCTATAATTATTTTAGATTTGTTTAAATGGTCCTTCATGTTTTTTGGGTTTTTAGGGGCATAAAGTCAATAAATTTGAGTTTGAATGAAGGGGAACCAGGTTACCCATTGCATTGTCACTAAAAGATATTGCCACGTAATTGCCTAATCGGTAATGGACAAAACCTTTTAAATTAAGAAGTCGATCAAAACTGGTTCTCATTTTCTCTCTTCTTTCTCTTTCATCTTTTTAAACCCTTCCTTGCAATAACTTGTTTGTTGGCTGGAAATGGCACAATCATCATTGTTGATATGCATTTCCAAGGAATCTTTAGTAGGAACCCTCTTGCCTACACAAATGGTATTCAACATAGGCACCATAACACTGATTTTGCTGGAATATACAAAGATGAATGTTTTGCTTTCATCGAAAGATTTGCAGAAGAAAAATATGTGAAGCTTTACTACTGTCTACATGAGTTGCACCTTTATAAAGGGTTGATATCCAATGAAATTGATATGCTGACTTCATAGAGATTGGTTATGCTTATGGATGTGTAATCTTGATGTACGTAGAGCACTTTAGTACTAGTTTGCAGGAGTGGTTGGATGAAGAAAAAGTTGAAGTCCTTAGCCCTGATGACAACCAACCAACTACACCAGATTTTAGAGGATGACTTTCATCAAAATGATTACAAAACTCCTCTACTGAACGTCACCAGGTATGACCCTTTTATTAGTAAGCTTTTCCTTATGGTAAAGCCTACCCCAGAAAGACTACATAAGAATGAGGCAGATGATGCTGAAATGGGCGAGAATGACCTATAACACGAAGAGCAAACAACCTACAATGAAGTTGTACACTGAAAAAATCATGTTGTAGTGGGGAGTTGCTATGTATTGTAGGTAGGGATGGCAATAATCAAATCTTCCCAATTTCTTAGGCTGTGATTTGTGTAGAAAGCAAAGAAAACTGGAAATGGTTTATGTAAAATCTTATAGAAGATATGGGGCTGGTGTTGAATCCTTAAAGTGAGCATGCTGCTTGTAGTGACAGTTCATGTTCCAGTGATTATGCGAAGCGAAGGAATGCGAGGTGCAAAACTTGTCCAACCGATGCAAAGCTTTTTGTCATGTGTAACATGATTATCAACCAAAGCCTGTTCTGTATGAAGAGAAAGATATTTTATATTTTTGTGTTGCACGTAGTTTAAGTACCACATAGTGCTATTTTGCATCAGATAAAGTTGGTTAGGGTTAAGGAGATATTTCTACCATACTTCTTGCTCAGTGTATTGATTGTATTATTTTATTAGCATAAGGGGTCTCCGTTTTTCTTATAGATAGCCAACTTGTATTATGTATTAATCATCACATTAAGTGAAATATACCTTCATCTTCTTCACTACACTTATATATTTCCTTTCATATTTGTCTGTACTTATATATTTGTTTACGTTGCTTTAATTTATGTTGTTATATTCCAAACTTTACTTGTCTTTAAACCAAACATGGTTTCATAAATTGGTATCAAAGCTTGGGTAGTTGGTCTCTTTCGCTATCCTCAGATTATCATTGCTAAAGCTAAGGACAATTACTTTGCTTTTCTAATTTCAAATTGAAAGGATCTCACTTGTATACCACCATCGCTCCTTTTTAAACATAAATAACTATTCAAAAATGACAAGTCGGAATTAAATGTCATGTACTCAATCAATGTCTCTAGAAGTTTGGGATGCTCGGCTAGAGCTTTCATACTGGTAGTTGATGAATAACACTGGAAAATTTGAATGAGAAATTATTTAAGAAGAAAAAAAAAGGATATATGTAGGTCCATCATACAAGGTCCTCATATTGTAGTAGGAGAAACAACTGTTCGTGAAGTTGCCACTACCATCCTTAGTGGTATTGTCGGACATCCACAACTAGTACCCACTGAACTTGACCTTGACGATGATGAGATTGCATATACTGAACTCGTGCATGGCATCCCTTGTGACGTATTTGAACATATCAAACTGTGTCCCACCGCTAGAGATATTTGGACCACTTTAGAGTCTATTTTTGAAGGAACGAAGAACTCTAAAGACAAGAAACTGACTTCGGCTCTTAATGATTTTTCAACAACTTTCACATTATTCAAAATGAAAGTTTAAAAGTTGCACAAACTCGTTTTGCTCTCATTTTTAACAATCTTGCAAGTGGTGATACTATAAAAACAAATCTTGAAACAAACCTAAAGTTTCTGGATGGTTGGATGATGGTCAAAACTATTTTACAAGCTAATGATAATCTTAAGAAAATCAACTTGATTCAACTGTGTGGAGAACTATAGGTAAAATTTTCACTGTTGTTACACAATCACAAAAGAGTTGGTGGATCATTGATACTCATCGCTAGTAATCCAGACACTCCCATAGTTCCTCTATTAAACGTCAAAAATCAAATGATCATCGAAGCGAACGAAGGATATCAAATGGATGACTATGAAGACGACGAGGCTTTCAAACAAGAGTATTTCATGCTTGTTAGAAAGTTTCAAAAGAAGTCTTTTGGATGACATCAACAACGTCGATCTTCATAGTATCAGAAGCTAAACATTCCAAGACAACCGCAATACTAAAACCGAAGCGAAATTTTTTTTGCAAATTTTTTTTAATACCAATTTTTTAAACACATTTTTGTCTTATATTTTTTAACCCATTTTAGCCATGTTTTTTTAACCAATTTTTTTTACCTTTAGACGAAGCCTCGATAACAACCTTCACCTCTCAAGATCAAAATTTTTCGCTGCTGTGGAAACACAAATCGTAGCCTCTTACCCATGAGAAGAAATCTCGGCTAATGACATCATCAACCTCTTCTCTTATGAACAAAATCCTCTCTTGATGATGTTATCGGTAGCTACCTCTTGTTTTTCTTACCAAAAACACCAATTTTTTCAACACCAATTTATTTATCTTATTTTTAACTAATTTTTTTAACACAAGTTCTTTTACCGGACTCGCCCAATAAAATTTTTTAAGTAATAATGTTTCATTGTTACAATGTTTTTTTCTTCAAAAATTGGACATCCACGATTGCGTCCGAAGAAATTCATGGCAAATACTTTTTCGGATCATCGTGCTTCGGATTGTACACTTCTTACAACTGATCAGAATAATATGGATTTAATAGAGCTCATTTGTAACACCCGACTTATTAACAAAAACACCCCAAAAATTTTTGTTTCTCAAACCAAATATTTTACAAAGAAAACCATAAGTAGGGGGTATTAGTTAACAAATACGAGTACAAGTGTATCACGAAGTACAATACATAAATATTATACAATCTTCAAGCCGGGTATTACTTCAACGCTAAGTCCTCAGTCACAGACTTTATCTTTTCCCTTTGCAGGGTCACGCTCGCCTGCAGGGACATATCAAACAAACTGTGAGCTACAAGCCCAATGAGTAATCAAGCAAACAGAATAAACATATACAAGAGAATAATAACAATTAAACTCTTAAACAATTTCTGTCCCAAAAGTCATGGTCATCACTGACCGCATCGAAATCATAGCCATACAGGCTGCACCTAATAACATAACCCGAAGGCCGCACCAAATCATAGCCCGGAGGCCGCATCGGAGACATAGCCCGAAGGCCGCACCGGAGTCATAGCCAACAAGGCCGCATCGGAGACATAGCCAACACGGCCGCACCGGAGTCATAGCCAACAAGGCCGCATCGGAGACATAGCCAACAAGGCCGCACCGGAGTCATAGCCAACAAGGCCGTACCATTTAATATCAAAAATAGAGATCTTTGACAACAAGACTGCACCATTTAGAATTACAATTCAATGTCATGTCCGTATATTACTCGGGTACTCTACCCTTGTACCGTATTCAACTACTTTAAGTAGTGCCATTGTAATCACCATATATCATACTAGATATAGTCAAGATTACTCACCTGAAGGATTATTACAACTAGCTTTTGTCGTTCCTTGCTTTCCGATATGATCCGTAGAATTTTGTCCCGCACCTATAATTCAATCATTTTCAAAATGATTATAGGTTAATACCCATTTCAACTAACTCTAATACGCTAGAGTTCAATACAACATTGTTATAAACAATGCCTAGTTAATAAACTTTCCGTTTACTAACTTTATATGAATTTTACTATTCACCGGGACATTCGGATCGGTCTACAGTGCCCCCGAGGGGTCGAAAACTCAATCTAAAAATTTTCCCAAACTTTTCAGACCATAATACACCTATGGTTCAAATTTGGGCTTAATCGGACAAGCAACGCAAAAGATAGCGTTTCAAAGTTTCTGTCCAGGACCTGTGCACAGGCGCGCCGCGCCTAGAAGGGGCGCACCGCGCCCAGCGCCTGTGCAGGGTTCCTGTCCAGTCGCGAATTTTGCACTGTAGCTTGCTGTTTTGGTCCATTAAGCTCTTATTTCTGTTCTTAATCACTTGGGGTTTGTTCCTAGGCTAAAACCTTACATTTTAACAAGGTTTTTAACCATCAAAACACCCTCAATCATCCATACTAAGAATTAGGGTTCTTAGTTTTAACAACCCCAATTCTTCAATTTTATCATTTATAGCATCCTACTTCCATTTTGTTGAGTTAAGCTCTTACTAGCATGGCTTAATGGAAGTATTTCCTCAATCTAATCACTCAATTACAACTGTAATTGCAGTTTTGAGTTCTACAAAACTCACCAAGAACAAACAATCAAAAGCTTGGAATATTTACCTCAAAATCTTCCAATAATACCCTTTGAATGCCAAGAACCAAATTGCAAGCTTCAAGCCTTCAAAACTTCTTCAATTTCTCTGCAGAAATTCAGCCACAAGAACATCCCGTAACTCTCAAATTTCTGCACAACTATTTTCTTATATACTTCCAACATTTGCAATTTAGTCCTTGAAGATGCATTTCTTAAACAATTGCCACAAATAACACAATTTATGACAAATAATCAACTTTTATAACATTTTAAGTCCAAGGCTTAAAATATTATTACCAAACAAGTCCTTTTCTGTCAAAAAGACCAAATTACCCTTTTGAGGTAAAATGACCATTTTGCCCTTTTTATTATAATTATATAATAAATACATTTCGGCGTTACATCTTCTCCCCTCCTTTAAGAGATTTCGTCCTCGAAATCATACAAAAAGTTGAGGATATTTCTCCCTCATCTCACTTTCGGTCTCCCACGTCATGTCGGAACCTTTGTGATGACGCCAAAGTACTTTCAACATACTGATCTTCTTGTTTCGCAGCTGTCTTGTCTTGCGGTCTAGCACCCGCTCGGGTTGTTCCGGGTATCTCAGCTTTTCATCCACCTCAATTTCAGCAAGAGGTACTTGTTGAGATTTATCAAACAACGTCTTCCTCAAATGGGACACATGAAATACATCATGTATACCATGAAGTTCATCAGGTAAATCCAATCTATACGCCACGGCTCCAACTCTTTGGGATATTCGGAAAGGTCCAATAAAACGAGGACTCAACTTTCCTTTCTTCCCAAAACGAATTAAGCCTTTCCAAGGGGATACTTTGAGCATAACCATATCTCCCACTTGGAATTTTATCGGTTTCACCCGCTTATCTGCATACTGTTTCTGCCGATTCTGAGCTACCTTCAAATTTTCGCGTATCAGTTTGATCTTTTCTTCAGTCTGTGCTACAATTTCGGGTCCAGCCAACGGATTTTCCCCAACTTCAGTCCAGCAGGTCGGAGTACGGCACGGTGCTCCATACAAGGCTTCATACGGGGCCATCTGAATGCTAGAATGATAGCTGTTATTGTACGCGAATTCCACTAAAGGCAAATGATCTTCCCAGCTTCCACCGAAGTCAATGACACAAGTCCTCAACATATCTTCCAAAGTTTGGATCGTTCTTTCACTTTGGCCATCGGTCTGCGGGTGATATGCGGTACTCATAAGTACTTTCGTACCCAGTTGCTCTTGAAGACTCTGCCAAAAATGAGAAGTAAATCTACTATCTCGGTCCGATACTATCGATGCTGGAAGTCCATGCCGACAAATCACCTCATCAATGTAGATTTTCGCCAGTTGATCTACTCTGTACTTTTCCTTATATGGTATAAATTGTGCCGATTTGGTCAATCGATCCACAATCACCCATATAGAATCATAACCTCGCGGTGTCCGCGGCAATTTTGTCACGAAATCCATGGTAATATGGTCCCATTTCTTTTCTGGAATCGGCAATGGCTGTATTTCTCTATACGGTTTCTGATGGTTTGACTTAACTTGCAAACAAGTCAAACATTTTTCCACGAATCTTCCAACATCTCTTTTCATTCCAGGCCACCAATACATCGGTTTTAACGTCCGATACATCTTGGTACTACCCGGGTGAACTGCATATCTGCTATAATGTGCATCTTCTAGAAGCAAGTTTCGCGCTTCTCCTTGTTTCGGGACCCATATACGTCCTCTGAATGTCTTCAATTTCTGAGCATTTTCTTCCAGATGCTTCAAGTATCCAACCATTCTTTCACTTTTTACATTCTCCGGCTTACACGCTTCCTCTTGTGCCAAACGAATCAATCCTGGTAGTCGGCTCACTACACCCATACACGCGGATGTAACTTTCAGAGGAGCTTCTTTTCGGCTTAGAGCATCTGCCACCACATTTGCCTTGCCAGGGTGGTACTGAATTTCACAATCAAAATCCTTCAACAGGTCCATCCACCTTTGTTGTCTCATGCTGAGCTCTTTCTGGTCGAAGAGGTACTTCAGGCTCTTGTGATCCGTGTAAATGACAAATTTTACACCGTATAAATAATGTCTCCATAACTTCAAGGCTAGGACCACCGCAGCTAATTCCAGATCATGGACGGGATACTTCTTTTCGGCATCTTTTAATTGGCGGGACGCATAAGCTATGACTCGACCTTTTTGCATTAAAACACATCCAAGGCCGATTCTTGAAGCATCGCTGTAGATTACATACTCTTCTCCGCTTTGAGGTAGTACTAACACCGGTGCTTCACATAAAGCTTGTTTCAGTTTCTGGAATGCTTCTTGCTGCTCTTTAGCCCAAGTAAAATTTTCACCTTTCTTAGTCAACTTGGTCAACGGGACAGCTATCGAGGAGAAGTTCTCGACAAATATTCTGTAATAGCCTGCCAAACCAAGAAAACTTCTTACTTCAGTGGGACTTCTAGGCGGTTCCCATTTCATCACGGCTTCAATCTTTGCTGGATCTACTTTCACCCCTTCAGCATTGATTACATGGCCAAGGAATTGGACTTCCCTTAACCAGAATTCACACTTCGAGAATTTAGCATACAACTTTTCTCGGCGAAGCAATTCTAATACTTGTCGCAAATGCACTTCATGTTCGGCCTGGCTTCGCGAGTACACCAAGATGTCATCTATAAACACTATCACCGAGGTATCAAGGAACGGTCGGCACACCCGGTTCATAAGATCCATGAATACGGCTGGAGCATTGGTTAACCCAAAAGGCATTACCAAAAACTCATAATGACCGTATCTCGTTCGGAAAGCCGTCTTCGGAATGTCTGACTCCCTTATCTTTAGCTGGTGATATCCTGACCTCAGGTCAATCTTGGAAAAATAGGACGCACCCTGTAGCTGGTCAAACAAGTCGTCTATTCTGGGTAGCGGGTACTTGTTTTTCACCGTGATCTTGTTTAGTTCCCGATAGTCAATGCACATACGCATTGACCCATCTTTCTTCTTGACAAACAGAATAGGGGCTCCCCAAGGTGATGTACTCGGTCTGATAAAACCCCTGTCTAACAATTCTTCCAGTTGCTTCCGCAGTTCCACCATCTCCGAAGGTGCTAAACGGTACGGAGCTCGAGCAACGGGTGCAGCTCCCGGAACTAGTTCAATCGTGAACTCAACCTGTCGATCTGGTGGCAACCCTGGAAGTTCGTCTGGAAACACATCTGGGAACTCGTTCACCACATTCACATTCGCTACTCCCACTTTAATCGGTTGAGCTACTGACACATAAGCCAAATAGGACATCCCTCCTTTACTGACACAGCTACGAGCTTGAGCAAAGGAGATGACTGGCATTCTCAACCGAGGTCGTTCACCTTGAATTTTCATCCATTCCCCTTCCGGTGATAACACTGTAACACTTTTATTTCTGCAATCCACGTTAGCATAATTTGTCGCTAACCAATCCATCCCCACAATCACACCAAATTCATTGGTAGTCATCGGCTTCAAATCTATAGGGAAAACGGTCCCGTAGATTTTAAGCTGACAACCTTCCATATGTTCAGAAACCCAGACATATCGGCCGTCTGCTATAGCTACTTCTAAGCTTTCATCCATCGGGGTTAAAGGTACATTCAGGCGAGGCAATAAAGATTCCGATACAAAACAGTGGGTGGCTCCCGGATCAAAGATAACATATACAGGTATGGTATTGAGAGTGAAAATACCTGTCACCACATCGGTCTTCTCACGGGCTTCTTCCACAGTCATCTGGAAAGCTCGCGAGGCTATCGGTCGTCCCCTGTTCTTCGGCTCTTCTTTCTTCCCGCCCTGTTCAATCCTGGGTCTGTCACTGATCGCTATAGACTTCAACTCGGGGCAGTTCAGGCGAAGATGATCCGTAGCTCCACACTGGAAACACCTACGTTCCGCCCGACAGTTGTAAACATCATGCCCCGGTTTTCCACAATTTCGACAACTTGTGGATGTAGTGTTGACCCGGCAACTCCCGGAGTGCCATTTTCGACATTTTTCACACCATTTTCTATCGTCTCTTTGACTTTTTCCCTTAGACCCGGATTGCTGTGACTTTTTCTGAGGCGTCCAAACTTGGTCTTCCGCCTTTCGTTTTGTTTCCAAGACTTTCTTTTCATCTTCCTGTCTCTTCAGTTCTGTTTCTCGTTCCGTGGCTCGATCCACCACTTGTCGAAAATTAGTTAATTTCAACGGTTGTACAACTTCTCTAATTCGGGTTGTCAACCCCCGAACATATTTGTCAATCTTTCTCTTTTCAGTGTAGATATGGTGTTCCGCAAACCGAGCTTTCTCCAGAAAGCTAAGAGTATATTCCTGAACAGATCGGGAACCCTGTTCCAAATGCAGGAATTCATCCTCCAGCTTCTGAATAGCTACTTCCGAGCAATATTCTTCATTAAACTTTGTCTTGAATTGTTCCCAAAGTATCGATTGGGACGAATCAAGATCCAGTGACTTATAGTAAGTTTGCCACCAATGTAAAGCACCGCTTGTAAGTTGGTTCGTGGCAAATTCCACTTTATCATCATCCGCACACTTGCTTACTCGGAACACCTTCTCAATATGCATGATCCATTCCATAGCTTTGACTGGATCATCTGTCCCCGAAAATTCCTTTGGTTTACAACCAAGGAAAGATTTATACGTACACCCAACTTTCCTTGCAGAGGCTTCCCCACCTTGTGTTTCCTTCGCTGCCCGGGCTCTACTTTCTCCCTGACTTTCATTTTCTGGCTGCCCGTCATGAACACTTTTTGCAGCCTCCTCAGTAGGATCCGGATTTGCACTTGGGTTGGGATTGCCACTCGGGTTGGGGTTGTTCGATAATACAGGCATCATCTGCCTAACCACTTCTTCCACAATGGCTCGTATATCAGGTGGATTTTGTCCCACCGGTTCCCTTGCTGGTGCTCTTCGCCCAACAGAACCGCGTGACCTAGCTGGTCCACTTCTTGCAGTTCCACGTGACCTAGCTGGTCCGCTTCTTGCAGTTCCACGTGAATTCACACCAGTAGGATTGCTTCGTGTATTTCTCATACTTCAAGATTTCAGCAAACCGTTAGATTACATATATAATAACAAACTTATATATTTCTAACAGTCCGTTTATCTGTGTTTCTCTCAAGGTTTAAGTCCAGGGATCTAATTTTAAGACACCTAGTTCACTTAAACCACGGCTCTGATACCAACTTGTAACACCCGACTTATTAACAAAAACACCCCAAAAATTTTTGTTTCTCAAACCAAATATTTTACAAAGAAAACCATAAGTAGGGGGTATTAGTTAACAAATACGAGTACAAGTGTATCACGAAGTACAATACATAAATATTATACAATCTTCAAGCCGGGTATTACTTCAACGCTAAGTCCTCAGTCACAGACTTTATCTTTTCCCTTTGCAGGGTCACGCTCGCCTGCAGGGACATATCAAACAAACTGTGAGCTACAAGCCCAATGAGTAATCAAGCAAACAGAATAAACATATACAAGAGAATAATAACAATTAAACTCTTAAACAATTTCTGTCCCAAAAGTCATAGTCATCACTGACCGCATCGAAATCATAGCCATACAGGCTGCACCTAATAACATAACCCGAAGGCCGCACCAAATCATAGCCCGGAGGCCGCATCGGAGACATAGCCCGAAGGCCGCACCGGAGTCATAGCCAACAAGGCCGCATCGGAGACATAGCCAACACGGCCGCACCGGAGTCATAGCCAACAAGGCCGCATCGGAGACATAGCCAACAAGGCCGCACCGGAGTCATAGCCAACAAGGCCGTACCATTTAATATCAAAAATAGAGATCTTTGACAACAAGACTGCACCATTTAGAATTACAATTCAATGTCATGTCCGTATATTACTCGGGTACTCTACCCTTGTACCGTATTCAACTACTTTAAGTAGTGCCATTGTAATCACCATATATCATACTAGATATAGTCAAGATTACTCACCTGAAGGATTATTACAACTAGCTTTTGCCGTTCCTTGCTTTCCGATATGATCCGTAGAATTTTGTCCCGCACCTATAATTCAATCATTTTCAAAATGATTATAGGTTAATACCCATTTCAACTAACTCTAATACGCTAGAGTTCAATACAACATTGTTATAAACAATGCCTAGTTAATAAACTTTCCGTTTACTAACTTTATATGAATTTTACTATTCACCGGGACATTCGGATCGGTCTACAGTGCCCCCGAGGGGTCGAAAACTCAATCTAAAAATTTTCCCAAACTTTTCAGACCATAATACACCTATGGTTCAAATTTGGGCTTAATCGGACAAGCAACGCAAAAGATAGCGTTTCAAAGTTTCTGTCCAGGACCTGTGCACAGGCGCGCCGCGCCTAGAAGGGGCGCACCGCGCCCAGCGCCTGTGCAGGGTTCCTGTCCAGTCGCGAATTTTGCACTATAGCTTGCTGTTTTGGTCCATTAAGCTCTTATTTCTGTTCTTAATCACTTGGGGTTTGTTCCTAGGCTAAAACCTTACATTTTAACAAGGTTTTTAACCATCAAAACACCCTCAATCATCCATACTAAGAATTAGGGTTCTTAGTTTTAACAACCCCAATTCTTCAATTTTATCATTTATAGCATCCTACTTCCATTTTGTTGAGTTAAGCTCTTACTAGCATGGCTTAATGGAAGTATTTCCTCAATCTAATCACTCAATTACAACTGTAATTGCAGTTTTGAGTTCTACAAAACTCACCAAGAACAAACAATCAAAAGCTTGGAATATTTACCTCAAAATCTTCCAATAATACCCTTTGAATGCCAAGAACCAAATTGCAAGCTTCAAGCCTTCAAAACTTCTTCAATTTCTCTGCAGAAATTCAGCCACAAGAACATCCTGTAACTCTCAAATTTCTGCACAACTATTTTCTTATATACTTCCAACATTTGCAATTTAGTCCTTGAAGATGCATTTCTTAAACAATTGCCACAAATAACACAATTTATGACAAATAATCAACTTTTATAACATTTTAAGTCCAAGGCTTAAAATATTATTACCAAACAAGTCCTTTTCTGTCAAAAAGACCAAATTACCCTTTTGAGGTAAAATGACCATTTTGCCCTTTTTATTATAATTATATAATAAATACATTTCGGCGTTACATCATTGTTGCTGACCTTTTCATTGGGTCGACGAACCATCATCAGACCAACGATTGACGAATCATAGGTCCAAGTTCAGTAGCATCAGACCGAAGATTTTTTATCTGAAATCCTCCGACAAACATGTTTCGACAAGACATTTCCTGAACCGCAACATTTGTTTTTCCTTCGGTTTGTGATTGAAGCATTAATTGCTTACTTCACTTCGCCCTTCAACGTTGCATCAGCAGCTCAGGATAAGTTGTTGGTCGTTCAACCATTATTCAGCACAAGAGAGATTATTTTTACAGAATATACTATTGTTCTATATGAGTATTTGTTCAACATAACGCAATAGAATCAACCGATTACAGATGATCGAAAAGTATTTTATTTTACTTTCCATCTCATATTTTATCGAGACCCATCATACATCTAAGAGATCATGCGAAGCTCCTGATATCTGAGATTCTCTGGTCCGAATTATTTATTTTTGATCCTGCACTTGTGATTATAAATAGAGGAGAATATATGATGAACATCCGGACCATGTGTTTTGATTCTTAAGTCGTCTGAAGACGTAGTGTTGTTTAGCGTTATGATGCAATGTGGCACTGATTTTTGATCATCATAGATCAAATTTCTGGCATTGCGAGATTCTCTTTGGTTATAGATTACTTGTTTTTCAGATTCAGTTCACTGTTATGATTATTAGAGTTTGGATATCCGAATAACTATATTCACCACCCACCATAGCTACCATTATCTATTGTGGCAATCTTAGTGCCGTGTACCTCTCGATTACCTCGTTTCAATATTAGAGAACCAAGCATACCAAGATCGACATCTACTTTGTTCGTGGCCAAGTGGCAATGGGACAAGTCTGGGTCGTCCATGCACATTCCTCATCTCAATATGCTGAGATCTTCACGATTGGTCTTCAAACAACTTTGTTCTAAGAGTATCTGTCTAGCTTGCATGTACTAACTTTTCCTCCCATTCCAATTATGTGTGGATATTAGTATATATATTTTGTGTATAGTTTGTTAGGCTCAGCCATGTTCGACCCACGAATGTATAACTCTATGACAACTTATGTATTTGCCTATTTATTATAGTTAATAAGAGAGTTTATCCGAAGAAAATAATTAGTATCAGTCTCTTAAGTGTTGGAGGCGTATAAAACTTGATTTAGACAAACAAAATTAAAGAATCATAAAGATGTATGGACCAAAACAAACCCAACCCGATTTAGTTCTTGGTTTTAGATTCTGAAAGCCACTTTAGCTCAAGTTTTTCTTAAGATTGATTTATGATTTGGCCATGTTCAAAATCATTATCCAAACCAATTTTTATATTTTATACTTGAAATAGCATGTTTATACTTATATTCTTCAAGGTAAAGCATACACAAATGTGTCTTCAATTTATAGTTTCTTTGGACCCGACCTATCTAGATTGATGTAAAATTTTTGGTTTTATCATCTTTATTTGAGTTAGTCCAATATAATTTGTTTTGAACGATAGTGTCATATCAAAAGTTGAAATTTGTGAGATTCCAGTTGTGATAGAATTCATCTTAAAGAGTTTCATAATAAATCATCATTACTAGCTCATATTGACTATTTTATGGTAAAATTGAATCATAAAATTTTGTTTTTCAATTTTTTTTTATTATCGTTAAAGAACATTCAAATGGCAAATTATATATAAAACAAAAAGTACTTCTAATCTTAATAAAAATAATCTCTAACTCTCTATTTAAAAAATTAAAATCCTAACTTTTAGTTAAACTAAAAACTATGTTGGCAAATTTTAGGTTTTATTTTAAAAAACCAATTTATTTATTTAACTCTAAATTTATGAAATAATACCTTTAAGATTGAAATACGTCCATTGAGACATAATTTAAGTAAATTGTTCTGCTTTAACATGTAATTTGTCCATATTTGAAATAATATTTAAGAATTTTAGAGTATCTGCAAGTGTCAATTTACATTTAACAATGGTGGGTCCTACCCATGCACCAAGATTCTATGTTTACCCTCTCCAAAATAATTTGGGCACGTACCTTAGTCATGAGTGTCCAACCACCCATTCACATGTAGTCATGCACCATAATGTACCCTTGTCTTAGGCTTCACATTTTTTGTTTTTTTTTTTTACTTTCCTGCCCTATTTTTGTTTACCCTATTTGATATCAAACATCATATACATATATATTTCATACATTTTAATTTAAAATTTGTGTTAGAATATAATATTTTTTGTAAATCACTTTCAAAAGGGTTTTTGAATGATATATCCCTTAATTTTTGAAACATTTGAAATCAAGTAATTTTAAAATTGTGTGATAAGCAGTTGTTTGTGTTATTTTCCATGACGTAACAAAAATCAATATGATTTTTCTTTTTCAAAAACTCTCTACACTTTCATATGTTTGCAGATGAATATTTGAAAAAGAATTTGCATGATTAAATCATTTACCTAATTGGAACAAGTGGTTGTCAGTCATATATTGCAAGTGACTTAATCATACAAAAAAGTCTAATTTATTAAAAATATAAAGATGTATAAAGATTTTCAGACAAAATAATTTACATGTAATGGAAGGGAATGCCATGTGTGTGTTGATCGACTGTTAAGCATCCGAGTATTTTGAAGAAAAAAAATCTCATTTTTGACCATTTCATTAAATTAAGACTTGATCATGCAAAACAAAATTCCATAAACATAATTACTAAAGACGTGAAGGTACATCACAATTTTCTAGCAGGATCCCCTTTAAATTTATCAATGTTAGCCACCTAGTGTTGGATCAATATGCTTGAGAATCATTATGAAATAATATTGCTAATTACATATGATCCTGTAGAGTCACATTTTTATCAAGTTGGTACTTATTGAATATTTATTAAGTATTTAATAATTAATAAATAAATTCAACTATTGTATTTAATTAGAAAATAATTATTATTTTGTGAAAATAATAATTATAAGGAGTTAAACTAATAATTATATCATATGGTATGATATATTAAGTCGTGTACAAAGTTTTGTACACTTTAGGTTACATTAACATGTAACTAGACTTAGTTAGTTTCTAAGGGAAGAGTGTTGGACACTCTTATCATTTTTCCACCATAAGAGAGTTGGGTGGAGGTTGTTTGTCAACCTTCACCTTACACACCCATACATTGTATAAGATCGTATCTTTTGCATTTAATGATAGTATGGGTCATTGTACTCTCTTGTACGTATAAAAGAGAGTGAGATGCAAAGTTTGCATCAAGTTATTTTCTCATCTAGTCTAAAAAACGTGGCCAACTCCTTCTCTCCCTCTACTCTCTCCTTTTGTGAAGTTTGTTCCAAGTTTGAGAGTGTAGAAACACTTCTCCTTTAGTGCTTAATTTGTGAAGCACTTAAAGGCTTAAGAAGTTCTTTTTACAAGAAGGAACTAGCATTCCAAGTGCCTTTATCTTGGTGGTGGATACTTAAAGAGAAATCAAGCTTCTTGATTTTTGTCATCTACTTCAACACCTCAATACCAAGAGGGTTCAAAGGCTTCAAATGTTGTCTCTTTAAAACATCCTATGTATGTTTTTAGTATCATTCTTACCCATGTAAATGGATCATTGATAGTTTTGTTTAAAATGGTCTAAAATAAACTAGTTATTTTAAAAAGCTTTCGTTGTCGTTTTCGCGTAAAACGCTCTATTTTATTTATCAAAACCAATCACCTAGCATGGATAAATTTAGATAAATGACACTTAGGTTAGTATATCCATCACAAAATCACATGTGATGGATGTTATGTCACTATCATATTACTATCACCCAAACATCACATGAGCTTGGTATAACCTTCACACTACATCATCATTTTCATTTTTTTAAAAAAATAATAAATAAAAACACATTTGTTGATTGGTTGATAAACTAAAACTTTAATTTCATTGGATGTGGTCAAATGTGACGGGGAACACGGGCTATCACCCCACAAGCCATCACAAGTCATTACATGGCACACATGATGGTGTGTACGGCAGTGATGTGATGTCATGTGGACATCACGACTCCTTTGTGATATGCATACTAGACGATCTTATGGCCATGGAAGATACTTAGGGTAAGGGTTTGATGGCAAACCGAAGTTAACGTCAAATGCTAACTAGGCTGAAGCTCTAGGAGTTAGCAAATAAACTAGCTCAGATGATATTCAGCTTGTAAAATACGAGTAGTTGAAGTTCAACCATACATCAAATAGGATTAATCAAACCCCATACTTACACATACGAAATATGATCCTAAAATGTTTATGGCATTAAAATGACACTGGAGGTCTAGCATGTTACCCTATTTTTTGCATATTTTAACATAAACCATACAATTACTTTCATACATCATGGATTCCTTAACATATATTCGTATAATATGTACATATACCTAAAATGCATACTCGTCTTATTTAACATACCCTTGATTGAACATACTTTTTTAGAAAGTTCTTATATTTGTGAAACTTTCATATAGCTAATGCCACATAAGTGTTTGATATCATACTATAGTTTCTCAATTCCAAGTCTTATAAACTTCATCTTACTTATACATACATATCATGATCAATATCATTTTATCTCATTCTTATATCATCATAACCTTTAACATATCTTAAAAATCAACTTGATATTTTAAGACAAATATGTGTACAACATCCATAGTCTCGTATAAATATCACTTTCTTGGCAATTTGACATCTTTTCAACACTTGGTTTATACTATTCACAAGTCAATACTGATGATTCTGGTACCTTTTAGCATACATAACTCATGGTAATGAAAAATTCTTCCACATTCAAGTTGACATCACTTTTATTTTCATCAAGTTAAGCAACATATATACTTCAACTTAGGAATCTTACTTTAAAAAAGATGATGTTATCACTAATACTTTTTCATTTATTCATAAATATGTACTAATAAACACATTTCCATCACCATCCATATTATTTCATCATCAATTTCAATTAACCAATCTTTGGCCAAATTCATCACAAACTCAACATGTTGATTCATGACAATCTAACAACCCGCAATAAATCCATTCATGTTTGTAATCATATTATGAAAACTTATTCATTTCTTATAAAAAATTTGAGATGCATTGATAATTCACCAGTACTCTCAAATTTACATAACCATAACCCATACTTGTCATAAAAAATGAGAGAAAATTGAAAATTTTGTCTTTGTGTTTTGTATATTTTTCTCTCTTTATCTATCTTTTTACATCGATCCCTTAAGACTTCACCCTAAAACTTTCAATACAACCATTCATTATCAACGTATTGGATCTAAAGTTTATGTATGGTGATTGATAAATTCAGGACGCATAGGAGGATGAGTCCGAAAAATGGTTTCATAAGTGCTTATTTTAAATCCACCATTTTGGTGGTTTCATGTTTGTAGAGGTGTTCATACTTGATAATTGGTCCATGAATCAAATGCATGGTTCGTTCTTTCTCTCTTTCTTGGATAGAACCACCATATTCAAGCAATTTATAATCATGATTTCTCCCAACTATCACTAAGTTTCTTAATATTTTGATAGGGGTGGTGAGGTTATAAGGAGAATGTAGCGTTAGGTGGGGTGTCAAGATTTTTCTTGTTTTGAATCAATCCATTCATCATATTGATTTCTCCTAACCCAACACTGATATTGGCTTTTAGATGTGGATTTGATTTTTTTTTGTTTTTAGAAGAACATATCAATCAAATCAAAATATCAAAACAACATATCAAGCAAATCAAATTTCAACAAGTATATGATTACAAACTAATTTTTCCTATATGGATCTTTATAAGTTTGAAGCTTTTTTCAAGGTTTGAATCTTAAACACATTAAGCAAACTACTATTGACATTTGATCTGAAGTATGCAAGAAGATATAGTGAAGATCTCGACTTGTTTTTTATTATTTGTGACACCATTCTCTATTTGAGAGAGATGAATGCGTAGGGTAGAAGATACGGTGAAAAAGGACAACCGTGAAGAAATAACAGATAGAGAAGAAGGGTTAGGAAGAAGATACAACAAGAAGTAAGAGAAAGAAACAATTAGGTGGAGTGGGGTGTGAGGCCATTCTCTTTTTAATATTATTAATATTATCTAACACAAATAAAAATCAAAAACAAATTACATAAGGGTAAATCAGTAATTTTATTTTGAATAGGGACCAAATATCAATTATCTTTATTCGAACAGTGAGTAAATACACAATGAAACATTTTCATAAGAGCATTTAGTGTTAATCTTGTAGTTTATGGAATGAACTTCCAAAATTTTGCTAAACACGAGGATCAATTTTGCACTTTACTCTGAAAATGATAATGGCTAAGTGATAAGCCTTTGATTCGAGGTGAGAATCTTCTTCAAATGTTGTTGCTCTTGTTGTCGTTGTTAGATTTGTGCATGAACAACCAAACTCCCTCAATTATCCCCAAACAAGTTCCCTTAAGTGATCTAAATGAAGTAATTGTCGGTAGCAAGTTCATTATACATGCTTTTATATGGGTGTAATATAATTGTTTCATAATTAGTTAAACAATTTTCTTGAATGTTATGTTAATTAGTTAATTGCAAGATTTATTATATACTATTTCATTTTATTTTGGAAAAATAGAATTATTAGAGGAAAAGTACTAGTAAGAAAAAAACGAATTACAAGGAACTGATAGCTAACAGAGGGTTCTGAAGTCATCCAACCCAATTTATTTTAGGGGTGAGCAAAAACCGAACCACAAACCAAAAAACGAAAAAAAATCACAAAACCAAAACTGAATAAATAAATCGATGGTGTGGTTTTTTATTTATTTAAAAACTGATTATCTGTGGTGTAGTGCGGTTTTCCATCATATACCGCACCATTCGTAAAACCATATACCACAAAACCGCATCCCAAAATTGCACTATAAGATCTTTTAAATATTTAATTAATATATTACCTATTTATTATCTAAAAATATTCTATTCTTTTTATGTTCTTTTAAAATTAAATTGACTGAAAAAACCAAGAAGCGAATTTCACTTTCAACCTAAGTCTCTGACATAAACGAAGATTTATTTTCAAGACTTACAATATGTATTTTTTTCCATATAAAAATTATTTTAATTTTTTTCAAATATGCTTTAGCCATATCTTTAACATTTTTTAGCAATTTAGTAACTAACTCACCACAAAGTTGCTTTACATTTGTGTTCGATTTATTATAAACTCATATATATATATATATATATATATATATATATATATATATATATATATATATATATATATATATATATATATATATATATATATATATATATATATATATATATATATAATCTTATTTTATCTATATCTATATAACTCTTATAATAGAGGCCATTATGAATATGGTTCAAGATATGTCTCATTCTTGCACCATATTCATTTGAAACTTACAAAGCTTTTCACTTTCATATAATTAAACATGTACAACTCAAGAGTCTTTTAACCTATGATACTTAATTGTTACTTATTACACCTAATTAATCTAAGAGTCATATATAGTTCACATATAAATTTGATTCTATCTTGGAGAATATGATGGAAGAAAAATTGACTTGAGAGCACACCCACTTTGAAATTTCAAATTTTCATATTGTATTACAAAGGAGAAACATGAAGAAACTAAAACAAATCATAAGTCATGAGGCAAGAGGCAAGAAGCAAGAGGCAAGAGGCAAGAGGCAAGAGAGAAACGACATGGTTGCTAACACATACTTTGGAGGTACATATGTTAATATTGTATTAGAAAGAAGAAACGTGAAGAGATAAAGTGCATATTGGTTCTACCTCAACATAACGTTAGAAAGATATATAATACATTTAGTATAATTGATTATTCTTTGTAATTAGTGATTTTCAATGCTTCGATAATCTATTGTTGATCCACAAGTATGTTATATATATATATATATATATATATATATATATATATATATATATATATATATATATATATATATATATATATATAATGTTTTCTAATCCATATTCATCAAAAAATGTTTTATAATGTTTGAATAATTGGGCTTATGTTGTTTAATGAAGTATTTAATGGTTTGGTTTTGTAGAATTTTTTTAAGATTAATATTATTTAACAAGAAAAATGATATAAAAGTTGACATTATTGTCATGTAAAAAAATTAAACATTGAAAAGGTAAAAAATCGTCACATAAATACAAGTAAAAAAGCTTTAGCTACAAAACATCTTAATACTTTAGCAAACAAACATCTTTTACGCTTTTCAGATTAGCATTATTTGGCAAGGAAAATAGTTTTAAAAGATTTTTACTATTTAGTTTCAACTCTAAAAAGTATTGAAACTCAAAAGTAAAATTTAAAATTACTTAAAACTTTTAAAAACTTGACTAGGTTGGAAGCTTATAGTACGTCTTTTTAAAAAGTGACATGGTGTAAACATTTTTCGATTCACAAATATGTATTTACATTGAAATTTAGTTCGTTAAACGTTTTAAAAACTTGACTAAGTCTTAAGTTTATAGTGTGTCGTTTGTAAAAAGTGACACTGGTGTAAACATTTGTCGATTCACAAATATGTATATACATAGAAATTTCAATTGTTAATGTTAACTATCTATTATAAAAGAGATCTTTTAAAAAAATGTGGTTCAACATTAATAATTTATTTTTTAACATATTATGTTGATATTTTTTTGTCTCACATTGTGTCACACATTTATCTAACATTTCATATTTCATTTATACAATACCACTAATTTGATTACATTATCCATCAATATTCATCATAATATGACTTTCAATATCAATTATTAATTAAATATCATTTTATCGTACAAACATGTTTTATCAAAGTGATAAAGGCTTCTATTTAGAGGTTTTAGTTTCCAAAATTATTAAAACTAAAAAATGAAGATGAATATTACTAAAAAGCTTTTGAAGTTTATATCTAATCTAAACTATAATATTAAACATACATTGTTGTCATAATAGATATCATGTTTGCATCAAAAACACGAAAAAGTTACATAATAACTTTTTTTTAAATCAATTATAAATAGATAGACAAACATTAAAACCTAGAAACATGTTATTAAAATCTATTGTTAATTAGTGGCCAGTTAATCATAAAAAACATGTTTTTATCTCAAAGTTTCAATAATTATCCTATTTCAAAATCATTGAAACTAAAAAGATGAATATTTAAAACAGTTAAAATTATTAAAATACCAATTGAGTTGCACGTTCATAGTAAGTCGTGGCCACAGTTCGATGTGTGATGACAACGTTATAAACATTTTATTTCGCTTTCATAAGATTTATGCACATCGAACTTTCAAACAGTAATTCTTCAAAGTTCAAACAAATATGTTTATATATATAAATATTATAATAGATGTCATTTAATCAAATATAGTTTAAGATGATTTTTTACCATGTACCACATTAATTTGAACTTATTAGAAAAAATAGATCGAGGTGGATATCGGTGAGTACCCGTCCAAATTTTACGAAAACAATTCTAAAACTAAAACCAAAGGTTCATGGAATGTTGCAACCGATTCCTAATATGATTACAATCAAGAACACAAAAGAACAAAGATATGAGAGAAATGATTTTAACCTTTTTACTTATAGATGTTTTCTTTCCCTTGAAATTTGTTTATGAAGCTATGTGAGATGAAAATTATATTAGTCTCTTTATTATATATGTTTGATTTCTCTTTAGTTGTGTTTCTTAAGCGATGCGGGATAAGAAATTGACACAAAATAACACACTATGAAGGTAATTTTGATCCCACGTCGTCATGATAAACCAACTCAAGAAACCTTTTTATTCTATAAATAAAGGTCCCCCTCAAGTTAAAACAATTATATAAATCATTTGATATTTTTTTACTTCTGAAAATATTTCAAAATATTAAAGTTCAAGGAAATATATAGTTAAAGTTTTCTTATTTTTTTAATGAAGTTGAGCTTTAAAAATTTAGCGAGTCAATCCAAGATGAGCTATGGATTCGTTCATCAAGTTGTACAAAATCGCATGCATTGTGCTGAATAATGCAATTTTCAACTTTTATTTTTTATGTAATATTGATGGTCAAAAACGACGATTTTTAATTTTTTCAGAGGTCATTCAATCAATATATACTTCGTTTATTCAAACTATATCTATTTTTTCTATAAACGAAGTCATCCAAATCAATGTGGTTCAAGAAAAATGATTCATCATTTACCACATCAATTTGAGGTTTTATTCTTTATCACACATTGCTTCACATACATATATGACATTTTCTCTTTCTCTTATATATTACAATTCATTTGCTTCCATTATCCACCAAAGAAAACACTATTAATTTAAATTAAATATTCGAAATTAAAACATTACCAAATACACAATCTTTAAATTGATTTTAAATTATATATTTTTTAATTTGGTATAGGAATAACATGTATTTGTTTATATTCTAACTAAAAAAAATTCTGCGCAACGCGCGGGCATTCGCCTAGTATATATATATATATATATATATATATATATATATATATATATATATATATATATATATAAGGAAATTTTCATCTCACAATATGTATTTGAAACCTCCATGACCTTTCATTTTCCAACTTAATATAATGAGACTATTAATTTAAATATGTTAGTAAATGTAAAATATTATCTTATTAATGATAGATTTTTAAATGATTATTATAATACACTTAACTTGTTAATTTAAATATTATGTTAAATCCAAAACATAAATAAAATATCAAATAAACTTAAAAAATATATTCAAAAACTATTTTTCAAAATAGTTAAACAAATTTAAATATTGTAAATGTAGAAGGACACATCAAATTAAATAAAAAATATGAAAATACTATTTTTTTACAATCCATATTTTTTCAAATAAGTAGTTTTTAATTACTTGACAAAAAAATTACATTATGTTAAGTTACAAACAATGATTCATATTTCAATTACTCATCATGATCAAAACTAAAAAAAAATAACATATATATTATTTTTAATTAATAAATCTTATCATTAAATTATAATATTAATCGGAAACCATGTTTAGTTTTATTTATATGCAAACCGCATGGTAGAGTCTATTGAATGATATGATTATGATATATGTATATATCATAATATGGTTACAAATAATTAAAAAATCATATATCGACTTCGTGCAAGTGTTACTATTTTATAGTTAATGACAATAACATTATTATTTTCAATAAGTATATGTAGAGAATTTAACTATATAATTTTATTTTGTGCAACGTGCAAATATTCGCCTAGTATTAGTATAGTCATGTGTTGCAAAACTCGGCCGAGTACACGGACTCGGCTAGGTACTTTTGCGATTTTTTAAGAATCGGTCTAATAAATCGGACTAACTATTACTCGGAATTCCTCGGTCAAACCTTATACTCGGTTTGTTGATTGAAAATAAACCCCTAATTACGAAAATTTGTCTAAGTCTTTGCAATTTCAACTTTCATAACCAAAAACACTCCTGCCTCCCCTGGTCTCTCTCTCTCTCTCTCTCGATTTGCGATCTGCAATTTCCGATAATCGCCGACGTTAATTCTCCGGCAACCTTTTCTCTAAACCGACGACGAGGGTATGATAAGTATGGGTTCTAGTCTCTTTCCCTCATCTTTATTTCTCGAATGGCTTCATCTCAAGGGACCGATTTCAAGCAGCCGTCATCAGGAATCAATTTCAGTATAATCGATTTCAGTAACACTTAAACATTTAAACAAGTGTCATTGTTGTTGATATTCATCTATTTATTATAAATTTAATGAAATTATAATATTTGTCATATATATAATTTACCCAAAATTAATTTCTTTATAATTTACGTTATCCGAGTACTCGTCTGAATACTCCCCGCCTAGCCGAGTAATCGCTACTCGCTAGTCCACCGACTAAGGAACACCTAGCGTCTTTTGCAACACTGATTATAGTCCATTGATTTTGTGTTTTTAAAACGGCCTCTGTGTAAAAACCGCACCGTAGCTATTTTGGTGTATAAACCAAACTGAACCGCATAAAAACCGCAACCTGCACTAAATAAAAATACTAAACGGTGTGATTTTAGCAATCTAAAAATCAATCTATGCGTTCTGTAACACCCCGTCTCCCGGGTACCATCGTTTTCGCGAATTAGTTATTTTTTAGCGTAAAATGATAATAATAATAATAATAATAATAATAATAATAATAATAATTCAAAAACCTAATTATGTTATTTGGAGGGGTAAGTGTTATTATGGTAAGTTTAAAATGAGATTAAAATTGGTTTGGATCAAAAGTTAATAACCTACAATACTTGAAGGACCAAGCTTGCCATGCAACTTTGGTTGCATGGCTTATCTATTTGCTACAACTCATGATCGGCTGGGAGGAGGGAAGAATATGACTGATTCCTTAGCATGGGATAAGGTTCAAGATATAACAGCTACTTTCATAGAGTTAATCGTGTACCGACCCTAAAATCTCATTCTAAGCGGTAAACCATCTCTCTATCTCTCTATCTCTCTCTCTCTCTCTCTCTCGTTTTTTTCTCTCTTGCTTTTGCCAAACCGTGAAACAAGGAGGGTGATCGTGAAGGAGGGACAAATAGGTGAGGAGGAAGGTCATTGGGGTTTGTAGTTGCACCGTTAGGTATCATTCTTCTTCTTCCTTTCCTTACCCCACAGCTAGAACCACTATATACCACCACCACATCTCCACCGTGAGATGTGTGTGTGTGTATGTGTGTATGTGTATGTGGGTGTGTGTATTTTTTTATTGTTCTAGTCATCTAATCTTTTTGATTTTGAGTATCATTTGAAGTCCATTCAGACCATAGAGGTCTTAATGGGTTAGGGTTGAAAACCCTAACCCTAGTGTGTTGTTTGGAAAGTTGGAAATATTTCTTAATTTTGGGTCAGATTAGAAAAATCGTGTAACTACTCATTGGGGTCGAATTTATGTCCCTGAAATCTGGCTAGGTGTCTAGTTTCTTCCGTTAAAAGGGTTTGAGCTAATTCAAACCCTAAGTCGAGAGAAATTGGCAATTTCCACTAACTGGTGTAGAATCGTGACAGATTAAGTCATCTATCTTAGGAAAATCACTAAAAATCGTAGAAAAATCATTTAGGGGGTGAGGTTAGTTGACTTAGTTCGGGTTGGATGTCTAGTTTGTCCATACCAAATTTTAGAACCTGATTCTTAACCCATCTAGAGCTTGGGCTGATTATTTGGGGTCTGGTTTAGCTTGTTGATTGAACAGATGAGTCCACTTGTTTGATTCACTCAAAACTATTGGAGAATGTAAATGACATGAGGACAGGCCATGTAGTATTTTATTATGGTCTAGTTTATGCCACATTTCCCCCTAGAATTTATGAATGACCCTTACTTGGTTGGAAGTGGCAAGCTTTGCAACCAGGTCGAGTTTGGACAGAATTGATACCCAATCTTGTTCAATTTGTAGAAAATAGAAGAAAATTGGCTAGAGTGAGTGCCTTATATTTTTGTTCAACCTGTTCGAGTTTGGACATAATTGTGTTGTGTATTTTGTTTGTGTTGTGTGCCTTTGATAGGGGTGGAGTGTGTGTTATGGATATATCGTGTAAGTACTGAACTCACTAAGTTGTATGCTTACCCTTTACCTTTCAAACCACTATATTCAGGTACTTCAGATACTAATGCTAGCAAGGCATGGGGTGTACACACTGTTGCAGCTTTTGTTGGAGATTATGTGTTGATTTGATTTTTATTAAATTGTGACTTCCGCTGTAGGTTGAACTATTTTAGTATTAAATGTGTTGATTATTAAATTAAATTGTTTTCTTGAAAAGTTTAAATCTATTGTACAATATGGGACGTTACATTTTCGATATGGTTTAAGCTTAAAACCGCACCATACTTACCCCTAGTTTATCTTACACATCTTATGCTTATTACAAAAAAAATATCTATTTTCTAAGCTTTAACCGTTCCAAAAAGCTTTCCGTTTTGAATGTACATATAACTCAAAAAAACATAGTAATCACCACATCGAAGCATTTCATTTGTAAAGAACTCAAAGGAAAACAGACTACCAAACACATTCCACTTAGGTGATGTTTCTTTTGACTTAATAAACTTAAAATACATAACAAATTTAATGGTTCGACTATATGTAGCTGTTTCTTTTTTACTTAATGCTAACAAAGTATCTTAATGAGTTAAGTTAGGAAATAGGTATCATTAACATTAAGTCATGATTTTATATTTAACTTTCCAGAATTACCCTTAGTTTTCCCAATGAACATCATATTTATATAAAAATTTATAAATAATGGAGTATATTTGTATACCTATATATCTAGTTATTCACTATTATATGTTTTAATATTATACAAATTGCATGTCCTCGTTATTTTATTTAATTCATTATATATTTAAATATTGATTGTTTGAGTTTAATTTTATTATATGAACTTACTTTTACAATCATTTTAAATTTATGTTATTAATCATGTTATTTTAAAATTTCTAAATTTTTTTAATGTGAGCATGTACAATTTTAATTTATAACAATTATTAAATAAATTGTCATCTGTTATTTGTGAAGTTTAAACATGATGGTATTATAGTCATTTATCCAGATTTACACGGTTCATTCCGTTTAAAAAACAAACAATATATATAACAGCAATACTATACCGATTCAAATATCGTTATCCATTCAACATCATTTATCAATTCAGTAGTTAATATGAAAAAAAAACAGGGCCTTAGAGTAATATTTGACTTGATATGCATTTTAATAAACATACTTTACTTCTATCAAAGGTTTAAAACATTTATATTTGAATTAATAGAAATAAAAAAAAAACTTGTGGACATACAACTAGACTTTCCAATACGAAGTAACACTGTTTGGTAAAATGAGTTGAAAAAAACTTTAACGATTTGATTAAAATGTTACAAGCTAAAAGTTCATTTTTAAACTATCAAAATTTTTATTAGACCGCGAGACATTAGGAAACCATAAACCACTTAGGCCATCAGGTATGCTTCTCTCATACTCTCACTTTTTGCCTGCCACCTCAGCATCCAGTCAGCATTTTTCTCTCCTCGTCTTACCCCCGGAAATGGTCACCTCTCACTACCTCTCACTTCCACACAATTTTTTATTTAAAAACTATATTAAAAATAAAATAAAAACACAACAAATAATTTCATAAACTAAAATATAAAATATTTCTTCAAAATAAAATACTTCATTAACACAAAATACGATAAATTAAAATACAAAATACGATAATTAAAACATAAAATACGATAATTAAAATCCTAGACACGATAATTCAAACACAAAATACGATAATTAAAACACAAAATACGAAACTTAAAATCCTAGACACGATATCCGTGAAATCGAGGTTCATTTTTCAACACATTCCACGCATCCATATGCGTGAAATCATTGTCGTACATCGCCCGATACTCTTCCAAGGATTGGGCAACGATCTGCTCGTCGGTGACCCCCTCGTGCCGGTTCGCCTTCATAACTTGTTCAAAGTTATACACTTTGAATGACAAATTCCTCCATTTGAAGCAAATATGATCTTTACTCCTATATTCATTTACGGCCAATATTGTGTGAAACGAATCCGCAACACGTTGCCAAAAACCGTGAGCGTGACTCCTCACATCGGGGTCTTCACTTTGGATGAGCCAGGCCCTCGCTAACGCCGCCTCTTCTTGTTGAGTCCAGTGTCGAGCACCTTTTCCATTTCCCGCACCGTTTCCGTTTCCCACATCAGCCATTTGAAAATGTGTGTGTATTGATGTGTATGTGAGAAATGTGTGTGTATTGATGTGTATTTGAAAAAATGTGTGAGATGTGGATGTATTTATAGGGGTTTTTGAAAAATTAATTTTTTTTAAAACCTAAACTAACCGTTTGAAAACGGTCAAAATGTTTGAAATTGAATTTGTCGCACGACGTTCTAAGCTCGCGCGGGGTCGGATCGCATGGGCGTCGCACAGGCGGGGCGGTGTTCACCGCGCTCGCCGTGCTCGTCGGGATCGGGCTCGCACAGGCACACCGGAGGGCCTTAGAGCCTCATGTGTGCCCTCTCTCCTCCTCTCACTTTTTGTCTGCCACCTCAGCATCCGGTCAGCATTTATCTCTCCTCGCTTTATCCCCGGAAATGGTCACCTCTCACTACCTCTCACTTCCTCTCACTTTTTAATTTAAAAACTAAATTTAAATTAAAATAAAACTAATAATTTCTAAATAAGATAATTCATTAAATTATAAAAATTAAATACGAAAATTACATTAAATACGAAAATTACATTAAAAATAAAATCTAAAAATTAAAAAAACACATTAAACTTAAAATTTTAAAAAAACAACTACATATTTTTTTAAAAAAAAACTAGGATCGTCACTCCCATTATTCCTCCTCGATATCGGGCACCGGCCCCGGCTCAACTCTAGCCCGATAGATATGCTCGACCAAATCCACACGAAGGTTGTTATGGATTTCTTTGCTTTGGACCTCGTTTCTGTTTTCTAGATATGCCGCCAATTCAATCGGTAGCGGCTCGTATGTTGGCATAACTTCATCTGGATCATACGTACATATCGCTTTCCCCTCGTCTTCCAAAATCATATTATGTAATATGATGCATGCGTACATAAGGTTTCGTATATGCCTCGGATCCCAAGCCCGTGACGGGTATTTGATCATGTGAAAGAACTGTCGAAGAACTCCAAACGCTCGCTCGACATCCTTCATAGCCGCTTCTTGTGCGACCTTGAACATTTTACGCTTTGGATCCATTGGACATGTGAATGACTTCACAAACACGGCATAATCCCGGTATATTCCATCGGCTAGATAATACCCGTGTTTGTAGTACGCTCCGTTGACCTGAAACGGACAAAAAGGGGTAACGCCTTTATAAATATCGTTAAAAATCGGCGATTGGTGGAGCACGTTGAGGTCATTGTTTGCACCCGCAATGCCAAAAAACGCATGCAAAATCCATAAATCGTGGGACGCCACTGCCTCGAGGATGATAAAAGGGTGCCGATGATCGCCTCGTGTGAATTGGCCACACCATGCATTGGGGCAAGCAGCCCACTCCCGGTGCATACAGTCAACGCTCCCAAGCATGGCGGGAAAACCATGTTTGCTTTCATGCGCGGCATACAACATTTGAATGTCGTTCACCGTTGGTTTTCGCAAATAACTTTTGCCGTAAACATGGATGAAAGTGCTCGCGAACTCGTATACACTGGCCCGAACCGTGCGCTCCGACATCTTCAAATACTCGTCCCATAAATCAAATGCCGTGCCGGTTGCAATTTGATGAACTGCAGCGGTACATTTTTGTTCCGCCGTGAAACCCCTTTTATTCCTACCATCGTATTGAAATCGCAATACCGGATTGACTTCGCTCACATCACAAACTATACGCAAGAATAGTTGCTTGCTCATCCGAAACTGACGCCGAAACTGGTACGTCGAGTACAAACAGTGTTCCGCTAAATAGTCGCGGACAAGGAGATCGTGCGCAGCTTCACGATCTCTGTTTATTGTTTCCCGTCTTGATAACCTAGGTTGATTTTGTGAACTTTCTGCTGCGTCGGCGGTTAACTGCGCAGCTTGACGAAGCAATGATGCCGTTTGAACGGTAGTTTCAAGCAACCAACTCTCGTCTTCCGACGAAGACGATGAATCGAATAACACCTCGAATCTTGGATCCATTTTTTTAGTTGTAGTGTGGTGTGTATGTGTTGTGTAGTTGTAGTGTGGTGTGTATGTGTTGTTTGTATGTGTGTATATATAGGTAAAATAAATATATTTTTTTATAACTAACGGCTATATAGCCGTTCGAATTGGCAACGGTCACAAAAGAAACGAAGACGTCGCACGACGTCGAGAACCCGCTCGAGCTGGATTGTTCGCGGCCGCCGTAAGGGGGGGCGGTGTTCACCGCGAGCTTGCACCCCTCGCACATGCCCGAGCTCGGGCACACCGGACGGCCTTACAATTGTGAACCAATTTGACTAAGAATCAATTGGCAAGGAAGGACACAATCCACGAAACAAATTACTAATGAATGATCATAAATGAGCCTTGAACTTGAAACAATAAAAAAGATACACTAATGATTGAAACGTCTTTCGTGTCGTACAAAAACAAATATAAAAGTTTAGGGTCTAAATATCCAAATATAAAAGTTGATCGCTCTCTTTATTATTAGTGTACAACTTTCGGATGGCTGGAAGGGAATTAGAGCAAAAATGAAAGGGATGGCAGAAAGCGAAATACTTACCTTTGGTTGTAGAGACATCTCTTTAGAATCTCATATTTGGCCCCTACAAATTGACGATGTGACATCACAGCCCTTTACATGACTTCAACACGTAGAAATTTTTTCACATTCGGATAAGAATTAGGTTCCATTCATTGATTTATTTTATCCATTTCTAATAAACTTTATACTTAATGTACTTTTTATTTGATCTAAAGATTTAAATAAACGTCAGTGGCCTATGATTGAGAATTTGAGATCATTGAAATACTTCACTCGTAAAAACAACATTAATACATATCATTGTGAAATTCCTGCTTTTATCCAGAACAAAAATCAGAATATTTTTTTTACCAATATGAGATCTGAAGGAACATAACTAGAACATTCGTCTAGTATACGTTAAAACTTATCCATAATCTGTTTGATCTCCTCTCAATGGACAATATAATTACACATTTTTTTACGTATCGTACCATTTTTTGTCTTTTTATTTTCCGCCAAATCAGTTAAGCGTGTTAAGAATCAGAATATCCATGATAATGACTATTTAAGACACCTTCTCCGGCCGTTTGCATAAAGATTCAAATTGAAAACGAAAATAGATGATTCAATCCAATTACGTCTATTTCACCGTTAAGTCCTTTCACAAACGTACTTTTCTTGATAGCTGTGAATCTCGTATGGTTTACAAAATACTGTGTATTCATTTCAAACAATTCTTTAGGTAAAACAATCCTGAGTTAACGTTGTAAAAAAAGTTAAATATCTAAAATATCTATTTTATTGCCACACGAGTCCTTTTTATTGTTAAAGTCCGTCAACTTACATCTCTAGTTCCATTTATGTGAAAGAACTTCTTAAAATGGTTATATGATCATGTGTATTTATTAAAAAAAAAAAGTAAGTACATGTCGCCCACTGAATAAAAATATAAGACATATATATTTACAAAACAAAGGTAACAACTTTGATTAATTTGCTGTAAATGATTCTATTCGTTTGTTTTGTTTTTAAGGCCAAAGGGTATGCCGGACGGAGAGAACGCGAGCAAGGGGAGAGAGTGAAGAACACCAGCCAATGAGAAGGGGACAAATGGAATCAGCCGCGTTATAGGAGT
Organism: Cichorium intybus; assembly: GCA_023525715.1. Taxonomy (NCBI): domain Eukaryota; kingdom Viridiplantae; phylum Streptophyta; class Magnoliopsida; order Asterales; family Asteraceae; genus Cichorium; species Cichorium intybus. Next base: position 33,683,163 of record CM042009.1, read on the forward strand.
GTCACCGGGGAGACGCAGGAAGACGCGTGAGAAGGAGAACGCCTCATAACGCAAGAGGGGCGCGGTGTTTGGCCGCGTTCTAAGGGCCACCTCAGCCAGGACGCGGGTGTGCGTCCGGCACACCCTTTAGCCTAATGTATCAAATCAACTAATAAAAAGAATTAGTTAAAAATAAAAATAGTCAAAACTGAGAAAGTTATGCATATATTTGATGTATGCAACCTTTTAAAAGGCTTTATCAATAACTATATTCTTTTAATGATAATACATTAATTTTTTCACTTAAATGACCAAGAACGAGCATTCAAAGTTGCGTTGCGTATTGCTATTGCGGCAGAAGTTTAAACCACAAATATTATATAACTATTATTTAGGCCTTTAGGTGTGCCCTCTTACCATAACTCACTTTTTGTCTGTCACCTCAGCATCCGATAAACATTTCTCTCTCTTCGTTTTACCCCCGGAAATGCTCACCTCTCACTTTTTAATTTAAAAACTAAATTTAAATTAAAATAAAACTAATATTTTCTAAATAAGATAATTCATTAAAATATAAAAATTAAATACGAAAATTACATTAAAAATAAAACTTAAAAATTTAAAACACACATTAAACTTAAAATAAAAAAATACATATTTTATAAAAAACTAGGATCGTCACTCCCATTCTTCCTCCTCGATATCGGGCACCGGCCCCGGCTCAACTCTAGCCCGATAGATATGCTCGACCAAATCCGCACGAAGGTTGTTATGTATTTCTTTGCTTTGGACCTCGTTTCTATTCTCTAGATATACCGCCGATCCAATTGGTCGCGGCTCGTATGTTGGCAAAACTTGGTCCGGATCATACGTACATATTGCTTTCCCCTCGTCTTCCAAAATCATATTATATAATATGATGCATGCGTACATAAGGTCTCGTATTCTCCTCGGATCCCAAGCCCGTGACGGGTATTTGATCATGTGAAAGCGCTGTCGAAGAACTCCAAACGCTCGCTCCACATCCTTCCTAGCCGCTTCTTGTGCGACCTTGAACATTTTACGCTTTGGATCCATTGGACATGTGAATGACTTCACAAACACGGCATAATCCCGATATATATCATCGGCTAGATAATACCCGTGTTTGTAGTACGCTCCGTTGACCTGAAACGGACAAAAAGGTGTAACGCCTCTATAAATTTTGTTAAAAATCGGTGATTGGTCGAGCACGTTGTTTGTACCCGAAACGCAAAAAAACGCATGCCAAATCCATAAATCGTGGGACGCCACTGCCTCGAGGATGATAGAAGGGTGCCGATGATCGCCTCGTGTGAATTGGCCACGCCATGCATTGGGGCAAGCGGCCCACTCCCAATGCATACAGTCGACGCTCCCAAGCATGCCGGGAAAACCATGTTTACTTTCATGCGCGGCGTACAACGTTTGAATGTCGTTCGGCGTTGGTTTTCGCAAATAACGTTTTCCGTAAACATGGATGATAGTGGACGCGAACTCGTATACACTTTCACGAACCTTGCACTCCGACATCTTCAAATACTCGACCCATAAATCAAATGCGGTGCCGGTTGCAATTTGACGAATCGCAGCGGTACATTTTTGTTCCGCCGTGAAACCCCTTCTGTTCCTACCATCGTATTGCAATCGCAATATGGGATTGACTTCGCTCACATCACGAACTATACGCAAAAATAGTCCCTTGTTCATCCGAAACCGACGCCTAAACTGGTACGTCGAGTACAATTGGTGTTCCACTAAATAGTCGCGGACAAGGAGATTGTGGGCAGCTTCACGATCTCTATTTATTGTTGCCCGTCTTGTTAAAGGACGTTCATTTTGTGAACTTTCTGCGGCGTCGGCGGTTATTTGCGCAGCTTCTCGAAGCAATGATGCCGCTTGAACGGTAGCTTCAAGCAACCAACTTTCGTCTTCAGACGAAGACGACGAATCGAAGAGCATCTCGAATCTTGGATCCATTTTTTTGTAGTATGTTGTGTATGTGTTGTGTATTTGTGAAATGAGTGAGATATGTAAATACATATAGATAAAATAAATTTTTTTTAATTGAAACGGCTATATAGCCGTTGAAAGTGGCAACGGTCAAAATGAGTGAGACGCCGCACGAGCCCAAAACTGCGACGACGCCGCATAGGGGGGGCGGTGTTCACCGCGAGCTCGCACCAGCTCGGGCTCCCCCTCGCACTGCACACCGGAAGGCCTTAGGGTGGGAAAGTGCATTGTTCCCGAGCCACCCGATCCATAATGACAAATCAGTTTTTTCTATATTAAAATTAAATAAATAAAATCAAAATTATAAAATAATATTTAAATTAAAATATTAATTAATTTAAAATATAATACATAAAATAAAAATAATCACATTTAGTTTAAATTATTAACTAAATTTAAATGCAATAAATAAAATAAAAATAAAAATAACATTTCTTTAAAACAAAAACACAACTACAAATGGGAATTTAAATCTAAATATGAAAATTTAAAACCTAAATACGATAATTTAAAACATAAACTACTGGTCCAAGGAAGATATGTAGGCATGTTCTTTGTGATCAACAAATCTGATATTAGTTGGTGGTGAACTCCCGCATCGTGCAAAGAATTATATCCTCATTTATTTCTTCCTCGGTTGTGAGATTGATATCATAGAGAATACATTGTCAAAATCGATTTTTTTGAGAAGTTAATGTATTTTTTGAAATTTACTCAAAATTAATTAGAAACGTTTCAAAATATTTAACTAATAAAAAGTATAAAATAAATAAAATATGAATAAGGTGCCATTTTATTGAAATGGTGAGATATATTTTATAATTGAAATATTTATAATAACCAAAGTGTTAGAGCGTAATTAAGTGGACATTTACGCGAAGATCTTTTAAAAAGAATTTAATTTCCGAGACTAATGAAACTTTAGATGAGTAAATTGAAATTTTTCATAAATCAATAATGAAAAGAAAATTGAAGAAGGGTTAACTGTGATTAATGCAAGAAAGATCAATGACTAAAAGTGTATCTTGGGATTTAAGTTTTGAAAATAAAGTTTGCATGCATAACTTTTCACAACTATGTATACATCTGTGTTCCCGATATCTACGCATGTGATATTGATGCATCGAGGAAACCTATTCATAATGGTTACGTTCTTTTGCCTGACACTTTATAGTCACATGAGAAATTCGAGAGGCATGACAAGATTAAAAACTTAGAGGCTTAATTCAGAATGATATCCTCGAGAGGGTATTTATAGGGTTGGGGGTAATTTTTTTGAAGAGATTTTTTTATTGAAAAAAGCTTTATTAATCATCGTTTTGTGAACCCGGCCAACACCGACCATTTCCTTACCCGCAGGCCACGACCTTGTTTTCTTGACAGTGTAGGCGGCCCGCATGGCAACCCGCAACCATCCTGAAACCATTCCGCCTGGCCTTATTGCTATCTTAGAGAATCACTCTAATATAATTATTACTCTCATAAGTAATTTAGTAATAATCAGATGCTAATATTGGAAAAAGTGTTTACATCAATGTTTTAAAACCGGGTTGATCTGCCCAGTTGAACAATTTGGACCATGACTCGGTGAAGAAAGCGAGTCAATTGTGATCGAGTTTTTGCTTTTGATTCGGATTGAACCAGGTTTCTCAAAAAGCTAATTGGACGGATGACTCGGAACCGGATTGAGCCAATTGAACCGTTGACCCATGACCCGATTAACATATCGGATCAACTAAAAATCCGGATTTTAAAACATAGGTATACATCATCCCAACCTGCATCAAATGAATAATTTATCAAGGGTAGGTTGGGTATTTCATATGTTATTTACGTTAATTCGGTGGGTGGATGGATGAAGTAGTGGGCTAAAATGACAAATTACGCGACGAGCCGAGGGAGTGACAGATACACCCCCTCTCAGAAACCCATTTTATCAGAATCTTGCGTCTCTCTCTTCCTCTCTCTCTAGATTCCAATATTCTTCATTCACAAATTCTCCGTATATGACATAATTACAACTATACATAGATCCTCACTCCTCTCTCTTTCTCTTCATATCCATTTTGATCATCAAAAACAACAAAAAAATCAAATCGTTAGAACACACAGAGGGATAAAAGATGGGGAGCTTAAATCCACCTCCTGAGCTAAGTTTGGATTTCAAACCCAGTTTTATCCCCAAAACAATCAGCCAATTTCTAGCACAAGTATCGACAATCGCTACGGTATCTGAGAAGATATTGAAACTCGATGATTTTGTTAGCCGATTAGAAACCGAAATGCGGAAAATCGATGCCTTTAAACGGGAACTCCCTCTTTGCATGCTCCTCATTAATGATGGTTCGTTTTTATTTTTCCATTTCACTTAGGTTTCTAATTCTCCCAGCTGGTTTTGTATTCTTCTGTTGATTCAATGCCATCCGGAGATGGGTTTTTGCTTTTGTTTGTATTTACAGACGGGACGTTTTTTAAGTTTTAGATGAGATTTGGGTATTTGAAGATCTTGATAACAATGTATTTCTTTACTCTCTTCATCTTAAATCCCTCCCAACAAAACTGTTCCAATATTTTGAACAGAGGCAGTAGAATTTGACTACCTTTGTTCACCAACTGTTTGATGAATTGATAACTAAAACCGCGTTCAATCTATTTCACAATAATAGAGGGGATAACTTCGGGGACTGGTCTCTAACTGTTTAGTAACTTGTTTGTCAATGGATTAACGCTAATGCAAACAAATTCATCTTACGATTTGCTTTTTTCAGCTATTATTACATTAAAAGAGGAGTTGACGGTGTTAAAAAAGTCTTCAAATGCCGAACCAGTACTCGAAGAATTCATACCACTCAAGAACACTGATAATGAAGATCCAAAACTCGAAATCACCGGGAAAGAAAAGGGAGGTGGAGACATGAAGAACTGGTTGAGCACCACACAGCTTTGGAACAGTCCAAACACGAATCAAACCCTAAATTGGAAACCAAATTCAATCGACCAAATAACCAAAAAGGTAATTAAAGATGATGAAACGATCGATGATCCGTATCCCGCAAGAGCATTCATCCCATATAAGGGAATTTGTGGGTTTACAATGGTGGAGGAAGATCGGGAGGAATTACCAATTCCGGGGCTCTCTCTTATCACCCCTGGAATCAAGAATCCGGTGAGTGTAAACCTTATCACTCCCGGAATCAAGAATCCAACTCATCCATCACAACAGCAAACATCTAGAAAACAAAGACGATGCTGGTCAACCGAGCTGCATAGACGATTCGTCAATGCCTTACAGCAACTTGGCGGTTCACAAGGTTAGTTTTTTTTTTCTTTCACGATTTTTAATTTTATTCTTAATTAAAATTGAGAATAATTGTTTCGTTCAATTATTTTCAGCTGCGACTCCTAAGCAGATTAGAGAGCTTATGCAAGTCGATGGTCTTACAAATGACGAAGTCAAAAGCCATTTGCAAGTGAGTTTACAGCTCTTAAGTTTTTCCCAATTTTACCATTTAAATTTTCCCAAATTAATTATTTTTTTGGTAAATTATAGAAATACAGGCTTCATACACGAAGACTTCCATCTTCAAACACCCAATCTGCAAATCAATCTGGTGTCGTTTTGGGAGGAGGTTTATGGATGCCTTCTCAAGATTCATATGTTGAATCCTCAAAGAATGGAATTGCTAATTCCGGTTCCCCTGATGGTCCACTCCTTATCGGCACCACCACCACCACCGGTGACAACAGCGAGGGTGAAGATGAGAAATCTGAAACCTACTGTTGGAAAGGTCATCATGATGTATAAATCTTGATTTTTTTTTTTTTTTTGAAAAATAATTGGTAAATTGCAGCGGTTAAGTGATATAGGGTGAGATTATATATAAAAAATAACTTATACATAAAGAAGTACGAAATTTTGCAGGTTTAGTTTTTTTGTTTTTCTTTTATATATTAAAGTTTTATAGATTCCAGTTGTTGCCATTTTCTTGGATTCTTTGTCCAAGTAGCTTCATGTGAAGCAAAGCTGTATTTGAAACGAGGAACATTATGATTGGATTATGCAGTATTTTAAGCATATTATTTCCCTAATAGCATTTTCAAGAATTCTTGAATCTTTTTTGTCTTTAAAATTTGTGTTATCTACTAAGTTCCTTCATGATGAATGATAAAGGGCAAATGTTATTTTGATGTAGGATCAAGGGTATTTTTGGTTTTTCATGGCATGCAACCGGATAGTGACTGTTTTAGTGTGTGTAAAAGATAGACATTGTGAAAGACACATCATGACACATCATCTCTAGGTTAAAGATTAAAGAGCCTATGATTTGCAAACCGTTCAATTTGTGGTACTTTTCAAGATGCCTTTTAAGCTGCCACTAAAGACAATTATCAATGTAGGAATATTAATCAACCACCACGTATAACATAACCCTTGTTTAAAAATGAAAACGTTTGATTGAAATATATTATTAATAAAAAGTTAAATGGTAATTAAATAAAACGTTTTTTTGGACATTAACCGAATAATTATATTTTTATAAAGATTGTATGAGATAAACATAACTTCAACATCAACTCAATTTAGTCAACACTTATGCTGTAGATGAGTGGTTGATTATTCAACCCTTTTTTATTGAATAACAATATAATAAAAATTAAATTAACAATTATTTAATGACAACATTTGATATTGATCGTTGGTTAAAATATAAACAAGATAAGGAAAAAAAACGTTATCTTTATATCCTAATCACGGAATCCCTGCCTAAAACTTGCAAAAAAGAATTGTTCAAAGATTTGATGAGTGTAAGAATCTTTGAATTTATTCAATTCAACCCGAAAATTGAAAAACTTATCTTTGTAGCCTTCATGTCTTTGTCAAAATAATTGAAATGGTTCTAAACTATTGTGTAAGTTATAGTTTTGGTCCTCATTTTTGTATTTTTCTGCAGGTTTAGTTTTATTTTTGTAAAATCGATGCCAATAGGTTTGCATGGTTGCAAAATCTATCAAGTTTGGTGTCAATGGATTGGGTCATAGTGAATGCAAAATCTATCAAGTTTGATATTTTTCTCTAAGCCATTAGATTATTAACTCCTAGTCTTTGTTACTTTTGGTCCGAGGGTAAAAAAAATCTTTTTATATATGAGTTAATAATCAATGGGTCATAGTGGTTGCAAAATCCATCAAGTTTGATCTTTTTCTCTAAGCCATTAGATTATTAACTCCCATGTAAAAGATATTTTTACCTAAGACCAAAAGTAACAAAGACTATGTTTGATTGATTAGCTAAAAAGCTAGTTGGTAGCTGATAAACTAGTTGATAACTGATAAAAATGACGTTTAGTAAAAATTAGTTGATAAGCTAGCAGGAAAATTAAAATGTCATAAAAAGCATATAGAAAAATGAGTTTTTTTTAGTAATTATTAAGGGTTTATTTGAGAAATTTTATAAAAAAAACTCAATAAACTAGTTGAAACTCTAGTCTAAATAGTTTTTAAAAATCTAGCTTATAAGCTACTTTTTGGTTTGTCAAACATGACAACCTAAAAAAACTCGAAAAATAAGCTAGCTGATAGACGCGCCAAACATAGCAAAAATACCTAGAAACTTTAATGACTATTTATGTAATTCAGGTAAACTCCAATGAACGATAAAACCCAAGAGCTCCAATTTTTAGTACCCAATTATCTCCTTCCTTCGCCTCTATCCCACTTACAACTCCTCCTCAGCAGTTTACATTTTATTTCTGGCGACCAGCTCCTCCATTTCATTACTCGCCCTCTTAAAGTTCCTAACAAACAACCATGACATTACCACTACCACCCACCCTTTATCTCCTACAACACCTTTGTTTCTCCCTCTCCCACTCGTTATTAATGTTGGGAAAATGACCTCAATGATCCCCGAAAAAACCTTCTATTGACAATAATTGAAAAATAACTGAATTAAAAATATATACGGAAAATTCCAAAACTGGAGAAAAACAACGGGCTTTCAGAGGAAAAGATCCACTATATGATAAATTGTTACAATCATATAGACGAATCTCTTAAGCCACCCCCTAATTACAACCACACTCATTAAAGTTTTAGCTAACACTTTCTGAAAGGTTTTCTGCAACCATGAACTAAATAACCTAAGTTCACATGCAACCTATAAGGATCTATGTTTTTTTCTAAATGAACATATAACAAAACCTAAAGGCCATAAGAAAATTAACTAAAAGAATAAAATTAGAGAAACCAACCTTTTAGAATTTTCTGGAAGCTGAGCAGCAAAATTATCCTGCCTCAAATGAGATCACACCCAAGCCGAGAGGATTATGGATCGAAATTCCAGAGAGAAACAATAGAATGAGCGACTGATAATGAGGCCTAGGGTTCCCTATTTATAGGGAACCAAAGGGTAAAGCTAGAAACCCTAGCCGCAGCCCATTTTTCGGATTATGTGTACGCGCGCCGCGGTCTTTACATTGGCGCGCCGCGCGCCGCAATTCAACTATTGAATTCGTACGGATATGTACGCGCGTCGCAGCCTTTACATTTGCGCGCCGCGCGCCGCAATTCAACTATTGAATTCGTACGACTTTAATCCCTGACCTCCTGATTAATCCAATTAATGTCACAGAAATTAATCCAATTAATTTCTGATTAATTATTAATCTCAACAATATTATTTCTAATTAATATATTATCTCCATAATATATTAACAAACAATATCTTGATTTATTAGTCATATAATAAATCAACCCTTTCTCTCTACATAACTTTCCAACAAACCTCCAGCCATGAGGGCAACCCAAATGGACTGTGCTACTATTAATTAGGCAAATACTAATTATTAGTCATGGCTTAGACACCTAATCCAACAGTCTCCCACTTGGATAAGTCTATGACTATAATTACCAATTTAACCTCTAATTAACCAGCACTTTTAGCTTCCTAGAAACCACTGCCAAACTCTGATCTAATCAGTTCTGTCCATAGATAAGTGATCAAATGATCCTCCGTCCAACAAGATATTTTCAGACTCAAGACATGGATTAAAGTCAAACCTGGTCTGATTCACTGTTCCTCGATATCCGATTTGCATATGACTCTTAGACTACCAATTTAGTCCCGGTTGGCCAACCATTTTAGTCAACTTCAAATTCATCGAGAGGCCTACAGATATCTGTTCCCCGTTAGGGTCAAGGGACGAATAAGCTTCGACTCATATACTTATGTCTTTTACCAGACAAATCACTCACAACAATACGTTTTATAACACCGAGTTACCGATGCGTTTTCGTATTATCAATGAACAACCGTCTAATAAATCATAACTCATATGTCTTAGCTTAAAGATCAAAAGATATTATCGTCTCAACATTGCTCGTGATGAAATCCATGAAGCAATCCATTGAGCGCGGGTTTATCCAATACTCAAATCTCCATTTCCAAGTACTCACGAATGGTGCGGCAATCCAATTGCAATGTCTAACTCCTTAGACAATCTATTACCAATTCATGACAGTCTTACTTCACACTTACTCCCAAAAAGTGTAATCGACTGTGGATATTTGAATAATCCAATTATTCAGGAAGTAAAACATGCAAAATAAAACACAATGATAAAGTATTGATAAAAGTAGTAAACCATTACTCATTAATAAATCTCTATTATTAAATCACAAGAGTCGAATACAATAACATTGTTACAAGTTTCAAAACTTATCTAATTACAAAAACTTATATCATCTCTTAATCCAATGCTCCTAGCATGCTGATTATGCTTAATCCTACTCAGAGCCTTTGTCAAGGGATCTGCAGGATTATCTTCCGATGATACCCTCTTTACCACGAGGTGACCTTCTTCTACCTTATGCCTTATGTAGTGGTACTTTCTGTCGATATGCCTGGACTTTCCATGGTCTCGCGGTTCCTTTGTCAAGGCGACCGCACCTTCGTTATCGCAGAACAGTTCCACGGGCTCCTGAATACTCGGGACTACTCCAAGGTCACCGATGAAGTTCTTCAGCCAAGCCGCTTCCTTAGACGCTTCACTTGCTGCTATATACTCTGATTCACAAGTAGAATCAGCCACCGTATCTTGCTTGGAACTTTTCCAAGTTACTGCTCCTCCGTTCAGAAGGAATACCCAGCCAGACTGAGACCGACCACTGTCTCTATCCGTCTGAAAACTGGCATCCGTATATCCTTCAATTCTCAATGTATCACTGCCTCCAAGGACCAACACCATGTCCTTTGTCCTTCGCAGATACTTGAGTATATTCTTTACAGCTATCCAATGTGCCTTTCCAGGGTTACCCTGGTACCGACTGACCATGCTCAAGGCAAAGGCCACGTCAGGGCGAGTACACGTCATAGCGTACATGATCGATCCTACGGCCGAAGCGTAAGGTACCCGACTCATTTCAGCTATTTCTTCGTCTGTACTTGGACTTTGAGTCTTACTCAATTTTGCATTACTTTGGATAGGCAGCTCTCCCTTCTTGGAATTTTCCATACTAAACCTTTTCAGTACCTTTTCCAAGTATGTACCCTGACTAAGTCCAATTAGTCTCTTCTTCCTATCTCTCAGTATTCTTATCCCGAGAATATAGGCAGCCTCTCCTAGGTCCTTCATGGCGAAACATTTCCCAAGCCAAGCCTTGACACCTTGCAAGGTTGGAATATCGTTTCCCATGAGCAGTATGTCATCGACATACAGCACCAGAAAGGTGACTATACTCCCACTAGCCTTGACATATACGCAGGACTCATCCTCGCTCCTAGAGAAACCAAACTCTTTGACTTTCTCATGGAAACAAAGATTCCAACTGCGAGAAGCTTGCTTCAATCCATAGATTGATCTCTCAAGCTTACACACCTTATTAGGATACTTTGCATCGACAAAACCCTCTGGCTGATTCATGTAGACATCCTCAGTCAACTTTCCATTAAGGAAGGCGGTTTTGACGTCCATCTGCCAAATTTCATAGTCATGAAATGCAGCTATGGCCAGCATAATCCTAATAGACTTTATCTTGGCTACTGGTGAGAAGGTCTCGTCATAGTCAACCCCTGGGGTTTGAGTAAAGCCCTTTCGCAACCAGTCTTGCCTTGAAAGTGTGTACCTTTCCGTCCATGTCGGTCTTCTTCTTGAAGATCCATTTGCACCCGACTGTCTTTCGACCCGGTACATTGTCAACCAAGTTCCAAACTTGATTGTCATACATGGACTTGATCTCGCTATCCATGGCCTCTTTCCACTTGGCAGACTCAGGGCCCGCCACTGCTTCCTGGTAGTTAGCTGGTTCATCCAAATTTATCAGTGTCCTATCACTGACAAACGTGTCCCCATCCGAAGTTATATGGAACCCATAAAACTCGGGTGGCATGCTAACCCTACCGGAACGCCTAAGAGGTAAGGATACATCTGTCGGACCAACAGGAACTTCTTCCTCATGTTGGTTGCTAGTTTCTCCCAAGGTTGCGTCATCTGATGACTCTTGAATTTCTTCCAGATCAATGGTACTCCCACTGTCCTCTTTGAATATGAGCTCTCTCTCTCGAAAGACCGCTCGTCTAGCTACAAAGACCACGTCCTCGCTCGGTCTGTAGAATAGATATCCAAAGGACTGTTTAGGATAACCAAGGAAGAAACACCTTTCGCTTCTGTCTGCGAGTTTGTCTTGAGTCTCTCGTCTAACGAAAGCCTCACAACCCCAGACTTTGATATGTGTCAACGAGGGAACTTTCCCCGTCCACATCTCATGAGGTGTTTTAGCAACCTTCTTAGTTGGGACAAGATTGAGGATATGGGCGGCAGTCTCTAAGGCATACCCCCAGAAGTGAATGGGAAGTGAAGCTCGACTCATCATGGAACGGACCATGTCCAACAGGGTTCGGTTGCGCCTCTCTGCAACACCGTTTAACTGTGGTGTCCTGGGAGGTGTCAACTGCGAAACTATTCCGCATTCCTTTAGATAGTCTAGGAACTCGATACTTAGATACTCTCCGCCTCTGTCGGACCTGAGCATCTTTATCTTCCTGCCTAATTGATTCTCTACCTCGTTCTTAAACTCTTTGAACTTTTCAAAAGTATCCGACTTGTGCTTGATCAAGTAGATATAACCGTATCTACTAAAATCGTCGGTAAAGGTCACGTAGAACCGCGTGCCATCCTTTGTGGTTGATCTGAATGGACCACACACATCCGTGTGAATGATGTCCAGCAGACCCTCACCTCTTTCAAAAGATCCTTTGAAAGGTGATTTAGTCATCTTGCCCAACAGACAAGATTCGCATACATCATCTGACCTGAGGTCGAATGATTCCAACACTCCATCCTTTTGGAGTTGGGCGATGCGTTTCTTGCTGATGTGCCCGAGCCGACTATGCCACAGACATGCCTTTTCTACACCACTAGTAGAATCAATATAATTTACACTATGTCCTAAATTGTCAACACATTCAACAGTTTCATACACACCTTCACAAGGATAAGCAGTAAAAATCAAAATACCATTTTTAAAAACAGAAATCGAGCCAATTTTATTATCAAAAGAAAATTGAAATCCTTGTCTGAACAATGCGTGAAATGAAATAATGTTTCTTGCCATTTCTGGCGAATAGCAACAATTAAATAACTCTATATTAACATCACTACTAAGCACTAAACTGTAAACGCCGATCTTGGTAACAGGGGACGATCTCCTATTGCCCATGATCAAGTTCAGTCTACCGTGCTCCACCTCCCTGCTTTCCTTTAGGCCCTGCAGATCAGAACAAATGTGAAAACCACATCCTGTATCAAGGACCCAAGAATTAGAAGATGGTGAGTTTTTAGAGATAGTGTACATACCTGCTGTCGATGGCTTTACTTTCCCATCCTTGACATCCTGCAAGTATTTGGGGCAGCTTCTCTTCCAATGGCCCTTCTCTTTGCAGTAAAAACAGTTGGCTTCATCAGGGTTGGCCACACAAGGAATGTGGGAAGTCTTGGTTCTCGAGCCATTACTGGATGACCCGACCTGAACCTTTTCCCTCCAATTTTGCTTAGGAGGGCCCTTCCTTTTCTTTCCTTTGCCACTTCCGATGGCCAGGACGGGCTGATTAACCGAGGGTACACTTTTACCCTTCATCCCGTCCTCAACTACTCGAAGCATGCGATGCAACTCAGTCATATTAGCCTGATTGTTGTTCAAATGATAAGCCAGCCTGAACTGGTCATAAGAACTCGGTAACGAGTTAAGCACTATGTCAACGGCCAACTGCTCCGGTACAGGCATCGCAAGCTTTCTAAGCCGCTCCACGTAACCTTGCATTCTTTGCACATGAGTGCAGATGGACTCTCCATCTTTAGGTTTGCTGTTCGTGAAGTCCTTGACCACCTCACACCTCTCGATACGCTCTTGCTTGCGGAACTTTTCCGCAAGCTCCTTGTGCATCTCAAAGGGCCAGTAGTCTTCGTATATTCTTTGCAATTCGGGGTTCATTGTGGCGATCATGATGCAGGCCACTTTGGTCGCATCATCAGAATGTTTTTGGTACAAGGCAATTTCCTCGGGAGTAGCAGTTTCAGGGTCAATATCGACAAGCTCGGTCTCGAGGACATACTCCTTGTTCTCGTACCTCAGAGCCATCTTGATATTTCTAATCCAGTCATTGTAGTTTGTCCCGTTCAATTGAACCTTGGAACACAGTGAGAGGATTGAGGGAACACTGGAGTTTGAGTGGGGAGCGGATTGATCAGCAGAAGACATCTATAAAAGAAGGTAAGTTTAATTAGATATTTGTCGGTCCTTATAATAACCCAATATAAAATAAGGCTAGGATCCAACTATAACAATTTGCAACATAGAAGAGCGATGCCGTAATCTATAAGCAAATTTTATAAAGGTAGGCGAATGACGATTCAGCCAATTCCACCGCGGAAAAATAATCTTATTATGAATGGAATTCCTAGTTTCTTTTGAGATTTATTGAACTGTTCAATAGCATGTTTAATCTCGGATATGCCCCACCGTTTGTGACTGGGATGCCGAGGATCACAAACCGGGTGTGAATAACCATGCAAATTAGCTCGGTACTCTCGGGGTCTATTATCATCTCAAATTGATGTGCCGGTAAACCACACATGCTCCATCAACAATGAAAACACCCGAGACACCCATTGCCACTCTTTATGAACCCCCATTGGTGTGCCGGTAAACCACACACGCTCCACCAACGTTTCATAAAGTGCAATGTGCAATTTCATGGGGTAGCATCAAATTCACATTTTTCTTAAAGTAACTAGATTGGGATTTTGTGTAAAGGTTCTAGTACTCTGATCATTATACTTTTAATGATTATGTGGTCCTATCAAAACTGTTCGGCTAACGACCCTCCACTGATCAGGCGAGCGGTGGGTGAGAGTGTTCACCCATTAGACTGCCATTTTACAGGCAGCCTCCTTATACCCACTTTATAGACCAGCTTCGTGAATGAGGCCTACTAGTGAATTGACTGACCAATTTTATCTTATACATATAGTATTAACAATTAATAACATATATAAGATGTATTTTAAAACCCTTTAAAATATTCAAGGTTTATCTTTTAATTTTTACCAAATTTAACAATTAAATTTTGAATTAAATTAAACCTTAAATTCAATTTAATCAATTTTAATTACCAATTAATTAAATTAATTAAATCTAAATATTTTAAACATTTTAAAATATTTTTCTGGATTTTTTCATTAATTTTCGACAATTTAAAATTAATTAAATCCTTTTGAATTATCTTTTAATTAACAATTAATTAAATTAATTCAGTTGAAGATAGGTTTATCCAAATTAATCAAATTAATTAAAACCTATCCTAAACCCCCTAAAAAACGAATTCAAATAATGGGGTTTAAGGTTATCCATTTAATTAACAAATAAAGTTACCAAAATTAGAAAACCTTCTAAAACCCTAATTGAGATTTTCGAAATAGGCAAGGGGGATTAGGGTTTCCAAAACCCTAATCCTAGAAATCGATCCTGATATATATATTAAGGTTTATAGCTTTAAACCCTAAAACAGTTATAGCAATTCAACAAGAAAACAAGACAGGCTCTGATACCACTGAAAGGTTTTCTGCAACCATGAACTAAATAACCTAAGTTCACATGCAACCTATAAGGATCTATGTTTTTTTCTAAATGAACATATAACAAAACCTAAAGGCCATAAGAAAATTAACTAAAAGAATAAAATTAGAGAAACCAACCTTTTAGAATTTTCTGGAAGCTGAACAGCAAAATTATCCTGCCTCAAATGAGATCACACCCAAGCCGAGAGGATTATGGATCGAAATTCCAGAGAGAAACAATAGAATGAGCGACTGATAATGAGGCCTAGGGTTCCCTATTTATAGGGAACCAAAGGGTAAAGCTAGAAACCCTAGCCGCAGCCCATTTTCCGGATTAAGTGTACGCGCGCCGCGGTCTTTACATTGGCGCGCCGCGCGCCGCAATTCAACTATTGAATTCGTACGGATATGTACGCGCGTCGCAGCCTTTACATTTGCGCGCCGCGCGCCGCAATTCAACTATTGAATTCGTACGACTTTAATCCCTGACCTCCTGATTAATCCAATTAATGTCACAGAAATTAATCCAATTAATTTCTGATTAATTATTAATCTCAACAATATTATTTCTAATTAATATATTATCTCCATAATATATTAACAAACAATATCTTGATTTATTAGTCATATAATAAATCAACCCTTTCTCTCTACATAACTTTCCAACAAACCTCCAGCCATGAGGGCAACCCAAATGGACTGTGCTACTATTAATTAGACAAATACTAATTATTAGTCATGGCTTAGATACCTAATCCAACACTTTCAACGCTCTAAAACAAGATAAAGAAATAAAGAACCAAACACTTCAAGTGTATTTGATTGTGATACATTGAAACAAAAGTCTTAATCTTCTTTTATAGGCTAGGAAACCAAAGCCTTAATCTTCTTTTATAGGCTAGGAAACCAAGGAAACTTTCATCATTCAACCAACGTGGGAACAATGTGGGATGGGAGCCTTTTTTTCATGGACAAATTTAAAAAGAAACACACTGAGTTTTCACAAAAAGTTCGATTTTGACACTATTTTTTTTCAATTAAGTGACTAAGTTTTCAATTTTTCCCAATTAAGTCACTAAGTTTTCAATTTTTCCAATTAAGTCACTATGTTTTCAATTTTGTTTCAATGATGACAATTTGATGAGTCAATTCGGTTGCCAACTGACATGGCATGGTGATGTGTCTGTATTTGATGATGTGACGCTGACATGACATGCTGACGTGGCACCTTGGTGTCAAAATTGAAAAACAGTTGAAAACATAGTGACTTAATTAGAGAAAATTGAAAACTTAGTAACTTAAAAATAATATAATGTCAAAATCGATTTTTTTTTGAAAATTTAGTGTCTTTCTTGAAATTTGCCCAAAAAACTAATTAGAAACGTTTCAAAATATTGAATTGATAAAAATAGAAAATAAATAAAATATGAATAAGGGGCCGTTTTATCAAAATGGTGAGATAGATTTATAATTGGAATATTTATAATAACCAAAGGGTTAGAGCGTAATTAGGTGGACATTTATGTCAATATTTTTTTTAAAAAAATTAACTTATGAGACTAATGAAACTTTAGGAAAGTAAATTGAAAATTTCATAAATCAATAATGAAAAGAAAATAAAAGAAGGGTTAAATATGATAATGCAAAAAAGATCAAAGACTAAAAGTATATATTGGGATTTAAGTTTTGAAAATAAAGTTTGCATGCATCACTCTTCACAGCTACGTATACGTCCGTGTTCCCGATATCTACGCATGTGATATGGATGTTTTGAGAAAATCTATTCATAATGGTTACGTTCTTTTTTCCGACCCTTGATAGTCACATGAGAAACTCGAGAGGTACGACGAGATGCCTTCCGCAAGTATAAAAAGAGAGTGTGAACTTGATGGTAAGGAGAAAGGAAGATATATGGTTGTGGTTACTTGTCAATCCTGCCCTCTCAATATTCTTTCCTTTATGGCTCTTGTATCTCTCTCGTATCCATATCTCTATGTATTGTTTACACCGAAACCTCATGCCTGGAGAATATCAATTTGCGAAGGCACTTCGACCCTTCCCTTTATTTTTCTCTTGATGTCAACATGACTTGCCTCTCACGTTTCTCATACCACAATCAAAGGCCGCGCAAAAGAACATAACGATCGATAATAGGTGGTAGTGAGACAGCTGAGAGATAAGTGATGACGCTATGACGTACAATGCTACAACAATCAATAATCTAAGGTATATGGCAAGTGACATCGATAGTGTGAATGGGGGTGGTGGTTAGTTGTGATAGGCAGCAGTAGTGGTGGCCGACATTAGAAAAAGAAAAAACCTAGGTTCTGGTTTTTATTGAACCTTAGCTTGATACCAAATTGATTTGGAGAGAGAGAGA
Source organism: Cichorium intybus (assembly GCA_023525715.1). Taxonomy (NCBI): domain Eukaryota; kingdom Viridiplantae; phylum Streptophyta; class Magnoliopsida; order Asterales; family Asteraceae; genus Cichorium; species Cichorium intybus. The sequence continues at coordinate 33,700,665 of CM042009.1, forward strand.
GAGAGAGAGAGAGAGAGAGAGAGAGAGAGAGAGAGAGAGAGAGAGAGAGAGAGAGAGAGAGAGAGAGAGAGAAGCTTCTCATATTAATACAAGATATGAAATATTAACCAAAACTATATGTTGCTAAGCGTGTAAACGTAAAATAACCGTTTTTAAATTTTTTGACAATTGTTTGTAAGCTAAACTTGTTTGTTATTTGATCATCTTAATGTATAATAGGAGTAGGAAACACCTTGCTTCCTATTGTGGGAGTTTTTTCATTCAAATTTTATAAATTTACAAGTTATTGAAGAAAGTTTTCTCAATCCTTATAGCAGGTCCATTAAATTCAAACACAAACAATAAATATAAGTTAAAATTAGTAGTTCCTATAAATAAATTGATTCAAAGCTTTACTAACCAAAAGAAGGTCTTGTATTTTAGATATCCATCAATAACTAAATTGATAAAAAAATAAAAATAAAAAAAAATTCTCCTATTACGGATGATCGAAAATGAGTAGCGAGACGCTCCATAACTTGCCATCAATCACTCGATATTCATAAATAATTAAATACCAAGATGTATCATATTCAAATGTGTTTTTTTCTTTTTTGAAAATGTAAATTCCTTATACGTGCAACAAGTTACACCATTTTTTTGTAAATAAAATTTTGTTAGAATATGTTTGAAATCAGGTTTACTCTAAATTTAATTTGAAGGGTCCTAATTTCAGTTAACAAGTATCCGTTGTTCTTTTCATGCACAAGAAGAAACGGCAACAGAATCTTTCTTTCGGCGCCAAATATGGATCGGACATCAAATTACCGTTACCGAACTTGAGAAATCCATGGCAACTTCTCCGCTCCAACACTGCTTCCCCCTCCATAAAAAATAATGCGTTTCTTGTTGTCTATGCTAACAAGAAGAAGAACAACAAGTAGAAGGAGAGAATAAGAAACAAGATCCATAATTTCATAATGGGGAGTGATTAGATTAGCTGAAAAAAGGAAAAAAAAAAAAACTCAAAAAACAAAAAAATATAAACAAAAGAGATAAGAAACGAAACCAATAATGGCGCAGGCACACCCAGAAGAAAAATTGCAGGAAAAGCTCGACAAGGAAACAGCGACGACGACCACAAAGAGGGATGAAAAGAGGGAAATTTCAATTTCGAGTCCTACATCTTTTAAATTCAATGCACAAGCACCCGAATTCGTACCCAGTTCGCATACCCAATCTCCCGTTTCGGGATACTTTTACCCGTATTTCAGTTATCTGGGAATGGGTGGGAACGATGGAAGCGGGTCAGCTGATTGGATTTACGCTAGCGCTGCTGATCAAGATCAACAAATGCATCTTTTTACGAACCCTAATGTTATGATCTCCAACTATTCAAAGAATGTCCTCACCGACGATCTTCAACAAAAAATCATCAAACAGGTCCCTTTTGCTTCTTTTGGTTTGAGTGAGTTTGATCCATCATTGTTTTCCTGCTATATTCTTTCCAAATTACAACAATTCTTGAAGACATATCATATAATTTTTCATCATATTCAATCGTAATATTCTGGTTCCTACCATGAATCCATGTTTGTAACACAGGTGGAGTATCAGTTCAGTGGCCTGAGCCTGCTTGCAAACGAGTCCTTGGTGAAACACATTAGCAAGGATCCAGAAGGCTATGGTGAGACCAACACACAACCGTCACCATTTTCACCATTATTGTTTGTTTTGTTTTGATTTCTTTCCAAATGCACATGTTGTTGCAGTTCCAATATCTGTTATTGCATCCATGAAGAAAATCAAATCCTGCATCTCTAATAACCATTTGCTCGCCCAAGCTCTCCGTTCCTCTTCAAAGTTGGTTTGTTCTTCAACCTTAATTTTTCAAGAATTCTCTTTTAGAAATGTTTCCTCTTGTTAATTGTTATAATTATGATTCAATCCGCTATAGGTTGTAAGCAATGATGGGAAAAAGGTTAGGCGTAGACATCCCTTCACCGAGAAAGATAAAGAAGAATTGCAGGTTAGTTAACTTGTGGGGTTGTGGGCCAATCATCTTAGTATTTGAGGGAAGAATAACGTTTTTTATAAAAAAATTGATGTTAATTTGCCATGCAGTCTCGCACCGTTGTTGGTGAGAACCTTCCGGAAGATCATTCTCATCAAAATCTTGAGAGAATCTTTAGTGTGGTTGGAAGGTAAAGTTTCAAATTTTAAAATATTTTTGGTTTGGCAACTCAAACATATAAAAAAACAACGATTAATTTTTGAAAAATGTTGATTCAGTGTGAAAGCCATTCGAATATGTCATCCCCCCGAGCCAAATTCATCGCATTCCAAAGGGGAATATGTTTTTAGTAATAAGCTCCATGCACTAGTGGAGTATGAAACTACCGAAATAGCAGAAAAAGCGGTATGATTCTATTCTTGAACTCTTTAAATCAAATCTTTGTTTCTTTTGTTTTTTAAATCTTGATTCAAAAAATGATTTTTTTTCCAGGTTGATAGATTAAACGATGAAAGAAACTGGAGAAAAGGGTTTCGTGTTAGGTTGCTGATCCGACGTTCAGTATGTGATCACCATGTCTACTTTTTTATTAATTATTTACATAAAAGTTATCATGATCGACCTTTTCTTTTAATTTATATAATTTAAATATCCAGCCAAAATCTGTTCTGAAGACAAGGAAGTCAGATTTTGACGGGCTACTCGATGACGATGATGATGTATTTGACATGTCAGACGAACCTACTCAGCCTAATAGTGCACCCGCAGAGCTAGCTATCGAAAACAATGTAAAAATTTTAAACTTTTATGAAAAATCACAAATGCCAAGTAGATTGCTATTACTGATTATGGTTCATTTTTGGAAGGCTGAGGAGAGTTCAAAGAAGGGATGGGCACGGGGACGTGGGAAGTCAAAGTCGAGGACACCAACACACAGTAGTCGTGGACTTCTTGCACCGTGTCCACAAACGAGCACCTCGATGATCCATTTGGAAGCATCTTCAATGAAACAGAGTGCAAAAGGGCCAAGAATGCCAGATGGGACAAGGGGGTTTACAATGGGAAGAGGAAAGCCGATTTCTAATCCTCCAATTTTAACCGGCATACCGTAAGGTTTAATGCACAAGTTTTGTCAGTTTTAGTTCTATTATACACTAGAAGGTAGTCCCTCAAACACCCGAATGTTCATTTTCGTTTATTTTTTGTAATAATTCGCCAACATTGATTCTTGAAAGTTAAATTGAACGAATAAAATTTTGTTGAGTTATGTTATGTGACACCCATCACTATCCAATGGATTGCCAAATGCAGAATAAAGTCACACTGTTCTGTTTTGTTCTGTCCTGTATAACAAACGGGGTCTAAAAGAGCCAAAAGACAGATAATCTCAAAGTAAAAGAGCACAAAATACCGATTACAAAAATGTCTATGCTTTTCCCTATACTACCTTGCTAACCTAACAAAAATGTCTTTACTTCTCAAGATTAATGTTAACATCCTTTTTTTGCTTCCTGTACCATAAAAACAGAAACCATAGAGTCCTAAACAACCCTCCATTTGCAAAATGTGGAATAAAAATGCGTCCCCAATAAGGATAAAATGGCCCCGGCAATTTGATCAATGTGAAAAAAACAATATTTGCATATAAATGCCATGGAACTTTGGCATCCTGGGTAAAAGAGACAGAAAATAAAGATTAGAGCTAGAAAATAAAGATACTTCATTTTATATAAAGATCTTGAATTATTTAAAATACCTTAAGAAATGGAGATAATTTCAATGCTCTGTTTTTCAAAACCCCGGCTACAGCAACACCAATAAGAATCGGTAGAGGGACTATGACTAGCTTTCTTTCATGAGCACAATATGACATCTCACTAACAGAAGTGATTGCCATTACGGGTATATAAAGGTATTGAAATACTACCAATATAATGTCAATAATAAGTTGAGTGAAATTCTCCAAGGCTCTTGTCCATGGGAAGGTTTTGATTTCTTGAGGGGAATTGTCCCATAATTTTCTTGCTTTGTTTATTACAAGGTCAATATTTGACTTTCCATGGTCGTTTGGTTGTGATGCATTCATGTTCATTGCAAACAGGATTTTTGAACAAGATTTTGTAGATGGTAAGGCATTTGGTTTAGAACTTAAGAAATTAGATTGATGATGTGAACAACCCTGTGCCATTATTAGAGACTTGTTAGTCCAAATGTATGTACGCAAGTAAAATCAATTCAGTATCTTTTAATTTACAGTTTGGGGACGAAAAATATGGGATTTAGGGTATTGTAATGATCAGAAAACTCATAAACTAGTATCTAATCAATTGTACCAATAAGTGTGTTCGCTACCATAGAATTGGGTAAAAACAGAAAGCTACTTGTAGGTTTATCAAATTGGAAAAACTAAGCATTTTGTCACGAAATTGATTTCCAAACATTATGCGTTATCAAAAACTATACATAACTCATGTCAATTTCGAAATTCATACTTATCCCGTTTCACTGCAGAAGTGAAAGCGTAGTCTTTTTTTTTTTTTTTTTTTTTTTTTTTTCCAGAATAGAAGGAATATAGTGTAGCTTTACAGAAATAATTCAATTGCGAAATGATAATTACGGTTTACAGGGTAAGATAATACACCCACAGACGACATAAAAACGCACAACTAAAACCTAAATTTCAGTTAATAGCAGACGGATACTATCGAGATAAATCGTCAGTTTCCTAAGAAAGCAGTCTCGACGTACCTTGAATGGCATCAGCGAAGGAGAATTAAGGTTGAGGGCCATACGAGATAGAGGTTGGAGGCAGGTCGATTGATTCAGGGAAAGAAGGGGCGCCATTTCTTCAAGGGTTTATTTCTTGATTTTCTGATTGAAGGATAGATATGTTAAATCTTTGGGCTAACTGCAACTTAGCCTTCAAGGTTTGATAGTAGTAGTTTTAGGTCCTTATGGTTTATGTTCTTTTAGATTGTTATAGTTTTTTTTTAGCGTTTATGGACTAAAATTTTGATATTTAAGTGTAAATTTCAATAAATAAATTATTTTTCAATTTAAATTAACTAATAATTATTATTTTAAAATATTTTATTTGATAGGTTGGAGTTGCAGTTTAAAAGGCTAGAAGATAGGAGTTGATTTTTTCAAGAAGGAAAATCGAAGTATCATAACATCCATATTTTGGACTTGGAACTTTGGTCATTTTTAGTAGAAAATTCATTTTTTTTTTGGAAAATAAATAAAATAAGATAAGATAAGACAATACATAAATCATGTTATTACTAGAAGATTCAAAGTGACTGATGTGTTTGAAAGACCAAACGTATGGTTAGAAAGAAACCTTGAGATAAAGGGACTTTATTGCTAAGTTTGAGAAACTTAAATGTGACCTTAACTTAAATATGTTTAGAGACTTAAATGTTATGAAATCAATAAATAGAAGTTTGTGATAAAGTTCTTAAGTTAGGATTATTGATAGATGTCATTTTATGAAAATATAAAATGGGGGACCAAACTTGTCAAATCCTTAAAACATAGGTTTGACATATCATTGACTATGTTTTGGGCTTTATTTATTTATCCTTTCATATTTAAGGGCTTAAGTTGAGATTCTAAGTTAGTGATGTTATTTTAGTCTCGTTAGGGGAAAATGTGTAAAATAAGAGGTGTTAGAGTAGGAGTAGTTTAGTTTACCGTTCAAAAGAAAAGTAGATGTTGTTTATGGAAATCTAAGCTTAATGTGCTAAAGCATTTCTATGAAACTTAAGTTGACCAAGACTTAACATAATTAAAAACCCTTATGGACCAAAATGGTTAGAAATATTGTTAAAAAGGGGTTAGAGATGTAAATTTAGAAGTAACTAGTTATTTATGTCTATTAATGGTCAAAGTCATACAATAAGAGTTAGTTGTCATTTTGACAAAAGATAAGAACTATAGTTCATCTTCTTCCCCCTTTATTTTGTTCAAAACGTATTCTAGAGAGGGAAGGACATCATGGTGATTTTTGAAGCTTAGGAGAAATGGGAAGATGATCATAAGAAGTAGTTGAGGATTGGGGTATATGAGCATCTTATTTCATCACTAGAAGGTACAATCACTATTCTTCTTCCTCATTTTCGAGTTAGTATTTGGGGAAAACCCCAAATCTGAAAATCAAACATGTTAGGGATGTTAGATTGCCGTTTAAGTTAATTTTGATCATTATAATTCTAGTCAGCTTCCATTCTTATCATTCATAACTTGATTTTGGGCATAAATGAGTTTTTTAAAGCTTTGAAACCTTAACAATGTTGGAATCGAAATTTGAGTATTTACTCATGAAAATGTTGTTGTTTCTAAGCTTAATTTGATGTTTCCAAACATATTCAATTGAAGGAATTCATCATTTGTTGGTAATCATGCTTAATGACGTAATAAAGCTTTTCAGATTGAATTCATCTCTTCAGTGATGTTCTTCAAGTTGATTTCATGATTTATCTACTTAGTGAATCATTAGAACTTATTGTAATGATTAGTATTGAGTCATTAAGTCAAATTGAAACTCAAATGTTGATGATCTATAGTTGTTAAGAGCTTTTTTATTGTATTGGAACTCATAAGGCCTCAAATGAGTTTAATTTTTTTTTAAATGTTATGAATAATATAAATCATCATTTTTGTGCATTTCATCTTAGCGTAATATGTTTTTGGAGAATTTAAAATCAAGTAAAAAAGTATTAATATACATATAGGGTCATTAAGGTGGTTTGGAGATCCATTGGTGTGGGTTCGGAAAATGTTGCAGCATACATTGTTCGTATTGAGCTGATTATGGGTTGAACCGGAGAGAGCCACTTATCAGTGTGACTAAGAACAGGTAAGTTTATGTCATTATAGTCTATGATTGGTATTTAAGGGTGGAAGTATTAACCTTGATTTTATGAATTTTATCATCGATTGAGACCTTAAATATTAATTATAGGCAGTGTTGCAGAAATCGGCCTTGGCGGCCGATTAATCGGCGATCAATCGCTTGGCGGTCTTCAACCGATTACGATTAGGCCTAATCGGCCAGCTTAACGGTTTGCTGCAAAAATCAGCCTTGGCGGGCGATTAATCGGTCTTGGCGGTCATTTTCTAATTTTTTTAATTTTTTAATTTATTATTTATTTTCTTATTTTTAAATGACGACACAAACAATTTCTAATAACTCAAGAAAACTAAAAAGAATCAATATTAAATAATAAAAACAAACAAATGTACAATCTTTGATGTGTAACTCGGAATAAATAAATCAAATATTGCTATTTTGTTATATTTATATATTTTTATATGAATTCCTTTATAATTTAGGGTCTCCGATTAATCCCCGATTAATCCAATTAATCTCTTAACCCCACTCAACCGCCAAGATACCATCAAACGATTTTTACAACCTTGACTATAGGTGATCATTAATGTGCTATTTGTTTTTGAATAGGTAAAACGTCTGCATTATGCAGACCACATCTGTAAAAAAGAGATGGACTAAACGTATGCAGTCTGCATTAGGGTGAGCATCGGAACAGGGTACCCGTTTTCGGAACCGGAACCGCCGGTTCCGGCCCGGAACCGCCGGTTCCGGCCCGGAACCGCCTTAACCGGTTCCTAAAATGATGGAACCGCTCTAAGCGGTTCTGGTTCCGGTTCTCATTTTTTTGAAACCGCTACCCGCCGAGTACCCGCTATATATATATATATATATATATATATATATATATATATATATAATCAGGATCGGGTGAGGACTCCAATTTTGGTGAGGACTGTGAGGACAAATCTGGACCTCAAATCAAGAAAAATGAGTGGCTAAGATTCATTGTGAAAAAATTGACACATCTTAAAAGCTTGGGGGGCTAGTTGTCTAAAAATTAAAACTAGTGGGTGGGTAATACAAATTAAGAAGGTAATATAGTAATCTAATCGAGTACCCCAACCCCATTGCAACACTTGTCACAATCTCGTTTGCTGGGTTTTTTTATTCCACCAACATAGTTTTTGGGACATAACTTTTTTTTTTTTGTAAAAAAAATTCTGAAAATACCAAAGTTCTTAAAATTTAATTCTCTACAAAACTAACACCATCATGAAAATTTGAAAAAAAATATTTTTTATTTTTTATTTTTATAAAAAATCAAAAAATAAAAAAAATATCCAAAAATTATGAAAATTTAAGGAAACATTGTAGACATTATATTAATAAGTTTGCAAAAAGAATTTTTTGAAAAAACATGTTTTTAAGTGTTCATTTTTATATTTTAAGTAAAAAAACCATCAAAATAGCAAAAAAAAACATACATGATTCAAAAATATTAAGAACCAAAATATGTTTAATGATTCACACTGTTATAAACTAATTATTTTATGAATCAATACTTATCAAAATAGCAATATATATATATATATATATATATATATATATATATATATATATATATATATATATATATATATATATATATATATATATATATATATATATATACTTGATAAAAAAATATTAAAACCAAAATATGTTTTATGATCCAAAACTCATGATCCAAGATTCAAAATCAGTTATGATCCAAGATCTAAAATGAGTTATGATGAAAAACGATTTTTAAACGACAAACGAAAAAAAAACAACAATTGGAAAAATTACGGAAAAAAAGAAAAAAACTGAAAAAAAAAACGAAAAAAGAAAAAAAGTGAAAAAAACCAAAAAATAATATTTAAAAAAATAAAAAATGAAATAAAAATAAAAAACCAGGCTAAATTATGTTGTATGGACGTGAGTAACATGTGATTATATCCTCTAGTCCGTATTACGTTCCATGGACGAGTGCCGCATGGAATCACGTCAAATCCAATAATTACGTTTGACGTTATTGCCCTTAAGGAAATGAGTGGGCGAGAATTGTCCTCGCAGTCCTCACCCAAATTGAAGTACTCACCGGATCCAGACCATATATATATATATATATATATATATATATATATATATATATATATATATATATATATATATATATATATATATATATATATATATATATATATATATATATATATATATATATATATAAGTTTAATAGAGAACCAAAATAAAACAAGGAACCAAGGAACAAATCGTGAGCGTCGGAATTCAAATGATCGACGACCGAAAATAAGGTTGTAAATTTCTTAATTGAACGCGCATGTAGCGGATAATTCCAAGAAAACCCACTTCGTTATTTATTTATTTTTTATTTTTAGAGCTTATTTTTTATCGAAATAAAAAATCGAATATATCAAAATTCATAATTTTTTATTCTCTTTCAATAGACATCCATATCAATATAGTAAAAAAAAAAAAAAAAAAAATCAAAAATCTTGTTCAAATTCACAACACTTAATCAATGTGAATTTGAACTATAACAAGTTTTATAGAAGATTATTTACATGTGAATGATCATTGAAATTATTTTTTTTAACAATCATTGATCATTGAATAACAACTTATGTGAATTTAAATAAACTTTTAGATTCAGACGTGAATCTCACTAAATTTTCATATTGAATTTAAGTAAATTCGTTTATATTCTTTACAATTTCAACATTTTGTAATATACAACTGAATTAACTAAGATTCACAAATTAATTTACTTGAACTTGTACACGAATGAACACAAAATTGCTAAAAAAAAATGGGGTACAATTATCATTTATATGTGAATTAATATATCTAAAACTAGATGCATACTATTTTTAACCTTTTGATCATACACAAATGAATTAATTTAGATTCACAAATGAATTTGCTTAAAATTCACATGCGGATGATAATTTTTTTTTTTTTTGAAAAAGTCAGGTACCATTACCATTTATATGTGAATTAACATGTATTAAACAAGAAGCAGTTAAAATTCGCAATATGAATATAAACTGTATTAAATTTGTATGGAAGATATTTCATATGTAAATCATCTATGAATTTATTTTTTCAATAATTGTTAATCATTTAATAACAACTTATGTAAACTTAAAAATATTTTTAAATTTAGATGTGATTTAAAAAAAAGTGTGACAATTGTAAATTTTGGTCAACAAAAGTCAACTGTAGTCAAACGAAGAGTGCGTTAATCTATATGTTGAAAAGTTATTTTCAATAACTTTTGCGATGAATCATTAATATTATAAGTATTACGTATGCCAAATCAAACAGTTATCCATTAAAAGTCGAAAATACGGACAGCAAACTACTATAGCGTAAAAATTCGATAATCGTACAATTATTATTTTGAGAATAATAATATTCATAAAACGATCTACTCGTAAATACGAAACTGTGGATATATAGAACGTCGAAAACGGAGTCCGTATGTGAAAGTTACAACCATTAAATCGCTGTGAACGGATAAATGTACACAGGGTTTGGACTCAAAATACAAAATGTGGTGCCTTAAACATCAAATATGGAATAAAAATCCATATGATAAGTAACGTAATAATATCTAGCATTTAAATTCAAAGCTAAAAACAATTTCCGGTAAAACGTCAAAAATCGCGAAAACGGAAGAATAATGCGCTTAAACGCGTATTTCGACACCCAACGAATTATATTTCAATCAAAATAAATGTTTGACAATGTTTTTATACAAAATAATTATTTAGAACTTCGTTTTGTCAAAAACGCATAAAATTTCACTAAAACGTCTTACTATTTTATAAAAATCACACATTTTTATAAGTATATTGCTATTTTTATAAAAACCAACCCCACCCCACCCCCCTACCCCACCCCCATCGACAGCCACCCTTGGGAGCACAACATATCACAATAAAATTTCCTAGTTACTATTCAAGATCTAGGTTACTAAAAGGCTAAGAGTATTATATTAGGAAAATCACAGCAAGATCTAGTAAAAGGAGACTAGCCATCACATTTGAACCAAGACACCATCTCCCTCTCTTCTCCTCTTCCTCTCCTCTTGCTCTCGGCTCAAAACACCACCACCATCATCATCTTCAAGCTTCATTTCCAAGATCATCTCACAAATCCAAGTGGTAAGCTTCATCCATCTTTTGATTCTAAACAACATAACACAAGTTTTACACCTTTTACACACACTAACATCCATCAAAATCCATTGGACAATATGTGACACCCCATTTTCACTGTTTGCAAATACTGTAATAATTTAGAAATACAAAAATACGGTTTATCAAAAACCGATCATTTACATGTTTCAAAATAGTGGGTGTTACAAATCCATACCAAAACTAACCATAGTAAGCAAGAAAGGATTAAACCTTTAGTCCAAGATAGGAGCTAACTCGGGCTCCACTCCAACTTTACTCCAACCAATTATACTTTAGAAATTTTAACCTGGAATACATGGCATAAAAATAGAATACGTAAGACAATAATGTCTCGTGAGTTACATGAGTTTTAGACTCAAACCATTAACTTATTTCTTCCAACTTTTTATAAAATTTGTAACATAAAACTTCTGTGAAAACTTTTTAGTAATAACATACTATAACTTTTTATTTCTTGAAATCATTTCATAATATGCTTTACAAAATAATACCTTTCAAAACTTATAGTAGTAACATACTATAACTCTTTTACTTTCCAAAATCATTTCATAGCATACTTTACAAAAAAATAACTTCTTTCTTACTTCCTTTGACTGGTTTTATAAGCTTGCTGGATTTTTATACTTAGGGCTTTAATCACCATAAGTGATACCCCAAGTCTCTATGGCTAGAAAGAACGGATCAATCCTCACCATAGAAGTGCTGAGGTAATCTACTTCGCGATGGGGCTTGCCCCCAGTAGATCCCTTACCTAACCCGGGTAGGTTGGAACATAGTTCCCTTATTAACGCTGCTTGCTACAATTACCAGTCATACAAAATACTTGCTACTTGCTTAAACATTTCTCATATACATAACTTGTGGCTAGGTGCCAAACTTCATCATTTTATGTCTTTTTGGCTAGATGCCAAGTATAGCTTCCATCTTATAATAATCATATGGTTAAAACATATCTTTCTAACACACTAAGTTTTATGCCAAAACATACTTTCCACATCTTATGGCTATATGCCATTCATACTCAAAAATATATACAGTCTGTAACCAAAACATACTTCTTAAACATCTTGTGGCTATATGCCATTCATATTTGAAAACATGTATCATTTGTAATCAAAATATACTTTCACATAATTGGTTCATAGACCAACATACTATTATTTAACTTGACTTGTAGTTCAAAACATAACTTCAATAATAGCAATATACTTTCATAAACAAGTTGATTATAATACTCTTGCATATGATGTCACATAAAGAGATTTTATAAGAAATCTTAAATATACTTACTTGCCATGTACCCCAGAATGGGTAGAAATACCGCATGTACTCACCTCATATATTGCTAGTGGATTGACTACTCGTTCCTTGTATTTATACTCTTTCAACTCCCAATTACTTGACTTGCACCTATATGTAGTATATGATACATTAATTTACATTATAATTGACTCTATAACATATTAGAGTCCTTATTATACCATTAGAGGTCGGAACGAGTGTATATCTTTTAAGTATTTAACTTTAGATGAGTTGTATTCAATACGTACACTGCAATAGTACCCTCTAGGGGTCGTATTCCACATTAAAAATTTATTCCACCACTTTTAAACCATTTTGGACATGTGCTTAAAGTTTGGGATCATTTGGACATGTCTAGCAAGTTTCGGAGTCCAAAACCCCCTGTTTGAAACACACGACCCGTGCAAAATTCATGCCTAAAAGAGCACGACCCGTGTTTGCTTTAAATAACAACATATTTTGAGGTGTAGGGGGAGCGCGACTCGTGCATAATGAGCACGACCCGTGCTCTTTCTGGGCAGATTCATTTCAGTCCGATTTTTACCCTATCTCTTGCTGTTTTGACTTATTAAGAACCTAATACTTGGCTTAATACATATGGAATCATTCCATGACTAAAACCTTCAATCTGTAACAAGTTTTAATCCATGAAATCATTCCAAACCTTAAAATGTAAAAATTAGGGTTCTTGAACCAAGAATCCCCAAATTCACAAAACTCTTGAATTATTTGGTATGTTCTTAACACACCATTATGTGCAGAACATAAGAACCATGTTAATCACTTGGAATCATGACTGAAATGAGATTTCAGTTCATCCCGTGAACATCCAACTCAAGAAATGAAATTAGAACCTTGATTACTAACCTTAATTACTTGAATCTTCAATTCTTTCAAGGTAAAACTCGATGTCCACCTTCAATCTTCAAACAATCTGCAGAAATCGCACACAAGAGTCTCTCCCGTATCTTCTGCAAGTTTCTAGACATGTGGGGAGAACTCTCTTCCTTTTATACTTCCATATTTACAGCTTTAGTCCCCCTAGTTTACTTCCTTGAACTTTGACCACCTTAAATCAAGTTTTATCACATCAAACCTTCTTTTCTTATATTTTTACCACAAGTAAAAAATATTTTTACATATTTGGTCCTTCACATGGTCAAATGACCAAATTACCCTTTTATGGTAAAATGACCAAATTATCCTTTTACTAGTATTAACTTTCAAAATTTTTGGTCTTTACCTTGAGCATTATCTCGAATATAAATTCAAGATTTTTGGGTCGTTACACAATAGCTTGGTCCAAAGGTCTTTGAGCTTAAATCTTCATCATCTTCAAGGATCTTGAAAGCCTTCTTGGTAAGTTATGATCATCTAGTGATTTAAGTTCTAAATACCTTCATTTACTCTTTTACACACACATACTCACAAAAATCCATTGGATAATAGCTTTGTCCAAGAGTCCTCCGGGTCCTAGAACCAAATTCTTCAATATTCTACCAAAAAACCTTAAGATCAACCACTCAAGGTGAGTTCATACCCCTCATTTTCATCTTTTCAAACCTTTTTGGGGGAGAATACAAGTTTAAATGCTATAAATGTTGTTTTATCCAAGTTTACATATGTTTAAATGCTATAAATAATGATTTACACAAGTTCATAAAACTAATTGTTGTGTAAAAATGCTTTTGATATGAAAAATGATTAGATCTATGTATGATAAACATTATGACATATTATGTTTGTGTAAAAGTTTCCAAACTACAAATAAAATATGTAAAAATGCTAGATCTTGGATAAAAATGTTATATATATATGAATGGTTCCATGTATTATGAACACTTTGACATATTAAGTTGTGTAAAAGTTACAAAACTACAAATAAAGTGTACAAAAATACTAGATCTTGGATAAAAACGTTATAAAAACGGAAATTAGTAAAAACTACGTTTTTATAAATAAAAGCACTATTTTCTAGCAAAATGGTTATAATCAAGTTATTACACCATTTTTGTGAGAAATATCTCAAAAGATGATATTTATAATCATTTGAATAAGTTACTTCGTTATTATTCACAAAAATATGATTATTACGACGCAATACTAAAAATAGACTATTATTGGAATAGTTTATGAACACAAGGTTATTATGACGTTTGAACATGACAAAAATAATTATATAAAATTATATAATTATTAAACATTACTATATTATCATGGGGAAAATGATAATGGATGATTTCAAGAGTTTTTAAATACAAATCGTACGTAAACAAGTTGATTGGAATACTTACATTTTTGTGAGATGAATCTTCACAGTACTTTTATAAGTACCTACTATAAGTCCTGAATTTTTATAACCAGAGTCTCGGTAAGAGAGCACGATATTTGAGTATAGATCTATACGGGGCTTGACAACCCCGCACCTGAGCTGCTAGCTACAGCTTGACCGGTAGGTCTGAGGTGTCCAAATGTCTAACATTCCGACGCCTGAAGAACGTCGCAGCAGGCCAACTAGTCACAGTATGGTTATAGGGTATCTCACATGGGAAAATAATCAACTTATTATTTTTATAAATTGTTTACGTGGAAAAATACATTTCTAAGGAATTTCACACTATAGTTACATATTACATTTTAGTCTTTGGGATTTAAAGACTTGGACATTTTATGAGAAAATATTGGATTTTCTTGGTTTTCAACACTATTGCTTACAAACAAAGGATATTTCTTACGCAAAATCTTATGAACTCACCAACTTAATTGTTGACACTTTTTCAACTACTTGTATTCTCAGGAAATTGTTAAGGTAAATTCTGGCGCTACAAGAAGAGACGTTACGACGTCGTTTTTGTTTATTTTTTATATCATTTCAATTGTATTTGAAACAGGAAACAATTAAACTTTGTAACATTTGCAATTGGTTAATGATGGTTGTGTGCTTGGAAATCACTATTATTCAACTTTGTTATGATATTGTTCATGAAGTCATCCACCCTTGAACTATTCCGCCAATACGGTTTTGGGGTGTGACAAAAAGCACTTATGTTTTTACTATTTCAATGTTTTAATATCATATACAATTGAATTAACTGAGATTCATAAATGATTTACTTAAAATTCACATGTGATTGGTAAAGAAATATTAAAAAAATTAGATAGATTTGTTATTTAGATGTGAATAAATATATTTAAAACAATACAGTTCAGTTCAGGTTCACAAGGTGAATCTGGACGAACTTGAAGTAAAAAAAAACAAAAATTTATGTATATCAATATGGATATCTATTTATAGAGGATGAAAAATTATGAATTTTGATATAATTAGTTTTTTTTTTTTGAAAAAAGAATAAGCTTAAAAATTAAAAATACATAAGAAACGAAGTGGGTTTTTTGCTATGATCCGCTACATGCACGTCCAATTAAGAATTTTACATCCTTATCGTTAGCCGTCGATATTTTACATTGTGGCCGTAGGATTGGTTCCTTGGTTCCTTATTTAATTTTGGTTCTTCATTGAACCTAACCCTATATATTTTTTAAATTGAGAACCTGAAAACAAATATGGACCACGTAATTTTAAAAAAAGCCCCGCCCCTTTAAATCAGTATTGAATCAGATTTAGGAGTGTATATTTTTCCATCTCGTCAGCTCCCTTCTTTCATTTCTCTCTCATAAAGCCGTAAAATCAAAACATCAGACATCATCAAAATCAGCGTTCATCGGCTCTTCTTCAAGCATTCTCCAGCCGTTTTCCTTCATCGGGTCTTCTTCAAAGCGTGCTCCAGCCGTCGTGCTTCATCGACCAAAAGCTTAATTCCCTAGTCGTTTTCCTTGATCGATTTCTTATTCACAGCATGCTACAGCCTACTAGATGTCGTCAAACACAGCCGCTAAACATCATCTTCAACCTCTTTCGTTACCGGCTTGCACCGTCACCTTGGATTTCATAAGACTATTTTTTTTTTATCATTTTGTTTCTGTAATTTTAGTGTTAGCGTTTTAGTTTCGATTCAATCTTTCCGTTTCTAGCAATTCCTTGTTTATCTGTATCAATCTTGAGCCTTGTGGATAATTTACGTTAGTTCCTATTGAATCAGATTTGGATTTCGTGAATTTTGGTTTTGGTTTTTGAAATCTCGTCAAACTTATGATCTTGTTTTGGTTTTTGATTTCACGTATATGTATTTAGTTTCAAATTGCGTTTATTCCTAATGAATGCACGTGAATGAACTATTGTGTATTTTTATTGATTTTGTGTTATGATTTATAGCCTATATATACACCTCGATTCTGGATATCTAGTGTTTGGGGATAATTGCATGAAGATCAAGAAAAAATCTTGGTAACTAGGCGGTTAAGATGTACGATTAAACCGATTTACAAAGAAGAAATTAAAGTTAAATTTTGATTATCTATGGTTATAATAATCGTATGTAAAGAAGCAATTAAAGTTAAATCATCGTATGTCAAGAAGCAAGTAAAGTTAAAGAACCATATCAAGTTCTTAGAATTTTAATTATCTAGGGTTATAATCATCGTATGTAAAGAAGCAATTAAAGTTAAAGAACCATACTAGGTTCTTAGAATTTTAATCACAGGCTATGATATTTCTTGTTAGGCCACCCACTTGACATACAAAAATAAATTGTAAAGGCTTGCATCAAGAATACTTCATGGCCAGAACTCAGAAAATATGACGGTACTTAATTTTAGCCCTCTATAGTTTCTAAGATATCTGATGCACCTTGATTTTCACATCTAGATCCTCCTTCCTGTTGCATACCCAAGGAAAAAAATATGGTTAGTGATCTATCAATTGACACAACTCAGAACAAAAGAAACATTTATGTGAGAAAACTCGTTTCACACCCTTAAAAAATATTTACGTTTAATCTATAAATAATTAAAAATAACTATATTAACATGTTTTAATCACATGTGAATATGTGAACCTTAGAGGTGCACATAAGCTGAAGAAGAAGGATGCACATAAGTTGTTCGATGAAATGTCTTAACCAGAATTTCTTCAATCACATGTAATAAGTTTTTTCTTCGCTCACATGTGATTAAACCGTGTTATTCACATGTGATTAAAACTTGTTATTTATATGCAAAATATGTACATAATGAATTTTTTATGTTTAAATAAATTTTCTTATTGTATGTATTTAATAAATGTGATTAAACATTGTTGATCACACATTATTAAGCTATTAACATGTGATAAAACCCTATTATTCACATGTGATTAAAACCTGTTTTTCACATGTGAATATGCGCATAACGAACTTTTTATTTCTTAATAATTCATTCACATATGATTAAAACCTGTTACACACATGTAATTAGATCATGTTATTCACATGTGATTATAACTTGTTATTCGCATGTAAATATGCTCAAATAATTTTTTTTATTTTTTAACAATTTTTCTTATTATACATACTCAATCACATGAGATTAAATCATGTTATTCATATGTAAATATGTATATAAGTAATTTTTTATTTTTAAATAATTTTTCTTAATATATGTATTCAATCATATGTGATTCTAAAATCTTGTTCACATGTGATATGTTTTTTCTTCAATCACATGTGATTAAACCTTGTTATTAAGAGTTTAATCATATATGACTCTGAAATCTTGTTCACATATGATATGTTTTTTCTTCAATCACATATGATTAAACCTTGTTATTCGCTTATTCACTTGTGATTAAAACATGTTATTTATATGCAAATATGTACATAATGATTTTTTTATGTTTAAATAAATTTTTTTATTATATGTATTTAATCACATGTGATTAAACATTGTTGATCACATATGGAGACACACGTCATGCACCTAAGATGTTTGACAAAATGACTGAAAGAAACTTCCATCCAAATCCTGCATACCAGTGGTCCTTGCATTCACTCCGACCTCAAAATACGCCACCAAACTCAAAAAACCAGTCTCACACCCCTATTCTCTGTCATGTCGATGTCCAAGGAGCTGTAGGCTTGTTCACGTACCATTAAGCGCTTAATCATATATGATTCTGAAATCTTGTTCAAATGTGATATGTTTTTTCTTCAATCACATGTGATTAAACCTTGTTATTAAGCGCTTAATCATATATGATTCTGAAATCTTGTTCACATGTGATTTTTTTTTCTTCAATCACATGTGATTAAACCTTGTTATTCACATATTCATATGTGATTAAAACGTATTATTTATATGCAAATATGTACATAATAAATTTTTTATGTTTAAATAAATTTTTTTATTATATGTATTTAATCACATGTTATTAAACATTGAACAACATGTTTTAATCATATATGAATAATAGGGTTTTCTCACATGTGAATAGCTTAATCATATTTGATCAACAATGTCTAATCACATGTGATTAAATACATATAATAATAAAAACTATTTAAAAAAATTCATTATGTACATATTTACATATGAATAACATGCTTTAACCACATCAGAATAGCTTAATCTTATATGAATAAAAAGGTTTAATCACATGTGATTTGACAAAAAACTTATCAAATCCACGAATATATATTATTAACAAAAAATTTTCATGATATTTATAGGTTTTAACAATTACAATTTAACAAAAATATTCATAATATTGTAAAATAATTTTCCCATCATATGTATTTAATCACATGTGTTTAAACATTGTTATTCACATATGATTAAACCTTATTATTCACATGTGATTAAAACCTATCATTCACATGTAAAATGTTGGGTGGGTAGTGGCGGAACCAGAAATTTTGATATGGGGGTACACACATAGTTTTAATTTAAAAAATATTAGTACAAAATTACTTAAAATTAAGGGACAGTATGATTTCCGCAACAAAGTTCAGACTTAAGGGCGTGACTGTAAAAAAATGGATTTTTTAGAACAACAAATCTAACTTACTCTTAAACTACATCCAAATTCCATATAAGTCTCTTACGAGACTTGAACCCTCAACCTCAAAGAGGAAGGGTAACACTTGGTACCGTTGTGTTAAAAACCCTTTGGTAAAAAGAAGTTGTCAAAGAAAATTTTGTCAAAACATACTCAACGTTGGTCTTATTTTGAGTGTATAGACTAGATTTATTTAATAATATAATTTATCTGATTTTTCATTGTATATTTATAACAAATTAATTTAATATATTAAATGTGTTGAGGTATAAAACAAAAAAATTACAAAGGATGTAAAATGAAACTTAAGTTTAAGACAAAGGAAAAAAGATACAAGTTACATTGACACTTTGATTCGTGGGGAAAAAGAAAGTAGGCACTTTAGATACAAAATTTTAAGCTAATGGTGCAAGATGTTAGGCATGTTTACAAGCTAAAATTTAATACATTACAAAAAATTATGGGGATACAGCTGTACCCCCAATGCCCCATCTAAATACGCCACTGTGGGTGGGTAAGATATGGTAGGGTGGTGGTGGGTGTTGGTGGGTGAAATGGAGCGGGAGTGGGTGGGAAAAAAAGTTAAAAAAATTTATTTGGTATGCGGGGGTTGGTGGTGTGAGTAGGGTGGTGGGTCTTGGTGGGTGGGGCATATGATAGGATTGTGTTGGGGTAGGGTAGGGGGTGGGTGCTGGTGGGTGGGGTGGGGACGAGTATGGTAAGGAAGGTGGGCGGAGTGGAGTGCGAGTGGGTGGTAAAAAAATTAAATATTTTTTCTTGGGCGGAGGGAGGGGGTAGGGTAGGGTGGGGTGGGTGTTGGTGGATGGGGTGGAGCGTGAGTGGGCGGTAAAAAAATTAAATTGTTTTTGGTGGGCGGGGGTGGGGTGGTAGGGTAGGGTGGGCGCTGGTGGGTGGGGTGGAGCGGTAGTGGTTGGTAAAAAATATTAAAATTTTTTTGTGGGCCGGGGGGGGTGAGGTGGTGTAGGGCAGGGTGGGGTGGGGTGCGTTGGGTGCTTGTGGGTGAGGTAGAGCAAGAGTGGGTGGTAAAAAAATTAAAAAAAATTTTGGTGGGGGGGGGGGGGTAGCGTAGGGTGGGGTGGGTAGGGGTAAGGTAGGATGTTGATGGGTGGGGTGGTAAAGAAATTAATTTTTTTTGTGGGCGGTGGGGGGTAGGGTAGGGTGGGTGCTGGTGGGTGGGATGGAGCGAGAGTGGGTGGTAAAAAAATTAAATTTTTTTTGGTGGGCGGGGTAGGTGTAGGGTGGGGTGGGGTGGGGTGGGTAGGTTAGGTGGGTGCTGGTGGATGGGGTGGAGCAGGAGTGGGTGGTAAAAAAATTAAAATTTTTTATTTTGGTGGGCAGGGGAGGGGTAGGGTATGGTAGGGTGGGCCGTTAGGGTAGGGTGGGTGTTGGTGGATGTGGTGGATCGGGAGTGGGTGGTAAAAAAAATAATTTTTTTTAGTGGACGGAGGTGAGGTTGTAGGGTAGGGTAGAGCGGGAGTGGGTGATAAAAAAATTATTTTTTTTTGGTAGGCGGGGGGGGGGGGGGGGGGGGGGGGTAGGTGGGTGCTGGTGGATGAGGTGGTGCGGTAATGGGTAGGGTAAGATGGGTTGGCGGTGGATAGGGGAGGTGGTGGAGGCGTAGAAGTTTGGTGGTAGTTGTGGTGGAAGGGGCGGATGTGGCCCTATTATAAAAATGTGTGGCTTATATTTGTTCTCACGTTCTCAATTTCAATAATTATTGAAATTGTTTTTATTTGAACCTTCATCTATATATATATATATATATATATATATATATATATATATATATATATATATATATATATATATATATATATATATATATATATATATATATATATATAATATGACTCAAAACTTCATCGCTGGAAGAATCTACTTCCAAATTTCAAAACTATACCTACATTTTGAAGTCACAACAGGCACTTTTTGACATTTAATATTCATGGAGATCTCATATTTCATGAGAGTTTTCTTAACTACATTAAGCTTGATAAGAATCATTATATGCTGGAAGAAACTTGATGATACCCACATTTAGAATTCTCCGTTTTGTATTGTTTCCTTTTGTCCCAACTCCTGAAATTTCAATGCCCTTTTACTTGGGTTTTCGTCTTTGATTTTCCATTTATCCAACTCGTTTCGTAATTGTGAAATAATTATTATAGCCACAAAAAAGATTGACATTTCCCGAACTTTTAATACGATTAGTATAAATATTAATGGAATTCAACAAATTAAAGATTATATTTTGTTTTGAATGGCATTAAAAACCACATATGAAATTCAACAAATTGCGTAACCGGGCGGTTCCGGTTCCGGTTCCTGTTCCTAAAATTTAAGAACCGCTTGGACCGGTTCCGGTTCTGGTTCTGGCCAAATTAGGCAGGTACCCGCCTATGCTCACCCCTAGTCTGCATGAAAAAGACTGTTTGTTTTTTGAAGTCGCTGCATAAAAACTAAAGTTTAAAAACTGATGTAATGCCATGTTACTTTCGGTAAGTGTTTTTATGATAATCTTAGTGTAATTAAGATTAAGCATGATGTCTTATGTGTTAGGATGGTTTGAGTGCCTTTTAGGTGAAGTTTTTCTATGAAAAATGCCAAAAAGAGCTACACGGGTCGTGTAAAAAGGCTTAAAAACACTGTCCGAGACTGTTCCAGACTTACACGGGTCGTGTCAGGCAACACGGGTCATGTAGAAAGTGATGAAGAGCATGCAGTAGCTTTACACGGGGCGTGCCAGACAAAACGGGTCGTGCAGGAGATATTAGCGGCACTGATGTTGACATTAGCGGCGCTAATGTTGACATTAGCTCGTAGATACACTTTTTAAAGTGCGTTTTCCTCTCTTTTGGGCTGAAATCTCTTGATCCAAAACTCTCTTAAACCCTATAAAAACCTTCTCTAACACTTAGAAGTCAAATTGGAAAGCTAGAACTCAATGAATTGAAGTAGTTATCAATATTTCGTTTCTTGAAGGTAAGATCACTTGTTTTAGCTCAAATTAAATGGTTGAATTGTTTGGATTGGGTAAATTTCAGGTGGTTATGGTTAACCACCTGTAATTAACAAAGATTAGTGCAAGTAACACTTGAATTGGGTGTATAGAAGACTTCTAATCCCAAACCCTAACCGTTGTGAACTAGTTCCATGCTATGGTTGGGTAATTACAAAGTAATTACCTGTATGTGGTGTAGGTGCTGGAAAGTGTTGAAGAATCACTTTGTATCTACCGTTTGTGTTAGCTAGGATTGTACGGAACTTCAAACCAGGTGAGAAATCTATACTATATCTCATGTGATATGTATTGATTGAAACTTTATGAATTGAAGTGATTTCACCTTATGGAATTAGTAGCCGAAGATTTAGCTTAATTACCTAGTCCAAATTATACGACCTTTGTGACTAGGAGATTGGACTCAAGTGTCCAAATTATATGGCCTTTGTGGCTAGGAGATTGGACTCAAGTGTCCAAATTATACGGCCTTTGTGGCTAGGAGGTTGGGATGAAATGCTCGACATATTTGGTTGAAACCTTTGTGGTTCACACAACAGAAGATGGTATAGTAGAAACCGTGAAGCAATGTATAATCACATTGTGTTAAGATATATTTGCCTTATTTTCTCTTTACATGTTAAGTTGTGCATATGATTACTCATTGAGCTTTATGGCTCACAGTGTATGTGTTTAATGTCCCTGCAGGTGAGCGTGACCTTGGTAATGGTAAGGATGTAGCTCATGGTTAAGGATATAGGGCATGTAGATGATGACAGTAACAACCTGGCTTGAAAGGAGTTTCCTTTTGTTTTGTACTCCTTGATACACTTGTATCCTTTTGTATGTAACTTATACACCTAATTATATGGTTTTGCATGTTAAAACTATGTTTTCAAAGTGAAAAATTTTGGGTGCATTTGTTTATATGAGCTGGGTGTTACAACTGATGTGTTTTTTGAAGTCGGATATACAAATTTGCAATAGTTCCTCAGTGAAAACTAATGATAGAAATGACATACCACTATTGAAAATACAATTTCGTAGCAAGGTCCATATTTTGTAGTGCCTCCGATAATTAAAAAAAAATTGTCGTCAAAAAGTTAAGTAATACTATATTTTTTGCATAAACTTTTTGAAACATACAATTTATTTATAGAAGTATAAGCATCGTAATGTATTCTTGAGCTTCATTTATATTTATTATTATTATTTTCAATTTAGATATTTCCTCCAAATTTTTAAGAAAAAATAGTTGGAGAAAAACATAATGATCACATGCCCCTTTTAGAAGACGTCTGTGAGTTTTAGAAGTCTTTCCCAGGTCTTCTAGGAGAAGAGGACACACACATGCCTTTTTAGGTTTGTAGTCTTTTAAAAAACAAAAATTTTGTGAACAAAAGATCTACCTACCCACAGACAAATGAGGCCAAGAGAGATTTTTGAAAAAAAAACATCACCTAAGTGTTGATAACACTCTAGAAGTAATGTAAGGTGCTTAGAGAAGCTTGATGGGCAAAGGTGAGTACATATCAAGAGTACATGTCATACTACTTTACTTTGGTAATATTTTGTCTTAAAACATACTTTTATACTCTTGATTTCTATGTGACTATATTTTCAAACCCATTCCACGGATTCCTGTGTGATGGTCACATGTTTCCTGAATGTCAATCTTAGCGTTGGATTTTAACATGTTTTTGGTGAGATACTACTACCTTGTTTACGCCGATGACAACGTGTTTTTGGTGTTATGCTAGCCCTGGTTATGTCATCAGATCATCGTGACCCTAGAATGAAGGGGGACTTATTTTAAGTGTAGAGAACTTAGGTTGGGAATCTAGAAGCACGTGCATTGCATTTTGGTTGTATTTGTAATGACCATTCTAATGCTTCTTATCCCGACATACCTTGTATTTACAAATTGTTTTGAAATATTTTTGGGAGTCTGGCTTTGTGATTTGGTAATTGGAATTATCTAATTCCATTCAATAGTCTAACCTCTAGGTTTACTCACTAAGCTTCCCAAGCCTAACATTATGATTTTGGCATGTACTCGTAGAGAAAGATGATTGAAGGACTTAGAGCTGACCATTGAAGGTATTAGCTTTTTAGACATATAGAAGACTTTAAAATTAGTTTTCGTTGTATGCTATGCTTCTGTAATTTATGAGATGGAATTCAACTGTAATTTATGAAAATGTGTTTGAAATATATGTTTATAAGTTACATATTTATGCTATTTATGCTATTATTCCTTTAACTAATAAAACTAATATCGAGTGTGTGTTATTTTATAAATAGACTTTACACGATACATCCATATTACGGAGCTTATTTTCGTACCGAGGAGAAGGACGATTTGGAAGGGAGCACGAGAAAAGAGAATTGGAAGGCTAAAGTAGTTGGTGCTCCGAGTGATGCTGATTAGGAGAATGCTAGGTATAATTAACTTTTTTTAGTTACTACTTTGTATGTATCATTTTAATACTTACATATTGTTATTGATAAAAAATAGGAATTTGATTGAGTACTTAAAAATATTTTCTGATGTTACAACCAAGATATCTGGTTCGAAATATGTAACATCCAATATATTTTTTCTAAGCTTGTGAAAATGCAAGCCACCATCACCCAGATGTGTTTGAGTCAAGATGAATAAAAGAAAACGATGCCAACCTTAATGAAAGAAAAATATGATAAATATTAGGACAACATAGATAACATGAATTATCTACTGTATGTTGCGGTTGTTTTATATCCAGGCAACAAGCTAAGATACGTCAATTATCACATCAAAACTATTTATGGTAAGAATTCTGATAAAAGCAAGGAGATACTAGGAAAGGTGAGTGAGACTCTTGGGGATTTGTTTACCCGTTACAAGAACAAAAGGAGAAAACGAATGTACAAAACACATAAGATAGTGTTTTTAATTAAAAGTCAAGTAGTTTCGGTGAAATGGATATTGATTTAGAGCTTAAATTTGATAAATATTATGATGAAGGTCAACATACTAAGAGTGGGGTACAGATCTATATAACGGATGGAAGGAAAAAAAGGACCAAACTTGTGATCTTTTGGGTTGGTGGAAAGAAAATTCAGTAAGTTCCCCACATTGTCAAAACTAACTAGATATATTTTGGGAATGTCGATCTTGAGTCAGCCTTTAATATTGGCGGCAGAGTTATCAATAGATATAGGAGTGCACTTAACATGAATACCGCAAAAGCTTTAATTTGGTGGTACTATGTCAAGTAAAGACATAAATGAATTTAATGAGAAGATGGCAGGTATAAAAACTTCTCCACATTTTTGGACTTCATATTTCACATACATACTATGAAACTAAATTACTATTTACTAATATTCTAGAAGACTTTTGGTGTTATCGTTTTGTTTTACATTGCAACATTTAAGATGTTAATTGCTAATTACCTTAAATTAATGGTTTGGACTTTGGATGTTTGATGGTGTTTAGAAATGTATTGAACTCTTTAAAATATGTAGTTGTAATTTAACATTTTTAAGATGGTATTTGTTAAGTACTTACTTTAATGGTCAGATAGTTTTACCATTTCTATTAACACCGCAAAAAAAAAACGCTTAAATGTCCAAATAGGTTATGCTGAATCTAAAAAGTTTAATTACGGTTAAAAACAACAGGAAAAACCGCACCAATTGTACGCGGTTAATAACCGCACTGCAGCCGCATGAAACTGAACTGCAAAAAAAAAAACCGCAAAACCACACCGCATTAAAATTCGCACCGTTCAGTTATTTGGTAGAAAAGACTACATTTATGCTTTGCGCTGCGGTTATTGCCAAAAACCGCACTATGTTCACCCTTAACTCTAACCCAATGAAGGAGCCTTGATGACGTTGATAGACGATATGAAAACGGTGGTCCGAAGGAATTATCAATTCTGTAGAATGTTGTTTTGAGCAGCTAATATGACCGATTGACCGCGTCGATGAGGCACTGATTAGAGTTCAGGCCGGAGATGCGATCTACCGAAAAAAACTAAACATAGTGGGCGTTTGAGTAACGGGATTGAAACTCTTAGGAGCTGTTTGTTTTTTCTAAAAAGTAATTCTAACCTCTTTTGTCTGTAGGTACGCAGACGCGCGCAGACATTTTTGTTAACAGACCGTTTGTTTTTTTTGCAGCCCACAGACCTTAAAAGGTCTGCACGTCCTCTTTTGCTAGAAGTGATGTACCTGCCTCTTTTAATCTCTTCAAAATATGAATACGCGTTTGAGCCCTAGAAAAATTAGAAAACAGTAACACTTCTCCCCCTTCCTGATTATGCAACTTCGTCCTGCTGTCCTCCCTCCTCCTTCCGGCGCGCCGCCGCTGCTTCATTCCTCCGGCGTCGCTGCTGCTTCCGTCCTCCGGCACGCCACCGCTACCATCGTTAACCTACCATTGTTCGCCGCCTGCCTACATCGTTGATTCATCTCAGATACCGATTATTGGATGTTTCTGATTTCTCTCCTCTGTCATTTTTATGTCGATTTGGCAATGTATTGCGGAATATACATGCGTCCATTAATTGTTCAGTCCATTAGTCATCACAGCAGCGACATGAGAGAAAATTAAGGACATCGATTTCAAGCAATCATAATTCTTCATTCATTATTTTATTAGCCCCTTAAAGGAAAACGTATTTATGTTAACCCTTTCAAAGTAAATTTAGTATTTAGGTCATGTATCAACACCATCTATGTTACATGCCACTCCATATATGAATGATAATTATATCAGTTCTTTGTTATATGATCCCCATTGTGAGTTGATGTTACATTAGTTATTTGTGAGGATCAATGTTGGATTTGGGACCTAAGCAGTTCGTATGCTTTTAAAAGCCAAGATCTTTGTTATATGATACCCACTCTTCGGTCTCTTTGATCACGAATTCATTGCTGCCAACCGTGGCTCACATAGATGTTATTAATTTTTTTGTAAAAGAAATTAGAAATCGGCGTACGGGGTCTTTAATTTTGATTTTGATTTTGTTGTTTCTTCTCTTTTTGGTTAAATGAGTCACAAAACTCACGATAGCATTTGTGATCAAAAGACCATTAATGTGCCAAGACGGTGAATAGTTTATGATTCTTCAAGAGATGGACATGTATTGTGCTTAAAAGACGGATTGATTCAGCTTCAAATGTATTTTATTACTTTTTAATGGAAATTGTTGTTGATTATTGCATTATATGGTTTTGTTGGAACCTTATATATGGTTTTTTGATGATGTTTGATACATTGTTTTTGGATTATTTTGCTTATTTGAAAACATTATATGACTTTTTTGCTAAAGTTTGACGCATTGTTTAGGTTATTGTGGTTGTATGATTTATATTTCGGTGTTCTAAAACTAGACTTGTTTAAATTTCAGTTTATTTTACTGTTTGCAGACTTTTAAAAACAAACAGTCTTCTCTTTACAGAATGCAGACATTTGATCCACCTCTTCTGCTACAGATGTCTGCAGCAGATGTGCTCCGCAGACTGCAGACCTTTTACCTCTTCAAAAACAAACAGCACGTTAGGTAAAGTGTCTTGATACCATATTGAAATGTAAAAGTATCCGTTAGAATTTGAGTTGTGCAACATCACTTTAAATAGAGGACAATGTCTCTGGGTCTGGTATACAAAATATAAAATAAACAAGTTACAATAGTTAACCGACTTTTAATAAATTCGAACCAAACACAATATTCCTTTTCCAACGACGAATTAGAACCTAACACAAGAAAGTAATGTTTATCTAGTTTTTAAGTATCCACCTTAATTTCTACCAAACAAGATTAAACATCACATAGTTGGCACCATGATAATAGAGGCCAATGTCACATTTATAAATACCTCCAACAAAAAGAAACTTGTCCACATTTATGTGCAGACCTTTTACCTCTTCAAAAACAAACAGCACGTTAGGTAAAGTGTCTTGATACCATATTGAAATGTAAAAGTATCCGTTAGAATTTGAGTTGTGCAACATCACTTTAAATAGAGGACAATGTCTCTGGGTCTGGTATACAAAATATAAAATAAACAAGTTACAATAGTTAACCGACTTTTAATAAATTCGAACCAAACACAATATTCCTTTTCCAACGACGAATTAGAACCTAACACAAGAAAGTAATGTTTATCTAGTTTTTAAGTATCCACCTTAATTTCTACCAAACAAGATTAAACATCACATAGTTGGCACCATGATAATAGAGGCCAATGTCACATTTATAAATACCTCCAACAAAAAGAAACTTGTCCACATTTATGTAGCCACCACTCACAACATTATTATTTTAGACAGCAAGGCATATAAGTTAACGTATATTATTTGCAACATCATCTCTTCGAGATTTTTAATAAAATTCATATAATGACTAATTTGGATTTTGGCATATAATTTATCGTATACCTAAATATTTTTGTTAACATACTCATATTCTAAATAATATAGATCATATACATCTTATTAATATCTTATATTAACTCTTAACATAGAAATTAGTAAATTTCGAGATCTGATGCTTCAAATCAAGAAAACATTAACCATCACCCTGATGGCCTAGTGGATAACGCTTAGGACTCCTTCTCTTCCCTCATAAGGAGGTTCCGAGTTCTAATCTCACTCCCTCCCTTAGTGTTAGGTTTCAATCAGGGGATGGCCACTGGCCACCTCTCTACCTCCGTAGGTGATTGACCCGGACCACCCTGCTGCCAGGTGTGTGTGGGCCCCGAGGTTGCTTCATCGGGGTCATCCAAATGATGGGTCGGGTGGGATCCTCGGTTATAAAAAAAAAAAAAAAAATCAAGAAAACATTGCAAGTATTATGTGGAACAACTCAATATAAACATATATGGTGCGCAAAAATAAAATAAGATTTATTTGTAATCAGGTGGGGAATGGAGGAATATTTGGATATTCTTGGTCTTATTCCCACAAATTTTTTATATAACATTTGAATTTGTATGTTGAATATATATATATATATATATATATATATATATATATATATATATATATATATATATATATATATATATATATATATATATATATATATATATATATATATATATATATATATATATATATATATATATATATATATATATATATATATAATGTCCATTCATGATTCCAAAAGCCATATTAAGGAAAACTGGATATACTTTGACCATTGCCATCAAATCATGTAATACTATATATCAAACATGCTTGTGTACATTCTCATACCTTCGTCTAGGTGAGATATTTATGGAGAGAAAGAGGGAGAGGGAATTAAGTGGATGATGAAGTAGAAAGAAGAAGAAGATCAAGATGATGATGATGATGTAGAAAAGAAAAAGATGATTATAAAGAAATTTGAACTATGTATTGAGTTGTTAAAACTCGCTTATGAGTTTCTGTTGGTGGTCATTCAAGCAGTCGACTTGGTTCTTCATCAGACCATCCTATCACAACCAATTTACAATTCGAACACTTATCCCAATCTCTACATTGGCCTTCTTCCCTAGCTATACTGTACCCTTTTCTGTCATGTACATTAATTTCTTGCAATTTTTTTTTTTTTTCATTTTGAGGAAGATATGAATATTAGTTTTTGTAAATAGGTGCAATTTCTTGTTCCATTTATTTAATTTCCACCAGGAATAAAAGAGTATTTTTGTTAAGAAATCGGACTTTCATTTCAAGATTTTGCAATGATTACGAAGCTCAAAACCTTAAACAGTCCCTAGAATATTATATAAAATTAAGATAGACTAACAAATCAAGAATTTTCTGCATTTGATAAAAGATCTTCTAACAAGCAAGCAAATAATTTTATGGATGGGGAGTCACAATCATGACAACAAGGATCATTGGTACCATTACAAATAAAAAATTCCAGATTCTATAACTTCATTTTCTCTTAACATGAAAAGATGGCATAGTTCTTGTAACTTACATAACCACATTCTCAACACGAGAAACAAAATCATCGAATTTTTACTTACTGGGTTTCTTAAAACGATAAATTTGTATATTTTCAACATCAAGTTTCTTAGAAAGATAATCTTAACCAAACCTCCTATGTGTGTGGGGTTTGACCTCCTCACATATGTCCCATCTGCGTTTTTTTTAGTGACAAAGAATTTGTCCCAACTCTCACACTTGGCATGATTTCTTTCATCCGTCCGCTCACCGTGTAATAATGTGCAGGATTCAAGAAAAACGGGATCCAAAAGTTCAATTTCGCGCTATGCTCCATACTATACAAAAACAACAAGAAGATCTACGACAATTTCTGAACTTCTTTAAAATATTCTTCCGATGCCTCCCTGAGTTCTTGAAAACGGTCAAAACATAGTACTCATCTTGTTAGTAGACAGTTATCTTTAGCTACAAAGCGTAGGTTCACTTGTATGATTAAGTTTTGCAGACGTCAAGAGTCAAAATAAATTTAAGATTGTGAGGCCATTGATTAGAATACTGTGCGGTCTTATCGTCAGATTCAGAGGAAGCTGCCATCAACGTCGGAACGTGCACGGTGAAATCAAAAACTTCCTTCCAGTCCCTCCCTCACATTTTTGTAGGCTCAGTATCATAAAATCCAAATGAATTACCTTCGCCTCTCCTCAACTTCTTCTTCTCCTTCTTTACCCAAAAAAAACTTCTTCTTCTCCTACGCCGGCTGATCGTAAAACCTCTTTGGGGCGACTGTAGCTTGTCACGGAACAACACATTAAAAGTTAGTAAATTATCCTCGATAAAAAATAATTTAAAATCATAAAAATTTCAGATATTAAGTTTTATTTAGACTTGGCCAACGGATAAGTGGCAGCCGATGCCGTCAAAATCACCCACCCCTTGATAGCGGCATGGACCACCAACGAGGCTCTCTTGCCTTTCTCTCTCCAGCAATAAATCAATTTAATTATACTCTAAGGGCTAGAGACAGTTGCATCACATGATCTTTGGTTTTGACATTCCTTCTTTGGTCTCTCGAGTTCAAACAATGAAATCAACGTTCTAGGCATGTCACATTTATTCGACAGCGTTTGCAACAAGTCCGCTCCTAATTGTCAATTTCAAGTAAACGGATCCACATACAAATACATGTATTATCCGGTAGAAGAGATATATATCCTTAATATGTTGTGCTTGTGAAATCTTTGTCAATTCCAGGTGATCCAAAATGTATGAAATATAAAGTTGCTCAAGAAAGAACAAGAAATGATGTTAAAAAAGCATTTGGAGCCCTCAAGAAGCACGGACACATACTAAACAACCTGACACCGAGATAAGAAAAAACTCGCAGCTATTATGTATTCGTGTATTATTTTACACAATATGATTTTAGAATACGATATATAATATACAAGTATGTTGAAAATAAAAATGTCACTTCAAGTGTGCCGCCAATAGAACCTGGTTCCCATCGTATGTGTGAATAAGATGCAAGATTTGTGACGTTGACAAACATCACAAGCTTCACGCCGACTTGGTTGAACATATGTATCGAGTGAATCATATTGATCTCAATACGCCTCCGGTGGACGATACAAAAAAAATTTCAGATTGAAAACCTTATGTTGCGTTTTTGAAGTTTCATGTAACGCTTTTTAATTTTATTTTATGTTTTTTTAAAGTTTAATATACTATGTTTTTAATGTTAATGTAATGTTTTTTTTTGAATGTTATGATATTTTTAATTTAAATGTTATATTTAAAAAAATAAGAAAAACTTAAGTGGCATAGAATGACATCCACCACTACCAATGACATAAAATGACATTGCAAATAGCATCCTGTGTGGCAACCAATGCCTATGAGTTGAATGCTATCCACACCCATCAGCCTTAGATAATCCAAACCTAAAACCTTATTCAGTTTAGCATAAAACCCAACCAAAAATCCAAAAACAAAAGTTAGAAAAACGAATATGAAATTCAAATCTAACTCATTCAAATAATATGTAATAATGCATAAAAAAACTATTCCAAGTATCATGATCCAGTCTAGAATAGCATTGGACTAAGCTCACATCAATTTTATTTTCATTGTTTTTTTTATATTTTGTTTTGTTCCCTTTCCAGTTAACTTGAATCTTGTACACTAGATTGAAGCCACTTCAATTGAAGGATGGTAGATCTTTTCTCCACCTATGAAACACCGTTTAAAAGCCATATAAACCTATTATTATAACTCCCTCAACTACCTTGTTTTAATGATTATTTCCTTATTCATTTGAAGCCATTGTAGACGTCTAATATAACAAAACAAAGGTATCACAGAGACATAAATGTATAACTATTTGTCAATTTTAACAATGTATATGATTCGGAATTTGTGTCTGAAAATGAGAAACCCTCATTTTTAGAGATTGGTGAACTTATTTTTTCCAACATTAAGTACATGATCAATATGTGATCAATAAATCACAATGTTGCCATACCAAGTAAGGTGATGTTAACACATGAACCTATGATCTTACTTATATCTCTTAATTTTTATTGTTATCAATCAGATAGACTACATAGACTACAGGTGATCACAAATTAAACATTTCAAAAAGAGTTTTCCCCACTAAAAAAATCTCGTATTATTACCATTAGTGTATATAAAATATTGATTTTTCCAGCAAGTGATGCAATTTAACACAAGAAAATTAACAATTTATTTAGTTTCCAACATAGTTCTTAACTAGGGTTTAAAGCCCTGCAAATTACAGCGAAGATCCTAAAAATAGTTATATATAAATATAGCAATATACTTTTGTAAATTAGTTTACTATAGAAAATGCTCGTTACAAGATTCAAACCTTAGTCCACTAATTCAAAAAGCACCCCTTGTTAGATGTATGTAGTACTTGGTATGGACCCATGTATTTGTATAAGTCCAGTCCTTGTTATGTCTTACCCCACAAGTGTTAGTGTATCCCATATTGGTGCGACACGATCCTATAAGTTTGTATATATATATATATATATATATATATATATATATATATATATATATATATATATATATATATATATATATATATATATATATATATATATATATATATATATATATATATATATATATATATATATATGTTGGAGTCTCCCATCTCTCCACAAAGGCTCTTTTGAAGAGACACTCTTAGGACTCCACATATATTTACACCCCTTACCACTATGCTACATATAAATTGATGCTATAATTTATTATTATTATTATTATAAATATTTTCCGCTTATGATAAATGTAATAGTTCTTAATTTTTAAAGCAAAATATCAAACATCAAATAGGTGGCACTCCTAAGATTGAAGGGTGTGGAGGGACCCCCCCCCTCCCACGTTATGAAGACGTTGCGTCTTGAGGATGCCTTGCGTGTAGGCTGTATACGAACCGAACGAACACGAACGGAGGCATGATCATGTTCGTTCGTTTAAGTTTAACCGAACAAATGAACGAACACGAACGCATAAACAAACGAATTTCCTTGTTCATGTTCGTTCGTTAAAATATTCCTTTGTTCATGTTCGTT
Organism: Cichorium intybus; assembly: GCA_023525715.1. Lineage (NCBI taxonomy): Eukaryota > Viridiplantae > Streptophyta > Magnoliopsida > Asterales > Asteraceae > Cichorium > Cichorium intybus. The sequence continues at coordinate 33,734,532 of CM042009.1, forward strand.
CATTAAGGTTCTAAACGAACATAAATAAACGAACATAACAAACGAACATAAAGCAACCTAAATGAAGATAACCAATTTAGGCCAAATAACTATTTTACTCAAACTTTATGTTTCTTTTCCAACTGTTACCTTGTAACCATCATATATATATATATATATATATATATATATATATATATATATATATATATATATATATATATATATATATATATATATATATATATATATATATATATATATATATATATATATATATATATATATATATATATATATATATATATATATATATATATATATATATATATATATATATATATATATATATAAACGAACATAAATGAACGAACAACACCAATGTTCATGTTCGTTCGTTAAACTAAACAAACAAGCAATCTTGTTCATGTTCGTTCATTTACTAAATAAACGAACTTCCCGCCGAACAAATCACGAACGGTTAGCTGAACGTTTAGTTCGTTTACAGCCCTTGTAACACCCCAAATTTTCACACAAATTTTTTTTTTATTTTTATTTTACAAACTTTGTTACAACATTTGAAAACAAACCATGTATTTACATTACAAACGGGGTATCACGAATTTGTTCCACAACCATGATTCAAACCTGTTTATTATACATTATTATACAATAGAAGCTACGGTCCCACCCGACCCTTTCAACGTCCTTCCTGCTTACCTGAGTACATAGCATTTTAAAAGAAAATACGTGAGACATAATGTCTCGTGAGTGATATGGGTTTAGACCCAAAAATATATTTGTCAATAATTTCATTATTCATTAAACGTTCAAAATTCTTTTCCTGTGAGCGTACCCACATGTATTCCTTATTTCTTATCAATGGTACATTCCTACGAGCGCACCCGTAGGTTTTATACGAGACGCACCCGTATAGCTACTTCCCCAATAGAATGAAACGAATTCATCTATCAAGATAAGACAACTATTTCGCGACGGGAGGTACCATCCCAATAGTGTCTTATTGCCACCCCTACCGCAGCAGGCCGTGGTCTTTATCCGGATACTAACACAAATTATCATCATGAGTCAATCACAATATTAGTCACTGTATTTCTGGTTCCATTTCCTTTAAATTAAAAATCATACTTTTCATAATATACTTTCAAAAGTCATAAGTCACTTTGACTTCCAAAATACTTTAAATAAAATTCATTTAGCTATGTACTCGAAAATCCACATAACACTCACCTCAAGTCAGTTAGTCTTTTGCACTTCTTTTCCCTTCGCTCGGTTCACCGTATTCGAACCACCACCTATAATTTACAAGATATATATTTATATTCAATTCATATATATATATATATATAACAACTAACTTACAGCACAAGAGTGCCATACTATGCTACTACGGATTATAATAAATGTATAATCGTTAATAAACCCGTTTTATCGTTTTCTCCGAAATACGCGTATTCTGCTACAGTACCCCCGAGGGGTCGTATTTCAGTTCCGACTCTTTTCCATGATATATTAGGCTATATTAGACTTGTGTTTCAAATTTGAAGTTCATTGGACAAGTCTAGCTCAAATTCCAAAATTTAGTTTTGATGTGAATAGTGGATTTCGCCTCTGCCGCTACAGTGATTTTTCCGCAAGGTCGGATTACGGATTTGACCATTCCCGACATATTCTTATACCATGTTAAGGTTATGTCTGAAATTTCAGGTCAATCGGACATGTCTAGCTATAGTTTCTAGCGTTTGGAATAATTAAAATTTTTAACATTTTTGGTCCCTGCTTGGCCACTGACTGAAGGCGCACTGCGCCAGGTGTTGGGCGCACTGCGCCTGGGCGCACCCCGCCCTGGTCCTGGGCGCACCGCGCCTGGCGCCTGGGCAGGCTCCTGATCAGTCGCGATTTGGCACTGTAGCAGGCAGTTTTGAGGCATTAAGGTCTTATTCTATGTCTTAATCACCTGGGGTTTGTTCTAGGACTAAAATCCTTGACTAATAACAGGTTTTTAGCCATCAAAAACACTTCAATAACTCAAGTACAAGAATTAAAGTGTTTGATCAAAATTGCAAACTTTCAAAAATAGCAACATACTTTCATGTTCTTGGGTTTAGTTCTTGACTAATGACTTATTGGAAGCATTAGCCAATTAAACCCCATGATTCCTAACTGAAATTGCAGTTTTAATTCATCCCATATACCACATCAAGAACACCCATCAAAACTTAGGTTAGAACAAAGAAGATAGTACCTTCCAAGGGTTGGAATCACCAATTCCACTTCAATTTCTTGCTAAAATCTCTTGAAATGTTTCTTCTTCCGTGCTCTCTCTAGCTCTCTCTAGTTTTCTCTGGATCGTTCTAATGATTTCTGGTCATAGAGAGTAATAACTCTCTTATTTTATGTTTAATTTTTTTATAATTTCTTTGCACTTTAGTCCCTTTGTTTCTAAATTTTCTATAAAAATGGTCCTAAAACCATAACTTTGCAACCTAAGTCCCCTAAACTCTTAACTTAACATTGTTTTGACATTTTTGGTCATTTCCACGTCAAATGACCAATTTGCCCTTTTTGGTCGTATTTCACTATTCACGCGGTAAAACTTCAAATTTCACATAAACTCTTATTTCTCACATTATTATTTCACAAATACATATTATTTTACATATTAATCGCATAACGTGTCAAAAGACCGTTTTACCCTTTTACAACTTTTCGCCATTTTCGCCCGATTATTTTACATATTTTATTACACATTTTCACAGGTTCTTACAACCTCTCCCCCTTAAGAGGATTCCGTCCTCGGAATCTTCTCATAATTCGTGAAATTCGGGTATCTTTTCTTCATCTCTTCTAGTGTCTCCCATGTTAAATCTGAGCCCAACGCGTGCTTCCATTTGACCAAGACCAAGTCAATTTCCCTGTTTCTCAACTTCTTAGTTTTTATTTCCAACATTGCTTCTGGTTCTTCTATCAGCTTATTCGGGGCTTCCACTGTTAGGTCTTTCAATGGGATAACAAGGTCACTTTTCCCAAAGTACTTTTTCAAATAACACACATGGAATGTATCGTGAATACCACTCAGTTCACGTGGTAATTCTAGTTTAAAAGCTTGTTCACCAATTCTTTTCAAAATCTTGAATGGTCCAATGTATCTTGGACTCAGTTTACCCTTCTTTCCAAATCTTACTACGCCTTTCCACGGTGACACTTTGAGCATTACAAGATCACCTACCTTTAAATCGTAGGGTCTTTTCTTCAAGTCTGCATAGCTCTTCTGTCTATCTTGAGCGGCTTTCATATTAGCTTGAATTACTTTAATCTTTTCGTTTGTTACTCTCACAATTTCTGGCCCAGTCATTTTGGTCTCCCCCGCTTCCAACCAACATAAAGGGGTTCTACACTTTCTGCCATATAAAGCTTCGAATGGTGGCATTCCAATACTGGAATGATAACTATTGTTATAAGAAAATTCCACCAACGGCAAGTGCTCGTCCCAATTTCCACCAAAATCCAAAGCACAAGATCGTAGCATATCTTCTACGGTCTGAATAGTTCGTTCACTTTGCCCGTCAGTCTGGGGATGATAAGCTGTACTCATTTTAATTTTTGTCCCCATACGTTCTTGTAGTGCCTCCCACAATTTTGAGGTAAATCGTGGGTCTCTGTCAGACACAATTGACAAGGGAGCTCCATGAAGTCGTATAACTTCATCCTTGTATATCTGCGCCAACGTTTCCTATTGTGTATTTTCATTAATCGCCAAAAACATAGCACTTTTGGTCAAACGATCAACAATGACCCAAATACCATTATGACCTCTTCTGGTTCTTGGCAATCCAAATATGAAATTCATGGTTATGTCTTCCCATTTTCCCGCTGGAATTTGCAATGGTTGAGTATTTCCATAGGGGGCTTGGTGTTCCGCTTTCACTTGTGTACAGGTTGCACATTTAGAAATATATTTGACAATTCTTTTCTTCATTCCCGGCCACCAATACTGTTCTTTGAGATCCCGATAAGTTTTCGTACTTCCAGGATGAATGGAATACTTTGACTTATGAGATTCTTCTAGAATCAACTTTCGGATTCCACCTGCTTTTGGTACCCATATGCGGTTTCTGACTGTCTTCAGTCCCTGGGTATTTTCTCCAAACACCACATCTTTTCCTAGCTTTTCCTTCTTTAAGTCACCTTTTTCCAATACTTGTTTCTGTGCGTCTTTGATACTTTCTATTAGGCTTGATTTCAATTCGATCTTCATCAATTTTTCTTGACTTTTCTTTTCATGAAACTTCCTGCTTAAGGCATCTGCTACCACATTCGCTTTCCCAGGGTGGTAAGCGATTTCACAGTCATAATCATTTATTAGCTCTAGCCACCTACTTTGCCTCATATTGAGATCTTTCTGAGAAAATACGTACTGCAAGCTTTTATGATCCGTATACAAGGTGCACTTTGTTCCATACAAGTAATGCCTCCAGATTTTTAATGCAAACACAATTGCTGCCAATTCCAAATCGTGCGTTGCATATCGAGTTTCGGGTTCTTTTAGTTGTCGAGAAGCGTACGCTATCACCTTTCCCCGCTGCATTAGTACACAACCCAATCCTTTATTAGAGGCATCACTATACACCACGAAATCTTCAGTTCCCTCTGGTAGGGTAAGAACCGGCGCATTGCATAACTTCTCTTTTAGTGTCTGAAAGGCCTTCTCTTGTTCCGCCCCCCATTCAAATTTTACCCCTTTTCTTGTTAGCTTCGTAAGAGGTACCGCAATCCGTGAAAAATCTTGGATGAATCGTCGGTAGTACCCGGCGAGTCCAAGAAAACTTCTCACTTCCGTCGGAGTCTTGGGAAACTCCCATTTCATCACTGCCTCCACCTTTGCTGGATCTACTTTAATGCCTTGGATTGAGACAACGTGTCCAAGGAATTGCACCTCCCTCAGCCAGAATTCGCACTTTGAAAATTTTGCATATAACTTTTCTTTCTTCAGAACTTCTAGCACCGTCCTCAAATGATTTCTGTGTTCTTCTGCATTCTTCGAGTAGATAAGGATGTCATCAATAAAGACAATAACAAACTTATCAAGGAACGGCTTGCACACCCTATTCATCAAATCCATGAAGATTGCCGGGGCATTCGTCAAACCAAAAGGCATGACCAGAAATTCATAATGCCCGTAGCGAGTGCGAAAAGCAGTCTTCTCAATATCTTCATTTCTTACGCGCACCTGATGATAGCCAGACCGAAGATCAATCTTGGAGAAATAATCAGCGCCTTGCAACTGATCAAACAGATCGTCTATTCGTGGTAACGGGTAACGATTCTTGATAGTAATTTTATTGAGCTCGCGGTAGTCAATGCACATTCGCATCGTGCCATCTTTCTTCTTGACAAACAGTACCGGTGCACCCCAAGGAGACACACTGGGGCGTATGAAGCCTTTATCCAACAATTCCTGTAATTGTGACATCAACTCCCGCATTTCGGTCGGGGCCAAACGGTACGGAGCTCGGGCGATAGGAGAAGCTCCAGGTACAAGATCAATGCGGAATTCAACTTGTCTCTCTGGTGGCAACCCGGGTAAGTCATCTGGAAACACTTCAGGATATTCTTTCACTACATCAATGTCATGTACTGTTTTCTTTACCTTTTCTTCCACCATTACATACGCCACATAGGATAAGCATCCTTTCACCAAACATCTCCTGACTTTTGCTGCACTGATCAAATCGGACATTCTCTTGGGTTTTTCACCGTACACATACACTTTGCTACCACCTGGAATTTTTACCGACACTATCTTTTTCCCACATGCGATTTTTGCATCATTGGCTCCAAGCCAATCCATACCAATGACAACATCAAAAGTCTTCACTCCAATCGGAAGAAGGTTCAACGAAAATTTCTGATCATCTATGATGAGTTCGCAGTCACGGTACACATGTTTTATTTCCACCTTCTTTCCACTTGCCAATTCTACCTCACATACACGGTCTAATGGTTCTAGCGGTGTATTGAATTTTTGACCAAACCCGTAAGACACAAACGAACACGTAGCACCAGAATCAAATAATACATAGGCAGGCATCTGGTTAATTAGTAGGGTACCTGAGAGCACGTCTTGCGTCTCCTTTGCTTCTTCTCGGGTGAGTTGGAAAGCACGAGTCTTCACCTTTTGGGGCTCCGTCTTTTTCTGCGCAGTTGATACCATCGTCTCGCCACCCTTCTTCGGACAGTTAAAGCTATAGTGCCCCTTTTCGTGACATGAAAAGCACTCGACTTCGCTGAGCTTAGGATAGGTACATTCCCTCGCCTTGTGACCCATTCTTCCGCAATTAAAACAAGCCGCACTTCCCATCTTACATTCGCCCGTATGCTCTTTCCCACACTTATCACACATCTTTCGACAGCCCTGTTTGGTTGACATCACTACCGACTTTCCCTTCTTATTCCAGCTACTACTTCTGCCGCTGAATTTACGTTTATCCCCAGAAATTTGCCTTTCCACTGTTCTTCGTTTCCCCACATCTTCAACATTTCTTGCTGCCTCAAACGCCGCATCCATTGTTACCGCCCGTTTTACTTCCAATTCATACTCCCAAGGTAGGCCTTTCACATAACGGTTGATTCGTGCTCGTTCCGTAGGATAAAGGTTTCCCACGAACGGTAGCATATCACTGAACTTTTTAGTATATTCAGCAACAGTCAAATTACCCTTCTTCAGAGTAAGGAATTCGTCTTCAAGTTTCTCTATGTCCCGCAGGGGACAATATTTATTCTTCAGGCGGGTGGTGAATTCGGTCCACGACCACTTGTAAATTACATCCTTTCCAACCAGTTCGTATAAGGTGTTCCACCAGACCAATGCATCGTCTTTCAACATTCGCGAGGCATAATAAACTTTATCCTTTTCATGACACTTGCTGACCTCCAGTACTTGCTCTGTCTCCCGTATCCACCGCATTGTAACCTTAGGCTCGTAACTACCATAGTATTCCGTTGGCTTACATGTCAGAAAAGTCTTGAAAGAACATCTCTTCTTATCTTCTGTCCCCACACTATCCTCATCCGTAACCGAATCTCCATTAGTGGGTCTCCAAGAAGCATCATCTGCTGAAGGATTAGGTTGTGGGTCACCCAGCCGTGCATTCAACATTTGTTGCATATCCTCCCTCATCTCTGTCTTTAGATTACTAATAAGATTTTGAATAGCCTCCAAAGTCACGGGTGGAGGTTGCGGTATTGGATTTGGGTTAGGACCCATGTGAACCGCATCATCGACCGGGTTATCTCCATGGGACGGGGCACGACTTGCAGCCCGTCCTTCACTTGAAAGATTTTGACCTCCACTCTCCATTTACTATATAAAATCAATAGAATTCACGTTTTGTTATTTCGCACATAAATAGATATATATATATAGATATATTCAAAAGCGGTAGCATATGATCTTCCTATGGGACTCGTGTTCCCAAGTGTCTTTCTATACTAATTCCCACAACCAATTTCCTCAGGTTCCCTAGTGACTTCACCATTTCCAAAGCATATCCTGTGGTTACAATAATACGGGCCCAATATTACTTTAACCACCCATATACTTTGGCTCTGATGTTATCACAAGATCCCCTAATTCATTGGTTTCTGTGGATTGCAATACTATATTTTACCGACTCTACCCCGTTAGTTAGTACCTAGTACTATTACTTTAATTACTATTAATCCACTAGTTTAAGCCTAGGATGGTTACCCAACCTAATTCGCTTAAACCATGGCTCTGATACCAAATTGTAACACCCCAAATTTTCACACAAATTTTTTTTTTTTTATTTTACAAACTTTGTTACAACATTTGAAAACAAACCATGTATTTACATTACAAACGGGGTATCACGAATTTGTTCCACAACCATGATTCAAACCTGTTTATTATACATTATTATACAATAGAAGCTACGGTCCCACCCGACCCTTTCAACGTCCTTCCTGCTTACCTGAGTACATAGTATTTTAAAAGAAAATACGTGAGACATAATGTCTCGTGAGTGATATGGGTTTAGACCCAAAAATATATTTGTCAATAATTTCATTATTCATTAAACGTTCAAAATTCTTTTCCTGTGAGCGTACCCACAGGTATTCCTTATTTCTTATCAATGGTACATTCCTACGAGCGCACCCGTAGGTTTTATACGAGACGCACCCGTATAGCTACTTCCCCAATAGAATGAAACGAATTCATCTATCAAGATAAGACAACTATTTCGCGACGGGAGGTACCATCCCAATAGTGTCTTATTGCCACCCCTACCGCAGCAGGCCGTGGTCTTTATCCGGATACTAACACAAATTATCATCATTAGTCAATCACAATATTAGTCACTGTATTTCTGGTTCCATTTCCTTTAAATTAAAAATCATACTTTTCATAATATACTTTCAAAAGTCATAAGTCACTTTGACTTCCAAAATACTTTAAATAAAATTCATTTAGCTATGTACTCGAAAATCCACATAATACTCACCTCAAGTCAGTTAGTCTTTTGCACTTCTTTTCCCTTCGCTCGGTTCACCGTATTCGAACCACCACCTATAATTTACAAGATATATATTTATATTCAATTCATATATATATAACAACTAACTTACAGCACAAGTGTGCCATACTATGCTACTACGGATTATAATAAATGTATAATCGTTAATAAACCCGTTTTATCGTTTTCTCCGAAATACGCGTATTCTGCTACAGTACCCCCGAGGGGTCGTATTTCAGTTCCGACTCTTTTCCATGATATATTAGGCTATATTAGACTTGTGTTTCAAATTTGAAGTTCATTGGACAAGTCTAGCTCAAATTCCAAAATTTAGTTTTGATGTGAATAGTGGATTTCGCCTCTGCCGCTACAGTGATTTTTCCGCAAGGTCGGATTACGGATTTGACCATTCCCGACATATTCTTATACCATGTTAAGGTTATGTCTGAAATTTCAGGTCAATCGGACATGTCTAGCTATAGTTTCTAGCGTTTGGAATAATTAAAAATTTTAACATTTTTGGTCCCTGCTTGGCCACTGACTGAAGGCGCACTGCGCCAGGTGTTGGGCGCACTGCGCCTGGGCGCACCCCGCCCTGGTCCTGGGCGCACCGCGCCTGGCGCCTGGGCAGGCTCCTGATCAGTCGCGATTTGGCACTGTAGCAGGCAGTTTTGAGGCATTAAGGTCTTATTCTATGTCTTAATCACCTGGGGTTTGTTCTAGGACTAAAATCCTTGACTAATAACAGGTTTTTAGCCATCAAAAACACTTCAATAACTCAAGTACAAGAATTAAAGTGTTTGATCAAAATTGCAAACTTTCAAAAATAGCAACATACTTTCATGTTCTTGGGTTTAGTTCTTGACTAATGACTTATTGGAAGCATTAGCCACTTAAACCCCATGATTCCTAACTGAAATTGCAGTTTTAATTCATCCCATATACCACATCAAGAACACCCATCAAAACTTAGGTTAGAACAAAGAAGATAGTACCTTCCAAGGGTTGGAATCACCAATTCCACTTCAATTTCTTGCTAAAATCTCTTGAAATGTTTCTTCTTCCGTGCTCTCTCTAGCTCTCTCTGGATCGTTCTAATGATTTCTGGTCATAGAGAGTAATAACTCTCTTATTTTATGTTTAATTTTTTTATAATTTCTTTGCACTTTAGTCCCTTTGTTTCTAAATTTTCTATAAAAATGGTCCTAAAACCATAACTTTGCAACCTAAGTCCCCTAAACTCTTAACTTAATATTGTTTTGACATTTTTGGTCATTTCCACGTCAAATGACCAATTTGCCCTTTTTGGTCGTATTTCACTATTCACGCGGTAAAACTTCAAATTTCACATAAACTCTTATTTCTCACATTATTATTTCACAAATACATATTATTTTACATATTAATCGCATAACGTGTCAAAAGACCGTTTTACCCTTTTACAACTTTTCGCCCTTTTCGCCCGATTATTTTACATATTTTATTACACATTTTCACAGGTTCTTACAACCCTACTTGCGTGGAACGCCCCAGAACGTGTAACGATCGATTTTTTTTACCGTTGTGAACATTTAAAAAAAATTCAAATTTATTTATTTTCCTTAACTATATATATATATATATTATAAAAGAAGTATATTTCCAAGCACCATATTGATTTGAAACTTCTATGTCTTTTCATATTTCCAATGACTTTTCAAGATAAAAATATAATTTTTTTTTGTCCCACATTGATTCGTATACATATATGATCTTCCATCTTTCTCTTATATAATGCCACTTATTTGTTTTCACTGTCCATCAAGTTTGATCATAATATGATATTCAAGTCTACTAGACTATTATTAGTGATCATTTTATCATAAAACAAGTTTTTATCACAAAGTTTTAAAGTATTCTACTAAATATTTTCAACCTTTTAAAGTATTGAAACTCAAAAAGGAAAACTAAAATTACTAAACAATTTTAAAAACCTGATTACGTTGAAAATTTATATGTCGTTTGTAAAAAATGAAAGTGATGCAAACATTTTTCGACTCAAAAGTATGTATATACATAAAAGTTTTCATTTGTGAACGTTTTAAATATCTCATATAAAAAGATCACTCGAAACAATGTGATTCAACATTAATAATTTATCTTTTATCATATTATTTTGATTTTTTTCTTTGTCCCACATTGCTTCACACATCTATCTAACCTTTCATCTTTCCCTTATATGATACCACTAATTTGATTACATTATCTATTAGTCTTGATCATGATATGACTTTTAAGTATGTCGTAGTAAAAAATGACAATGGTGTTAACGTTTTTTAGATTTACGTGATATATACACATAAAATTTTTGAATAGCAAACGTTTAATCATTGTTCAAACAAACTAAGTTGAACTATTGTATATATATATATATATATATATATATATATATATATATATATATATATATATATATATATATATATATATATATATATATATATATATATATATATATATATACACACACACACACACACACACACACACACACACACATATTATAAGAAAATGTTATCGAAACAATATGTTTTAAGATAAATTATTCATCTTTCACCACAATAATTTGAAATTTTTATTTGTATCAGATTGCTTCGTACATTTATATTTCAATCTTTATGATACCAAATTTCCAAAGTGTATTATCAATTAGTAGTCAATTTATCATGAAAATATATTTTTATCTCATAGTTTCAATAGATTTTACTATTTTGTTTTAGCTTCAAAAACATTGAAACTAAAAAGATGAATACTCGATTAGGTTAAAAACTATTAAAAATCGATTAGATTGTAAGTTCAAAGGCCACAGCGTCATAGTTCAATAAGTTGTGACAACGTTGATAACATTTTCCGATTTAATAAGATATATATATATATATATATATATATATATATATATATATATATATATATATATATATATATATATATATATATATATATATATATATATATATATATATATATATATATATATATATATATATATATATATATATATATATATATATATATATATATATATATATATATATCCTATCCTAATAAATAAGTAACTCAAAGCCACATGTCATATCCTCATTGATTTTGCCACATGTCATTTTTTCATAATTTTGATTTTTTAAAAAAAAATTGTTTGAATTGAATGTATTTAATGTATGTATTCAATAATTCATAACTAAAGCAATAAATTAGAAACCTTTATTTATGTAGCCACATATGTAGAGTTACTTCTTAAATAGTTCACCATTTACATTTTAAATAAATATATAGTTTATATTGACGACAAAAAAGATAAATATATCAATAATCACATTAATATAAAAAAACTAGCTTTTTATATGCATTTGCATAGCAAACTAAATGCGTATGTATATTGGAAAAAATTCAAAACTTTGTTTTAGATCATTTTTATAAAACTAATAATTGTTGCTTTTAAAAATATAGGTGTGTTTTTTAATAATGTATAACAAATATTTTTATGTTATTAGCATAACTTAAGTTCTTATTCAGAAGTAGAATAACGGAGAATATAATACGAGATAGAAGATGAATATATAAACTTGAATCTTATCCTAATAAATAAAAATCTAGAGGACACTTGTCATCACGACATTGATTTGGCCACATGTCATTTTCTCAGAGTTTTGAAATTCTTAAAAAAAAATAATTTGTTTGACAGTTAAGGGTGACTCCAAAAAGATCGGTTTCAGTTTGTTATGCATTGTGTGCTGGCTTGATTTACTCTTTCAGTTACGATTAATATAAAAGTTTCAGTTTCTTTTCAAATTTATTACAATTTACTGAATTACTAAACTTACGAATTTTGATATTATTAGAATCTATTAGAATTACAAAAATTAAGGTTTGAGAATTCGAATTGTTGTTTTTAATATCTAACATTACGGGTATGAGAATTCGAATTGTTGTTTCAACATATTTCTCATATCTTATGAAAAATTGGTTTTTAAAATAATTAATATTTATATTTTCATTAAATACGTTTTATTTATGTCATCCCGTGTAATACACGGGTGTTACAACTAGTATATATATATATATATATATATATATATATATATATATATATATATATATATATATATATATATATATATATATATATATATATATATATATATATATCTACTATACCTAATAAATAAAAATAACTTTTGCCACTTGTCATTTTCTCAGCCATTTCGCCATGTGTCATTTTCTCCTTTTTTCATATTTTTCAAAAAAAATATATTTGTTGTTGGTTTCAATTCTTTTAATTTTTTTCAATTTTGAATTCCTAATTGTTCGGCCCTAAATTTCGCCTCTCCCTCACCTCTCGCTCTCCCTAACGAATTTTGATTCAAACCGGAAGAGAATACGGAGATAGAAAGTCTAACACCGATGAGTCCTCAGCTACAATGGCGGAAGTGCTGCCGTTGGCCTCGGTATTTCAAAAACCTTACATAACGTATCCGTCTTGAATCTCGCCTCTATTTCTTCTGATTCCTTTAATCTCGCCTCGATCTTTAAGCACGAAGGGAAGGATTCCATTCAATTTGAAATCCTTAAATCTTGCTCGGATGATTCAGTCATATATCTCTCTGTCTCTCACAATGAAACTTCAAAACGAATTCATATATCGCTATATTATGTTTAACAATTTTCGAGTTCCATGGCACAAGAGGCGGAGACAGGTGAAACTTCTGATTACTTTCTACCTACTGTTCCTCTTGAAACTTTAATCTTAATTTTTTCTTTTTTTTCTGAGTTTTGTTGTTAATTTAATGTCCGACCTTTCCTGGTATGTACAAGCGTAATTAGGCATATTTCGATTTCAATTCACATAGATTCATCTGCTTCTTACTCCTAATTTCGATTTTAATTTCACATAGATTCCCAAAAATTCAGGAATGGTTTTCGTAATTAGGCATTTCTCCAACATTATTCCTAAACTGAATCCCGTTATTTATGGTATACAAAATTTCCACTGATTAGGCCTGAATGGTTGCTGTGGTGACTATGTATCCCATCGATTTAGTGTCATCTTCAACCACACATCGCTATTCCATCTATTGATCATAAAATCTCTACTCTGAAATCCAATTCGATATTTTGTTAGCGTCGATTTTCACGGTCCTTTCTTTCTTGATTCTTCTTCGATCTTCTGGTATACAAACATTTAACCGCACCTACACACATCCATGTCTGGTTTGTGATCACAAACACACTGTCACATACAAAATTCTCTCTTTTTTGGTTGGTGGTTGAATACCTCATCAGGTAAGCATGAAACCTAGATTGAGAATGTGGGTTTTATTTTTTTTTTGGAAAAGCTCATTTCATTTTTGTATTTTGTTTAATTTGAATTTTTTAATTTCTTACTCGAATTACTGCCAAACGTCAATCAACATCCAGGTTTACCACATATATGATCTAAAACCAACATATTTCTTGAAACTTTGATTTTTGAGCTTATGATATTTATTTTAATGTAGTCATGAACATTCTGGTTTTGAATAAAATTAGATAGATGCTTCATTTTACAAAGGGCACCAACGTCTAATTACCAGTATTTGTAATATATCTACTTGAATGTTTTCATTTGTTTAGCTTTGAGGGTTGAGATGCATGCGGCTCTGAGGTCACCATCACCCTCTAAATCACCATTAGTCACTCTTAGACAGAAAAGAAGACGAAGCTTGAAGAAGATAAAAGTAATTTATGGTTTCATTTTGGGCGATTGCTTTTACCTTCACCGTCACCATCATCCTCTACATCACCACCAGGTTTGTGTTTCCTTTTTGTAGCAGTTGAGTTTTGCTAATTTGTTTCTTTGATATAGGTTTGGACATGGATGTTGATAAAGCTCTTGATAACCCAAAGAATGTTGAACATGATTATGGTATATTACACTTAATATTATAGTATAAATGCAGATTATACTAATGATATATTTGAACTAACGTCTGTTTCATTTTGCAGAAACAGTTACTAATGTGGAATCAAGTAAAATATCATCTCCTGACACAACTGTTTCTAGAGTTGATATGCTATATATACTAGGTGTGAGTTTATTGCATGACACTAATGAAGAAAAAGTGGATGGCTCATTACCAGTGAAATTAGTTTTTTCCAATAAATTATTGTTTAGATTTTGTTAATTAACCCTTTAAAAAGACAACATTTTGACTGGAGGTGGTATGTTCTTTCTTTTTTTACTATAATAATGGATTTTCACTTTTTATGATAAATTAACAGAAAGAAGTTGGATCACCTGAACTGGAGAGGGGTGTTGTTAATGCTGCTTTAGATCTTTATGATGTCATCCAGCTTGATTTTGTTAGTGCCAATATGAGGTGTGTACACTTTTTTTGGAATTAGTTTTTATAACATATATTTGACGGTATTTTTTGAATAGAAGTATCATTTTCATAAATCTCAGAAGTGAAACTTCATCAATTTCAGGTATAAAGATTCTGAACATAGAGCCTCATTTGTAAATTTACAGGTAGAGTTCAAGTTTCTTTAGTTTGGAATTCAGCCCGAAAAATAATCAGTGGGTCCCACGACCACCATTATATTGGAAGAGCATACAAGTCCCTGGGGATTCCATTAATGACAAAGTTTTTGCTGTTGGAGGGTGTAAAGGATGCCAAATTTCTTCTGATGTGGAATATCTCGATCTCAACATTGGAAAATGGCTTCCGATTCACTCCATGAACGACAAGGTACTTTTATTTTTTTCATATTTAAGTACCATGAGTTTCAGTTATCTGATTGCGGGAAACAAATTACTAAAGCTCTGGCTGCAGATAAGTTTGAGGATGTGGATGAATAAGGATCTTGAAATTGCATTATTGCGATTAAACTTTATCAATTAAGGCTTGACCGGTCAAATCAAGGGGACTTAAGAACGTATTTGAGTGTATTTTTTGACACGACGTGGGGTAATTTGGTCATTTTGCATATGTTTTGAGTATTTGATATTTATGTTCATGAGTTAATCGTTAGTTTATATTATTAATTCCAGGAACAAGAAAGAAACAAAAAGTTATGTTGAAATGTGGAGTTCATAAGCTATCAGATGTCTTATTTGTGAAATATGTATTTCTAGAAGCTGTAGCTGCCTTTGCAGCTGGTATAGAACTCTCCCATGATATGTTTGATTCATGTTACTTTGTTGGGTTGTACTTTTATGTACAACCCAACAATGCTCTAAGCCACCAAGTCAGTTAGATAACTGTTGAAATTGTACTATTTTATGTGTCAGGCTTGGTGGTGATAATATATGTTCGGCCCGGAAACGGGAGCTGCCCGAGAACCATGGATTTAATACAATCAAGTCTTTTTCGGAGATATGTGGGTGATATGCCTAAAAGAGTTTTTCATGTAAGTTCTCAACACTTTATTTTTTTTTTCTTTTTAGGACATTATACATTGAAATATCAACCTAACTATTTTACTGAATATTACAGCAAGAGGTAGCTGGTCAAACTTTTTATAAATATGTTCTCTTGGTACAACCTTAATATTTAGAAAGAGGAAGCTTGTAAGGAGTTGGTCAAACTTTTTATAAAGGTAAAGCTTCTTCCTAATGGTGACTATATTCAGAAAGAGGCAGCTTTGTGGGTTGCATTCAAGCCAAAGTAATTCCGATAAATGGTCACAACATAATTTGATTTTTAGTTATAAGATCGATATGGTCATTCTTTTACATTTTAAAGATTTTAATCTTGAGATCGGTTTTGTAGTATAGAAAGTAACCAGTGCTTTAAATCATAATTTCAATTTTTTTATATTATTTTATATATTTTTTAATCATCCCGTGTATTACACGGGTTTCTAACCTAGTATCCTAATAAATAAATATCTCACATGCCACTTGTCATCTTCTAATGCATTTTGCCACATGACATTTTCTTATAATTTTGAATTTAAGAAAAAAGTTAATTGGTTTATCAGTTTCTCTTCTTTGCTTAATGATCGGTTTAAGTCATTCGAATTCAAAATCAATCGTTTGAATCAGTAGACGACGATTTCCTTAAATGCCACCCACCAATCTCGCCCCTAATATCTCCTCCATAAGTTCGTAACTCACCCTTTCCACAAATCGAGTCTGCAAGTTCCCCATAAGTCTGATTTCAACATCGTATCTGTGTTCGCCATTAGAGATAAGAGACAACACATTGACGGTAATCATCTACTCAATTTCTTGATTTCTTTGAAACTTTTATGGTATTGTCTTCATCTTTAGTTGTGATTTGGCATTTTCTTGATTTCAATCAAGCCCTAACTGCGCTAACCATCTACTCAATTTCATAGTGTTTTCCAGTTCAATGATGGGAGTGTTTATCCCATGCTTGCAGAAAATATTGGGAATTATCTACTACATCAGGTTTTCTTGGTATGCCTCTTCTTTGTCAAAATAATATAAAAGGCTTCCTTGACTAGCATGCTTGAAGGATTTTTACAATACTAAAATAATATACAAGTCCTTTTGCTATATGTTTTTTGATTGGTAAATGTCGTCGTCGTTGATGAAATATGGGGTAATATTTACACGCTATTTTGATTTTGACATTACAGAAAATGAGGAGAGCGATGAAGAAGAAGAACCACCTCAAGAATAAGAAGAAGACGATATCGTAGAATCTGACATTGAGCTTGAAGGTGAAACCGTTGAGCCTGGCAACGATCCTCCACAAAAGGTCTTACTTTCTTTTTAATTCCCTTTGTTGAGTTTTAATTGACGTATTTTGTTTAACATTAACGTTGCTGAAAATTTGATTGATTGGTTCGGTTCAATTACAGATTAAATCAAATTGATTTGGGGATTTGCTTGTTGACGATTTAAATCGTACTGTTTCTCTCTTTTATGTACAGCTGAGGCTGTGGCAGGCTCAACATCATGGTTTGGAAGAGGTCTCTCGTGTGTTTGTGTTCAGGGAAGAGAAAGTGACTCTTGCCCTTCATTTGATTTGACACTTGCACAGGTACGATTTTAAACCCATTAAGACAATTAACTTATAGACAATGATCATAGAAGCTACATCATGATAAGATTCTGATTCTTCTTTTCTTTTTGGTACATCCAGGAATGTTGCATATGATAGTTCAATTCCAGAGCATCAGGTACATGGAATTCATGAGTAATATTTATGGCTAAAAGAAGAGGGTTTTTGATCTTTTATTTTTGCAATTTTATTGGTGTTGTAGCAAGCATTAAGGGTGTTATGGAGAGCTGCTTTTCCTGAAGAGGAACTCCATGGTTTAATTTCTGAACAGTGGAAAGAGATGGGTTGGCAGGGGAAAGATCCTTCTACTGATTTTCGGTAAATCACATTTCTTGTTGTACCTTGAAAGCTTCCATTAAAATTATGTATTGTTAAAACCTTTGGCATGGTCTTTTCTCAATTTCCTGGTTGTTTAGACCGGAACGATTCATTATTAATGAGCTAATATTGTAAATTGTAATTGTTTAGTAGGAACATTCTCTCTGTTATGGTATACTCTTTTATAGAGTATTGTAACAAATGGGCGAGACTGGATTGCCTTATATATTCTTATTTTAAAATTTTATTAATAATAAATATTATTGCAAAAATATATTACCAAAGTTAACAGTTAATCTTTAAATTAAAATGATCAACGCTGTTGTAAGTTTAATTACATTTCGATAACTCTTGACCAATTCGACACATTTTAATTTAGATTACAACATAAATTTATTTTTATTTGTCAGGAATAAAATAGCACACAACAATGTTTAATTTTTTAGATAAATAGGTTATAATTGTTACTTCCACTCATTATTATTGTTTTTAGTACTTATACTCTAACGAAAAGATAAATAATACTATTTTAATACTATTATGGTATAGGATTATATATATATATATATATATATATATATATATATATATATATATATATATATATATATATATATATATATATATATATATATATATATATATATATATATATATATATATATATAAATTTTCATGATACATGTTATGAGTTTGGTTTTTTTAACCCACGAATTATTGATAAAGAAAAAAAATTAGATATGTTCGTTTCTTGGTTAACAATAGCAATGTACATCTTGATGTTGATTATAGTGTTTTAGGTTTATTTTATATCTATTTAATGACATTCATAGCGTTAAACTTTCATTTTAATGTTGATTATAGCATTAAACTTTCATTTTAATGTTGATTATAACGTTTTAGTTTTTTTTTTCAATTATAACATTCAACTTTCATTTTATTTTCGATTATAGTTTTTTTTTACTTTTTTCAATTATAGCACTGAACTTTCATTTTAATGTCAATTATAATATTTTACTTTTTTTTCAATTATAGTGTTCAACATTAATTTTAATGTTAATCATAGCATTTTAATTTTATTTTTTCAATTATAGCTTTTAACTTTCATGGTAATATTAATTATATCATTTTACCTTGAATTTTTTCCAGTTACAACATACAACTTTCAATTTTTTGTTCAATTATAGGAACAATTTTCATTTTAATATTGATTACAACATTTTACTTATATTTATTTTCAATTATATCATCAACTTTAATTTTAATGGTGCTTATGACAAAAGAAAATTTGCCATTCAAATAATTAATTTCATGTTTCCTATCACTTTTTTGGTTCTTTTTCCTAATTTTATTTTATGTACATGTACATATGTTACAATAGTTATTCGTAATAGTTTTATTGAATATCTACTGCATTGAGTGATCTTTGAAATATATGTAGTCGTAGTTGTTATATGTATTCTATCAAAATTTTAGTGTTTGATAGTTGACTCTTTCACTAAAATGTCAATTTATAATCCACTTTATTTTATTTTTTGATTTCTTAGTTACTACTTATACACACATAGTTGAAATTTGATGTTATTTTTGCAATTTTAATTTAACAACCCGTGTGATACACGGGTCTTACAACTAGTGTATATATATATATATATATATATATATATATATATATATATATATATATATATATATATATATATATATATATATATATCAAATAGTAAATGTTTGAACATCGTTCAAACTTGAAACAAATTTATTTATCTACATAATAAATCTTATAACAGAGGTTATAAAATCAATATGGATAAATTTTTATCATGTATCACATTAATTTGAATACTTTTAGAAAAAAATAAATGTGGGTATTCCACTGAGCGTATAATAAGGAGAGGCTTGGAGAGAGAAAGAGATAATTTAAGAATAATTGGTTAAATTACCTAAATAAAAGATAAAATTAAAAAACATATAATTAATTATTATATTAATTTACTATATTACCCTTTATAAATGATTGGCTGATATCGTCTCACACACTCACACAATATTTAGCCTCCACATATGAATCTATATATATATATATATATATATATATATATATATATATATATATATATATATATATATATATATATATATATATATATATATATATATATATATATATATATATATATATATATATATATATATATATATATATATATATATATATATATATATATATATATATATATGAGTAAATTACACTTTTGGTCCCTGTGGTTGGCAAAAAATACCACATAGGTCCTAATTTTCCATTTTCAACATTGAAGGTCACAAAGGTTTGCGAAAATTACCACATAGAGCCCTGGGACATATAAAAAGACTAAAATGCCCTTTTTATTTCTTTTTTCTTTTTCTTTAAATTTGTTATTTATTTTATTAATAAAAAATACCCCACCCACCCCCACCCCCACGTCTCTCTCTCTCTCTCTCTCTCTCTCTCTCTCTCATCTTCTTCCTCAACTCACATGGTACTCAAACTACCCATACATACACATACTGAAAAATCCACGATCGAGAAGGAGAAAAATGGCAAAGAGAGTGACAGAGGATTCTAGAGAGAGAAAAAGAGAATGTTAAAGAAAGAAAGAGAGGATGTTGATAGAGAGAGGAATGTCGGACGTGATGGAATTCCAGTCACCCTCTCCGGTGACCGGAGAATGCGGCTGCTCCCGGAATGCGATAGAGAAAGTGATCTAAACATAGACGGAGAGAGATTTTTTGTAGGAAAGAGAAAGATGGCAAGAGGATGAAGAATCGTGATAGAAGCTGTCGGTAGGGGAAGGGCTCAGATCCATTGTGTTTTTCCTGTGTTGATTGGGTTACGACGACGGAATATCTCGAGGTGTACCCCATCGGATTGGTGATGTAACAGCATGGTAATGGCGCAGGTCTACCGTTATCGAAGCAGGTGCTTGGATGGAGAAGCGCCAATAATAACCGTGTCTGTGAAGGGGGTGGGGTGGGGTTCGGTTTCAGAAGTTGTGTAGTTATATGCTAGCCGGGGATGTGGGTGTCACCAGAGAAGGAGATAATGGTTGGTGATGTGTGGTAGCGGTGGTTGCAGCATCGACGAGCTTCAACGACCGGGAGGATGCTAGTGGCTGGATGGAGATCGCGATAGGAATGGGATGAAGCTCGACCGGTCTGAGGGGGAAATAAGAGTAGTACCGGAGGAATGGCTGGGTTAAATCAGTTTAGCCGGTGAAGAATGTGTCGCCGGATAACAAGAATGGGCGAGTGGCAGGAGATGTGGGAGTGTAGTCGTCGGATGTACTCGAATCTTCTGCCATTGTGGGAGGTGAATAGTGCCGGAAGAAAACACCGCCGGAGACGTGGGGGTGGGGGTGGGGGTGGGTGGGGTATTTTCTTTTTTTATTAATAAAATAAATAAAAAATTTAAAGAAAAAGAAAAAAGAAATAAAAAAGGGCATTTTAGTCTTTTTATATGCCCCAGGGCTTTATGTGGTAATTTTCGCAAACCTTTGTGACCTTCAATGTTGAAAATGGAAAGTTAGGACCTAAGTGGTATTTTTTGCCAACCACAGGGACCAAAAGTGTAATTTACTCTATATATATATATATATATATATATATATATATATATATATATATATATATATATATATATATATATATATATATATATATATATATATATATATATATATATATATATATATATATATATATATATATATATATATATATATATATATATATATATATATTCATATGGAGCACGATTCAGATTTAACATCGTCAAATGACTCGGGTTCTTCGATGATGTTCACGACAATGATGTAAGTCGCAAATATTTTCATAAACGAAGCTGGAACTTCGGAAAAAAAACGGCGAGTAAAGACAAAAAATAGAAACCACGAAGAAGGGCACGGAATATTTGTTAGAGACTATTTTGCTGATGATTGTGTGTATAACGACACAGATTTCAAACGCCGTTTTCGTTTGAGCCGAGCTATGTTTCTACGGATCGCGCACCACTTGGAAGCCAACTATGAAATCTTTCAATTGCGATACAACGGACGATGCAAAAGGGGTTTCCCGGCATACCAAAAATGTGGAGCTGCTCTTCGTCTTATGGGTTATGGCTACTCTTTTGACACCGTGGATGAATACTTGCGGATGTCGGCAAGAACAGCACGGGAAAGTACGTATTTATTTTGTGAATATATTTATTAGCTTTACCATCATATTTATTTGCGGAAACCCACACCAAACGATGTTTGGAAGCATAGATTGTACGCATTGGGATTGAGAAAATTGTCCAAACGCGTGGAAAGGACAATACAACGGCGGTCATCACGGCAAACCTTCCCTAATACTAGAAGCGGTGGCCTCACAAGATTTATGGATTTGGCATGCGTACTTCGGAGTTCCGGGGTTGAACAACGACATAAATGTTTTAGATTCCTCGTCGTTATTTAACGATATCCTACAAGGCAAGTCGGTCGACGTTCCATCTGTAGTGAACGGCTCCGAATACCCACATGGGTATTTACTCACCGACGGTATATACCCAAATTATTCCACATTTGTAAAGGCGTACCAACATCCAGTTGACGAGAAACGAGTACTATTCACGCAAGGTCAAGAGTCGGCACAGAAAGATATGGAACGTGCATTCAGTGTCCTAAAAAAGAAATGACATATAGTGCAAAACCCGTCACGAGCATGGCACCTCGAGAACATACGTAAAGTAATGTACGGTTATATCATATTACATAATATGATAATTGAAGAAAAAGATCGGAATATTTGCATCTATCAACTTCAACATGTGACACAGATACCGACAAAATTTGTTCCCGATAGCGAACAATACTTTGCGCGGTTACTACAAATACATAGTACGGAAGCGAATGCCAATCTTCGATACGATTTGACCGAGCACGTCTACGCTAATCGCAACAACGAAACCGATGACGATAATTAGGTTTTTTTAATTGTTTTTTTTATGTTTTTTTAATTAATGTAATGTTTTTATTTTAAATTAATGTAATCTTTTTATTTTTATTTAATGTAATGATTTTTATTTTAATTTTAATATTATGTATTTTAAATGAATTTAATGTTTGGTTTTAATTATAAAAACATAATTTAATATGATGACGTGGAAATTGAAAGGAGTGTTATGTTGTCTTGTATTTCCTATGGTGTGTCCTGAAATTGTCATGCTGACATGTCGGTGACGTGACGACCGTCGTGAAATTGTCATGGTGTCTTACACATCCCATAGCCTAATAACATATTCATTAATATCTCCACGTCACATGGAAACTTGTCCACATTTTTGTAGCTACCAGACACGGCATTGTTATTTTAAGACATCAAGTCACATACGTTAACTTATATTCTTTTCAATGTCACATCTTCGAGTTTTAGGTAATATTTTAATATGATCTTTATCTTGATACATAATATAATAAAAACACATGTACTTTTAACATAACAAAATCAAGAAAAATTATAAACCAAATCAATCTCATTATTATTTTGTAATAAATTTCAAAGCGACAATTTAGGAAATTTCAACATCATGATGTTCCAAATCAAGAAAATTTTTGCAAGTATTATTTGGGACAAATGCAAAAGAAGCAAATTAAGATGATTTTTACAAGTATACATAATCAAAGTGAACTAATGTTGATCACTTAAGATTTATGCATTCCAGATAGAATTAACCCGGTTCAACTTAGGTGATGTTCCATTCTGAAAAGTTTTTTTAAGTATTATTGATTTAGAGTTATGTGAGTGAATATAGAGGAATATTTGGATATTCTTGGTCTATTTCCCACAATGTATTATATATAATATTTGGTTCTGCATGTTTCATGTTTATCTATTAAAATATATGTGTGTTATATGCATATGTGTCCATTCGAGGTTCTAAAAGCCATATTAAAGAAAATTGCATTTACTTTGATGATTTCGTAGACTACAAAACTATATATATGAAGCATGCCTGTGTACATTCGCATACATCTAGAGAGAGAGAGATTTAAGAGAGAGAGAGAGAGAGAGAGCTAAGTGAAAGATGATGATGATGATGTAGAAAGAAGAAGAGGGATAAGATGACGATGATTAAGAAAGTAGAAATGTGTTTGCAGTTGTTGAAGCTGGCATATGAGTTTATGATGGTTGTCATTGGAGCTGTGGATCTTGTAATTCATCAAACCAACCAATCACAACCTGCTATTAATTACTATTCTAACCCTTATCCCAACATCTACATTGGCCTTCTTCCTTAGCTACCCTCTACTCTCTTCCGCCATGTATATTAATTTCTTGCTATTTTTTCATTACTTTTGAGAGTCGTATGAATACAAGTATTTGTACATATTGGCAATTTCTTGTTTCATTCATTAAAATTCTATGCGGTTTCAATATAATCATTATAAACGTTTCATTTTCTTTTACAATTCGTTTATCTTATTTCATGGTCCCGAGTAAAAGTATTGTATCCCAAAAGATGAGCATTGAAGGTCACTCCTTTAAATTAACCGCGTTTAAAACTTTATAATGATTACATCATTACAAAGCTTAAACCTTAAAAAGTACCTAAATTTATATAAACTAGTGGGGTGCCGTGCTATGCACGGCTTCTCAAGAGCAGATTTTTTTTCCACATCGTAAGCAAGCGTTGATGCAAGATGAAGATCCTTTGTAGCCTCTCCCATTGACCAAGCATTGACCGTGCAATCCCACGTGATTTCTAGCCTCTAGTAGAATCCGGAGTTATCTGCAAATCAAATAAATTCGTCAAAGGTGCACACCAAAAGGGATAATTGCAAGAAATAGAAACGTACTTTCGTTAAAATGGGCAAAATGCAAGAAACAACTATGTACTTTCAATCATTATGGTATACCACCCTACTTTCTTTTCTTTCTATTACAAAATCATACTTCTAATTTTTTCAGATTAAGGCGTTGTACTTTGAAAATCTAACCAATTATAGCATTACACTTTCAATTTTTTTTTCTTATTAAGACATTATACTTTCAAAAACCTATCCAAAGCAAATATAAACCAGTACATGTTTTTAATAAAAGATTAATTTAGATGACTCAACATATAAATTTTAAATCTTTAAAAAGATCTTACCTCGAAGCTTTCTTTCGAGTTCTAGTTCAGAGCATTGTTCAAAGTGGATTTGCTTAATCACAGGAAGCACAGAAGACAGAAGACAAAAAAGATGTTCCAATTTTTCTTGGGCAGGTATTTCCCGTATTATTCCCTAAATTGGTCATTTGTCAAATGTGCACACAAAAAGGGATAAATGCAAGAAATAGGAGCGTACTTTCGTAAAAATGGGCAAAATGCAAGAAACAGCTATGTACTTTCAATCATTATGGTATACCATCCTACTTTCTTTTCTTTCTATTAAAAAATCATACTTCCAATTTTTTCAGATTAAGGCGTTGTACTTTGAAAATCTAACCAATTATAGCATTACACTTTCAATTTTTTCTTATTAGGACATTATACTTTCAAAAACCTATCCAATTATACCGGTGAGAATTGCTTTGTATTTGGATGATAGTGATATATTTGGTTAGATTTTTCAAAGCACAATGTTGTAATAAAAAACGAAAGCACGGCGCCATAATACACAAATCAATGAAAGTACGTTGCTATTTCTTGCATATAACCCTGTTTTTATTTCTACTCTCAAATTCATTACCTTTATCATTTTATCAACCGCAAACATATTTTCCAGTTACAGCAACCTCGACATGCAGGACACATTCTATGAACTTCTTCAACTGGAATGTCAGGATACCTAAAGAAAGACAAAAAAAAATGAGTAAATTGTAACGCAAAGTAATGCCCTTTTTAAATACATTCAATATTACCATGTAGAGATACATTCATAACAGTATCCTTTCCTATCACATTTAAGACACCATAAAATCCTCCCTGACTCATCACGCCTGCAATGATGACAAATTTGCCCTCCTCCTGTATCCTCAGACGATTATAGCATTGTACTTACAAATCTTATTAGGGCAATATACTTTGAAAACATATTCATTTATAGATGTGAAAATTGCTTTGATTGGAAAAACAGAAAATATTTTTTAAACATATCTATTTTCATTACCCTTAACAGCATCGTAATTTGGGTTTTTATTTTAAAATAGCAATATACAATGCTATTTTAAAAAAATACCCAAGGTACGTTGCTATTATGGAAACAATTTAGAAAAACAGAAAATATTCTTTAACATTTCTATTTTTGTCGTTAATAGCATTGTACTTTGGGTTTTGTTCTAAAATAGCATTGTACTTTGGTAAATCCGTCAAACACCGGATTTACCAATGTACTTTGGTTTTTCAAAACAAAAACCCAAAGTACATTGCTATTATGGAAACAATTTGGAAAAACAAATTTTTTTAACATATCTATTTTTTTATCCTTAATGACATTGTACTCTAGGTTTTTGTTCTAAAATAGCATTATACTTTGGTAAAACTTTTAAAAACAGATTAACCAATGTACTTTGGTATTTTTTACAAATACCCATGCGATTGCAGCTTCTCTCCTCTCGTCGTCCTCCATTCTCGTTGAATCTAAAGGCGTGTCGCGTGTTTGGGATGAGTTTTTCTACCAAAAGACAAATAATAGAAGTAAGAGGTTGAATTAAAAATTATAGGATATTTGAAATAAAAAAAATTATAATTACCATAACAAAGATCATACATTGTTATATTTAGTCATCATAGAATGAGCGAATCATGAATTGATGTACCTTGTGATGTGTGTTTGAATCAAAGTATCATAAAAAGGGTGCCAGTCAACTTTTTGCGGAATTTATTCAGCAAGCTCACAAGAACATTACCCTATCTCGGCTAAGTGACTTTAGTTTCAGTACCAATGTATATTTTGCAACATATTTAGTGACACAAAAGAATACCTGAGCATAAAGCTTGTCTTGTGACAAATGAGACACTTGCAGACCCAATTCCACAAGAGTAGCAACATCTTCCAATGATACTTCACTCTTTGCCTTTACAAACATGTATGGTTGATTGATTTATAAATATAACATACAAAATTACATATGTCAAATAGTGGCATCACTTGCACCTGTTTACCTATTTATAAAACTACAGATATGGTTAAACTTTGTAATAAAAAGCCACGTTTAATAAAACTACTTCAATACTTGTAAAAGACGGGTCAACTTGCTGTCTCTGTAGGGAACATGGCCACCTTCTTTCCGCTTCTTGTCATCACCCAATGCATTTATCACATTACCAAGAGCTAATAAACCCTTGTTGATATGGATTCCTATCACCACATGGAACAATAAAAGATTCTAACTTTAATAAAAACACATGGATAAAATTTTCGACAGAAGTTGTACCAGAATTCAATAGCATATAAAGTAGAACACATTCTATTCAAAAAAAACAAAGTTAAATGCCATCTTACCTTCCCTTAGACGCATCCCATCAGCTCCGGTCTTTTTGGCCCTTTTAGAACCAGCAAGGTCAACCAAATGAAGCTTGGCACACAATATATCATCTCCAGTATCATCATTTGTTGATCCAGCAAGTCGTTTTTGTTCCATTGAAATTGTGAAAATGGCATGTGATCGACTGAAAGAATAGAAATACTGGTTAAACAAACATAATAAATAGATGGATACATGTATAACAATCACATTAAAGAAACAAACTTGTGAAGGTAAAATCAGAAGAAATCTTGATTGACTATTCATATTTGTGCTCCCAGTTGCACGACACACAACACACAGAACCACGCAACAGAAATGAAGCCATCTCTTCTTGTGAAGTGACTTCAGCCTCTGTTACACCAGCAAGAGAGTTCCCACCATTAGCTGTATCCCTGATTTGAATAGGAGCCCTAGAAGGCCCTGCAGGTTTTCCATTCCCATCAGTTTTGGAATATACAAATGGATTTGACTCCAATAAATAAAAGTCCTCCTCCATAAATATCTGAAATACCAATGTATTATATGAGTAAATAACTACATGTACAAAAAGGCATGTGTGTATAACTTGCATTCTACAATAAGACCACGATTTCTATTACCTCAATGAAAGAGATTTTAATCAGAAACTCTGTAGTGCCTTTGGTCTCCTCTACTCGTTTGAATATCATTTGCATCACTTGAGGATTGACGCCATTACTGCATTCTCCGTTATAGTTTGTGCCCATGGTATAGGTTTTACCTGACCCCGTCTTTGGCAACAAATAAACAGTAGAAATTGTAAGTTTCAAGTACAACAAATGCTTATATAGCTCATACAAGACAAGAAGTATTAGGAAAATAATAATTGTAAACAGTCTGACCTGCAAAATTGACTATCATAACAGATTGTGCAGAGTAAATTGTGACATAAAAGAAACACACCTTTCAATTTCAGTTCAAGAAGTAGAATCAAGGTGTCTCGACGATGTTTTCGCTAACCATTGTTGAAGTCCGACCAGCACCGCCGCCACTGTCGCTGACCACCGCGACACAGACGAGTGCAGAGAAACCCAACCCTTCCTCCAGCATTGGCACACAAGTCCGTAATCCGAGTAAAAAGAATAATCCAAGCGGAAATTAGGGCTCGCAATTGAAGCCGATACTAATACCAAACGCACACCAAAATCCAAAATAACCCAATTACCTGAAACACAATCGAAGACTTGCGCCGGTCTCTTCCTCTTCAAGACAACCGAAGGCAACGGATTTCAATCACAACTGATTATTGGTCCATCCTTTAGCGCTTGAGCGGCCTTCTTCCTCTGCAAAGGTAAGCCTTCTAGTATGGAGGTGACGGTGTCAGAGATGGATGACGGAGAGAGATCGATGATGACGGAGTAATCGGTGAGTGAGGGGTTGACAAAAAGATGAATGAGAAGGAAGCGGTGGAGAGGATAAGGAACACCCGCGTGTGACATCCAAACCCGAAATCAAAGACCCGAATCCAACAAATGACCCGCGCGTTACAAATCCGAAAAAAACGTACACCATATCACGAAATTCACGCAAATTGATTTAAAGGATAATTGTAATAGAAAATGATCTTATAAACAAAATCCAAATACTCCGAGCATCATTAGTACCATTACAAAATATCAAATTCTAGGTTCCACAACTTTTTCTTTACATGAAAAAGTAAGATCTTCTCTTTTTACTTATACAACAACATTCTCAACAAGAGAAACAACGTCATCAACTTTTAGCTTATCGGGTTTCTTAAAATGATAAATTTGTATGTTTTCAACATCAAGTTTCTTAAAATTACTACGTTTTCTAGTGACAAAGAATTTGCCCCAGTTATAACTCTCGTACTTAGCAGGGTTTCTTTCATCCGTCAGCTCTGCTAGCGGCTCCACCACCGTGTAATGTGCAGGGTTCAAGAAAAATGGAATCGAAAATCTCTCTGTAGTGGAGTTCACCTTCACCCTATGCTCTACACTCTCGTACCTGTCATTGCTCCATACCTATACAACAACATCAAGTATTTTATGACTGTAATTATATATTACAACAGACCCAGAACAAACGGGAACATACAGATAGTAGATGATCTTAATGGTACCTGAATAATGTCGCCGACGTTGATGATGAAGGAATTTGGTGTCGGCTTAACAAAAATCCACTCCCCGTCGCTTTTTCGTTTAACTTCTAAACCACCCACATCGTCTTGAGCCAAGATCGTCAAAGCTCCGGCATCCTTATGTCGACCAACACCAAGGGCTAGATCAGGAGCCGGGCAAGGCGGGTAGTGGTTGAGCCGAACGAAAGTGGTTTGATCTTTGGAGAAGAAGGGTTCGAACCGGTTTGCAGGGAGGTTTAAGCTCAGGGAGATCAATTCCAACAATTTGTACGATAATTTCTGAACTTCTTTAACATATTCTTCCGATGCCTCCCTGAGTTTCCGAAAACGGTCAAAGCACTCTCATCTTGTTAGTTAACGTCAAACGTCAAAGAAAAAGTACCTTAATTCTGAAGGATGACTTGCATGATTGATTGATTATTGTTCTGCAGACGTCAAAAGTTAAAAGAAAAAGTACCTTAGTTCCTGAGGATAGTCAGGCCATTGATTTGAATACTCTGCGGTCTGTTCATCGTCAGATTCATACGAAGCCGGCATCAACGTCGGAACCTCCACCGTAAAATCGAAAACTTCCTTCCAGTCCCTAACATTTTTAGTATGCTCGGTATCATAATAACCAAATGGATTACCTTCGCCTCTCCTCACCTTCTTCTTCTCCTCCGCCGGCTGATCGTAAAACCTCTTAGCTGCCGACTGTAGCTTTTCACGGACCTCGACGGGAACTCCGTGGTTGATCACTTGGAAGAATCCCCAATTTTTGCATGCGTCGCGGACCTTATCCACCAGATCTTCTATGGACTTAGCATTACCGTTTGGCGGAGACGAGTTTATGAAAGGGGAGAGGTCAATTTGTGGGATTCCTTCGGCTTCGACTGCAGCAAGTTTAGGTCTGTGTTCAAGTTCTTGGATGAAAGCCAGATCAACTTCCCCCATGGCTGATGATTGATGAATTCAATACCGGAAATGTGATGAATTTAAAAGGTGGTGGTGACTGGTGAAGAGCCTATCTGAATTTTGCTATGTAGGAGAAGCTTTGCTGGTGCTATGAATTTGGACTCTTTTTTGTGTGTGATACATGGTGACAATTTCATGATGTCAGTTCTGATTAATTATGTAAGGCACAATCCATACAATTATTTAGACCCTGGTTTGTTTTTTATTTCCTGTTAAATCCCGATAAAATGTATTCAATCGATGGTAAATTTTATATGGATAAACTATTACTGCTATGAATATTTTTTTACTGAATGCATTATCGAATCTATTAAATGACTATTTTATCTTCTATCTGAATATGACATAGAACAAAAAACAATGATTTATCTAATAATTATTGTAAACTAGCTTGAGCCCGTGCTTCGCACGGGTTCGGGAGAGCTGGAGCACGGGTCCGGATGCGCTGGTTCCTGGTTTTTCAAACTATAATGTCCTAATAAGAAAAATCTGAAAGTATAATGTTATAATTGTGTATAGTGCTATCATACATGAACAAATCAAAGTACATCGCTAAATTTTGCAAGTAGCAAAACATGAAAATGTGTCCTACCAAGATCTAATGCATAAAACACTCCTTGGTAGTTATGTCTATATGATTTTATAAGGGAAAGACTTACGGCCCATCTGGTTAGATTTTGCTGCTCTTGATTCTTGAGTCGGGGTGTTGTTTGGGTTATTTTTGTTTAACCATTCAGTAACTTTCTCAGATGATGCATGAAGGGCGGTTAGTTCTCTGTATTTAGTTGAAAATCATGGTCAAGACCATCAATAAGGCATTGTAAAATCATGGTCAAGATCATCAATAAGGCATTGTACTCTGAGAAATCACCCAATTATAGCATTGTAACTTTCAAATGTTTTCTTATTGAAAATTATACTTTGGTTCCAAAAAGTTTTATCTTGCAAGTTTGATCCTTTTTTAAAGTTATTGTAATGTTTTTCGTCCCTGCGTACAGCTACTTTTTACAATTTTGGTCCCAAAAAGTCTTCCCTTGCAAGTTTAGTCCTTTTTTAAGGTTATTATAACATTTTTAGTCCTGTGTATAGCTCATTTATGCAATTTTGGTTAGAGATTATAACAACAATCGAAAATTTACCTCAATGCATGCAAGGAGAATACGCAAAGCCATTTCGTGACAATATTTTCCCCTTAGTGGGTACGAACCATATCTACCTCATAATACAACATGATAAAAGTTACCTATTACAATTTACAAATAAATATATTGTTACTTGAAAAGAAAATACAACATAGAATCTTACTTGGAATAACAGACTTTCCCGTTGCCTCCACATAGGACGGGCATGTCAGTAGCTGTACACATCAGCATCCCTCCATCGGCAACTGACTGAACCGCAAAGTCTAGGAACACAGAGGGTGAACCATAAGGATCAAGATCAACCTGACCAACATCAAATTATGGTTGTAACACCAAGATTATAACTTAATTACATAACATTATTCAGATGTTATAAATCATACCATGTCAAATTCCTTTGGATGAGTAAGCATATAGACTCGAGCATCTATAAGGTTTGTTTCCACCTTTGCACTTGCAACTGAACCATTGAATTTAATGTTTCTTCTGCAAGCTTCAACAGATGCTACAACAAAAAAAAAACAATAATAAATATTTTAGTAGTTTAAAATTTCATGAATATACAAATTGACCAACCTTTATCATTATCCAATGCCACAACTTGTCCGATCCCTTCTACTTCACAAGCATATGGAGATGTATTATAGGAAATGTCAGATGGTTTTCATCGTTCATATGGATAGTATTTATGAGATCTCATTGTTTTGTAGTTTCACATGAAAGGTGTGTTTCCAAAAAGTAATTTTTTATTTTATGTACAAGGGTTTATAGGTTTAATCTCCAAAAAGTCATTTTTTATTTTACGCCTCCCTATCAAGCAAGAAAGAAGCGGCTCTTCCCAAAATGGACTGAAAATATGGATCCGTAACTTAACCCTGTGATTCCAAATTTATTATATAAATATTTCTTTTTGACTTGATATCAAAAGAACGACTTAATACAGAAAGTCAATTTTTTCAAAAAAAAAATCATTTAGGTTGATTACCTGTATTAAATGCTTCTGGCAAAGTATCAAAATAGACCTTGAACTTTGAATTTGTGTCATACTTCTCCTTCATACTCCACAATAACAACATTGTCTCAGAGGAAATGCCCTCTACTTTTTTCAATACTGCAAACTGCAATTTACATAATTTCGAGTTGTGTCAACATGTATTTATCTTTGAACGAATCCCATTAGATGTTAACATAATTCAATCCATCCTGCAAATTCAAAGATTAATCATATCAGAAAGTTAGCATAAACCAACAAAATTCAAAGAACAATTTTTCTTTTGACCGATAGAATCTCTCTTTTGTCCATCCCGACCGAACCCGCCAAAAAACAAATAAATAGATAAAGTTTTGATTGTCGGGGTCTTGCCCTTTAAAGCGTCATGAGCATGTTTCTAGATATCAACACAATAAAATTTCAAATGAATGTCATAATTAACAGAAGGGTTAAATGCAAGAAATAACAATGTACTTTCATAGATTTGTTCAAGTATAATTGGGTAGATTTTTAGTATAATTGTCTTAGTAAGAAAAAGAATAGACAATGTTGTATTAAAAAGAAACGAAAGTAAGATACTACAATACACAATCAAATGAAAGTACGTTGCTATTTGTTGGATTTACCCTTTAATAGAAATTACCTCATTGGGTGCCACGTGGCTAGAAAAGTTAAGAATCTCTGTCAATTTGTATGATAATGATGACCAATGCATGATCGAGTAGTTTGACATGAGATACACATCATATTTTGAAGTAGCCGACACCAGGTTCCTTAGCTGTAAATAACATTTGTAAATTTTTAAAAATTCCCATATCCATTATGTCAATGTAAATAAAAAAGAAAAAGAGTCATTAATATACCTGGAAGTGAAGAATCGTAGGCTTGACCAATCAGGTATTATGGGAAATTTCATAGTAATTGCCACCCTTTTGCTTTTGTTTGCATTTCTACATATACCAACAAAGTTTCCATTATAAACAAAAGAGATAATGAGTATGCATTAAAACACCATAATACCCTCATGGTAAAAGTCGTACCTTGTCGACAGCATCATCCGATAATGGAATGTTCTCATAGTTTCCATTTTTGCATTCTCGGTTTCATATTTTGTCTAAAAAGCCATAAATTAGGGGAAAAAGTAGAACATTAATTAAAAAAATGTTTGTAAATAAAAAAGGAATCTCACCGGAGACATAACTTGGAAATTGTTAGTATTAACATAATTTGAACTTTCTCCCCAATTAATCAAGCCATCATCATAACCTGAATTAATTTACAAAATAATATTAAATAAAAATTCTAAAAAAATCGAAAGTCAAACCGAATTTTATTTATAAACTAACCTCCATAGAAGTAGGTTTGTGGAGTGGTGTAAGTGTTTCATGATTGGTTGACTGAATCTGCAGAAGGATTTAGAGTTTGTTCATCCCATGTCCCTTCAATTGATGCCAATCAAGATAGATAAGCGCTTCATATAATGAAAGCTGCACTTACAGTTTGTTAGTCTTAAAGGGTATTTTAGACATCTAATACGTAGTACAAAAGTTTTACTATACCATATTGTTACCTAGACAGCATCATTACCTTTCAGTAAATTTTCTTGTTTCCCTACTCTGACACCTTTTACTTGGTTAATTTAAATTGTTCATCATCTTAATCCAACATTACCGGAGTAAAAAAAAATACTTGTAAAGCCAAAGGAGGTATTTTATTTACCTGGTTCAATAAAAGTGACTCCAATGCGCCTGGTGAACTTCTAGCTCCTATCCTATCATTTGGATGGTTGAGCTCCTCACGGACTGTAAAAGCTTGTCCATGCCTTTACTTGATGCCTCCTCAGCTTGGGGACATGACTTATGCATATTAGATCACTGTTGTAATGATACAGCCAAAAAATCCAAGAAGTAATGAAACGGCTAGATGAAAATCACAACTTCTATTATTTCACAAGAACTAAACTTGTAATTAAACAATTGAACTGTCACAGATCTTATATAAATTTTGTTTATCTTTTTCTTCCTATTAACAACACCATAGATTTCATCCCCATGAAGATAAGCCTTGATATCCTCTAAAATAAATGTGTATATACATATAGATATTACCTTATAATGTTAAAAGACACAATATTTTTAAAATTTTGTATATCTTTGTGTTTATGTTCTTACCCTTCCCTCTGGATAAAACCGATGCATATTTTTCACTCCGACCATAATGCGACATAAAACATCTGCAAAAAGAGATAATTTTTAAGAAATAAGATACTGATAAACCGTGTTTAGGATGGTTTTTGCAGTTGTGTTACAACAAAAGTAAGGCTTTCTTATCAATCGGTTGGCATTGCCTAGTACGTTGAACCTGGTTCATGAAACCAAAAGATAATTACATTAATATCTAAAAATACAAAGTATGATATTTGACCAAGTGTTACTCCCAAATGACTTACGAAGATCATCATAATGAAATAAGGTAGCTTTTTCACAATGAAAACAAAAATTCACATGAACACAAGAAAAAGATTAGCACAGTTCCACAAAACCATTTAAACTCCATCGAAGTCTATATTAAGAAAGTTAAAGTAGATACGTGAAAAAAAATTAAGAAAGGGACCAAAACTTAAAAAAGTTTTTTCATTTTGTTGCTTTATAGCATCCTACTTTCATTAACTTTCAAAGAAAATCATTATACTTTCATTTAATTTTGTTTGGCAGTTTTGGTCCTTCAACCTGTCACTGTCCATCATCTCATCACTGAATTCGGTTTCTGATGTAAACAATCTATCTTTGCAGCTTTTCTCCTTTACTCGCTCAATTCTTTGTTTTAACTCCTGATTGAATCATCAAGTGAAATCAGTCATATCCGTACATGATAATTATACGAGAATTATACAGATTCAAATTACAATGAAGATCAATTCACAAAGCTTTTCAAATTAACCATGGTGAAAATTATAAGGAACACTGTATAATCTCTAATTAATTTTGAAGAACTGAAAGGAAGAAGACAAATTCAACATTCATCCTCCAGACATTAAATCAACTTCTTTGTGCCAATTCTTGGATCATAATTGAATCTAAAATCAAAATTACAAATTGAAAGTGTACAATGACAATATCCTAACCAAGATTTTTACTATTCGAACGTTCAAAAAACATCCTTCATGAAGATTACGATGTTGAATTTGATTCGAGATAATATAGAATTGAAAGAAATGGTCAATTGACACATGTAATCTGAAATTCAGATAATAGATGTTGATAAAAATTGAATCTTGGAAGTATCAAATTCGACGTAACCATGAATTCATATAGAAAAGTCAAAGGCGTAGCAATAACTCGTGAACCCAGATACCGCAATCCACTAAAAGTAACAAAAAGAAAAACCTGAAATCGGATGACGAATTCTTCATGTTTATCAACATAGAAATCATTGAAGTTATGGAGCTCTTCATTGAGAATCCTGAAAAACCACTGTTGGATATCGGCTAAGTGAGGCGGCAGATGTGGAGGATTGCCTTCGGAGTTAACGGCGGTAGGGTTGCGATTGAGCGTTCCCCAAAATGCACAGCAGCAAAGACTGCTCAGATGACGCTCTTTCTGTCTCTCCTACTCGTCTGTCTCGCCAATCTCTCCTTCCTCTCTCTCGGATCGATAAAGGACGTAGATATCGTTGAATGATTGTGTAGAGACGATTGGGAAGGTGAATGGGGTTGCTTGAGAGGTGTCGTGAAGAGAGAGCGCGGTTGAAGCGAAGCTGTCGGAACGTGATTGGCGAAAAAATCACACCCCCCTTAAAAACGGAAAACCCCCTACCCCCACTCCAAACCTTCTAGAACCCCTTGCATTTAATCTATATAATAATTAACCATACATTATGAAACTAATTTTTTTGTAGAAATTTAAATAGTTTTAAAAAATAGGATGATTACTATCTTAAATTAAATAAGTTCAAATGATTAGACCAAGAGATATGGACAAAGGGGAAGGTGCGGTGTTTGACGTGGCTTCACCACACCGCACGGGAACACCATCCCACTTGGTGTGGTGAAGGTGAGGGGTTCAAAAGTGAGAGGTTGGAACACCGGGAGGGGAACTCTCTCTCTCTTCTCTTTCTTACTCACATATATATATATATATATATATATATATATATATATATATATATATATATATATATATATATATATATATATATATATATATATATATATATATATATATATATATATATATATATATATATATATTGAACGGCAAATCTATCATACTCCTACTCCTAAACTACTCCTTGTTATGTTAGTGCCAGGGTTTGAACACATGACCTCCTAGTTAGTAATCACCTTGTTAGCCAAGTGGGCTAGCCCCAACTTGTTGGAGAGGTTATATAAAATACCAATAAAAGATGGAGAATTTGAGAACCATTCTGGACCAATCATTTGATAAGGGCACATTAGTAATTGTGTATTTTAGTTAAATTAATATAGAATAAATTAATTGATAATTTCCTAAAATCTAGGGATTTGATTAATAGTTACTTAAAATCTTGGGATTTGATTAATATTTATCTAAAATCTAGGGATTTGATTAGTAGTAGAATAAATTATCATTTAATAGGATTTTTTTATTCAAAAAAACGTTTGTAATCATGAATGAATAATGTATAATATAGATATAAAAAATGAAATACATGTGTAATCATAAATGAATATAGGACAATGTATATATACAAAAAAGTTAACTACATTTATAATCATGAATGATTATAGAACACAAAAACGTGAAAAAATACAATATAGTTTTAGACATAAATAATTAAAAACTTGTAAGACCCGTATCCTGATTATAACATATACTTAAAATAAGAGTGTTAGGAATTATATGATTTTTGATAGTTATAAAGCTAAGAAAAACTTTAGTTACAATTTCATATAAAATCAGCATTTTGTGTCGTTTTTAGAAAAATCATAATTAATTCTAGGAAAATTGTTTGGACCTCAAACCAATGCACAAAGTTTACAAATTGAGTCTAGTATAATTACCAAAAATAATAGTAAGCTTGAAAATGAGATTATCTATGGTAAAAAATGTAATCTTTACTGATTAGTTCGGAATTGACAGATTAGATAGTCTGTTTTCAAAAATTCATAATAAATCATAGAAAAATCGTATAAATACATAAAATACATCCCTGGAAAGGTATTGAGATGAATTTTCTGAATATCAAATAAAAACGTGAATTTAAGGGGTTTAAGATCGGCTAAACCAGTCTTGAACAGACTGATTCTAGAAGGCCTTTAATTTCAACAAAATTATATTATTAAAATCTTTTGTCAAAAGTGTCATGCCATTTTTTATTCAAGAATTCAAGTATAAATACCCCCCAAAACATCTCATAAACCACACCAACAAATCTCAATCCAATATATAGAGGTTTCTAAGCACTAGAGTGTAAGAAGTGAGCGGAAGGAAGCTCAAAAGCCTAGCGAAGAAGTTATAGGTTCCGACGACTGATCAT
The DNA here is from genome assembly GCA_023525715.1 of Cichorium intybus. Taxonomy (NCBI): domain Eukaryota; kingdom Viridiplantae; phylum Streptophyta; class Magnoliopsida; order Asterales; family Asteraceae; genus Cichorium; species Cichorium intybus. Next base: position 33,772,694 of record CM042009.1, read on the forward strand.
AAGGTAACTACAAACTTTTCTATAGCTTAATTAGGTATTGTAAAATTGTTTTTGTGTTAAGAGGTAGAATATTTAATAAGTATAACATATGTTATATTATACTAATTTCTAACAATAGTAAACAAAAACCTTAAAATGTCGTTATTATAACAATTCGTAATTTCCGAATATAATACCGATTGATTTACTTACGAGGACGGTGACTAGGCCGATTACTTGGGATCTGGTTGTTGGATTTTCCGAAAGGCTAAAATGCTGAAAGGATCCTGCCACCCCATCTAATCTTCTACCTGGCCGTTCTTTACTTGATAAATCATGGAGTATCATATTGGAATTATTGAAGGGTTTAATGATGCGACTATAATATAGTTAAGGATTAAGAAATGATAGATTTCTTATTATGTTAACAGTTAAAGTTGAAGGAAATACAAAGCCGAGAAAGATAAACGATATAGTCAACTATAATCAGGTGAGTCTTCTCACTATACTATAGGTGATATTGCATGCGTAGGAAGGAAGATATGTTAGACTAAGGTGATCTTACATGTTATGATAATTGTATGAATTATTGCTATGATAATGATTGTTTGTGGACGGAACGGGATAGCCCGCGAGCCAATAGGCGGAACGGGAATAGCCTGCGAGTCATTAGATGGAACGGGATAGCCCGCGAGCCAATAGGCGGAACGGGAATAGCCTGCGAGTCATTAGACGGAACGGGAGAAGCCTGCGAGCGATAAGACAAGAACGGGAATTGCCCGTGAGTCTTCAGCGGAACAGGGATAGCCCACGAGTCTCACAGACATATGAATGGTTATGATGTGTTGTATGTTATGTGATGGATCGTATGGTATTTTGAGGAACTCACTAAGCTTCGTGCTTACCCTTTCCCTATATAAACTATTATTTCAGGTACATCAGGTATCATGGATGGCAAGGCGTGACGTGTATACACTGTGCTGCTTCATTGGAGGACTGTTTTTGAATTAATATTCCGCTATATTGAGATTTCGTTAACTTCTGTTAATCCTGGGGTGTTTTCATTAAACTTATAAATTATGGAATTTTATGAAAATTAATTAAGTGGCTTTTCTTGTATTGAAGTTTTTGTTTAAAAATTTTTAAATTTACCCTAAAATTTTGGGATGTTACAAGTTGGTATCAGAGCACAGCTTGAGAGAATCAGGCTCACTTAGTGAGTTCTGGACTCAAGTTGAGGCTTAAGAGTTTTCTTAAAACATTTTTACGAAAGAAGGATGTTTTATGAAGGGTGAACTGAAGACACAGTGTGTACCGCCAACCGACGCCAGTATGAGAAAAGGGTTAAGTATTTAATATTGTGGATGTTAAAAAAACATATGGTATATGTTTGCTGAAATGCCTGGTAGAGATCACATATTGTTGTATTATTATCTGCTATTTGCTAATAGAACTGTATGCTAGTGCCGATAGGTTGCTTAGAGATTTCCACTAAGTTGTATACAATATGGACTGAATAGTCATAGAATGTGTGAGTTGACCTTATTGCATGTTCCTTGTTTGGTTGTTGCCTTAGGGAAGATTCTCTTATTTGAAAGACTGTTTAGTTCGATATTGTATACAACTACGTTCGCGAAACAACCTGTCATCACTGGAGGAAGTTCCGTCTTAGTTAGAATAGCAGGGTGGGGGTGGGATTCCAAGTATTCCTAGAAGGGTTGACATATGCCTTGTAAGGGCATATGTGTTAAAATTATCGGTAAAAAGCGAATTGGATATTTCGAGACGGGTCTTGGAACGAACATGGATAGGTGTGGAAGGTAGTAGTAGAGCTCCTACTATCGAAAGCACAGGATCCACGTTCGAGTCGGGAGTTTGTCACGAAGGATCCAAGGAGCTGAATATGTGAGTGTCTGGCATAATTAACTTAAATGCTAGTGTAATGTGGTAAACTTTTATCCATTCAATTTTTGAATGTTGATTGTGAGGTTCAGTAGGAACAATTAAGATGCGATCATACCAGTTTGGTTGGACCGATCATGCTTAAGTTAATTACTGAGCTTAAAGACTGTTGAAAGGGAGAATGCCAAAATGCTATTGTGGTAGCAATTTTTCATGCAACTAATGGGCGCACAAGTCAGACAGGGACTAGAGGATGCAAGGGTGAGTTTTCCAACTCACGGTCAAAGAGGTGCAAGCGGCGCCTGAGATGATAGCGGGTATTTTTGAGTCAACTCTGTACATGCCTAGTGATGTGTAATAGTGGGGCTACCTACCCTGGTATTGATCTTGCTTGGGTGATTGATCAGGTCGTGTGGGTTGAGAGTTTGGATCACTCACTCGTGATTGAGGTAACTGACGATAGAGGTGTTGACTAGGGTCGCAAGCGGATGAGTAACATATGGTGGTTGATGTAAACATCTTTACATTATCGAAACATGTTTATTGAGATAGTGTTTGCCCCCGATGCAAGTTGTTGGCTGAGCAGAGTGGGCTTGTTTTTCGTTCGAGAGAGTAAGGGCTCGTAAAAAAAAATTATAAATCGAATAAACAGACTTGGACTTTAGTCCAAGTGGGGGAGGAATACGAAATTAAGGGAACAACATGAATATTATATTGAATCGATGAAATTATTAAAATTATAGTAACATGTCAATATATTTAATTCATTACTACAAATTTATATTAATACATTAAGAAAAGTTTACAGAACTACTAACCTAAACCGGAGAATCAGAAAGAAGTGAGAAAAGATCTTCTACACTCCAATCTTTGTCATCATTAGGTTGACTTGTACCTTCTCGAGGATTTGGAAGTGGTATGCTTTCAGTTATTGGAGGAGGAGCTCCAAGGTATGGGGTCTCGATAGGGTTGGAACCTGTAACCCCATGATTAGGGGCTAAATATTGACTCATATGGGGCGTGTGTAAGTAGGGCAGTAATGAGGAAGGGCTTTAATTCGGAACCAGTTGGGGGTAGCTATAAGAAGGAGGAAACCAGGCTAGGTCATCTAGAAAGCCTCAAAAATTCTCCTCACTCGAAGACTCGAGTAAACCAGGGCTAATACTACTCATACCAGAATTAGATGGCGGAGATTGCTGCTGTGTATGAGTTCTTGATGAATTTTCCCCCTTTTCCTGAATTTTTCTTTTCCTAAATACAACCTTATGAGCAGCTTGTATTAGCTTCTTTGTGCCGTCTGTTAGACCCGATTGTGACCCTTCAATTATCGCTTGTTTTGGGTATTAAATCTCCCGATAATTCTGTTGCCTCAATAAATTCATTACCAAATTCCTGTGGCACAAATAACTTTAGTAATTTTAACCTTATGATATAAAGGAATTAAAAAACAAAATGTAGTTCTTTACCTCAGCACGATCAATAAGGGTTTGCAAACTCGTAAGTTGTCGTTGGGGCCAATGATTGATACCTAATTATCTACAGCGTTTTTTTTATTTGTGTCGTTCCAATGTTGAGTTCATTCGCAGCTTTCTCAATTGGTTCGTTAAAGTGTTCAGCTATTATTTCCCTACTTAATAAATGTCTGAAACCCCTTCCACTGCCACCTGCTATGTTTTCTGAACTAGAAGGTTCAAATCTAATTATATTGTTATCATTCTGGATCATTTGAACATGATCCTGATTTTTTGACCCAAAGATGGACATTGATTCATCAAAATTAGTGGCCTCTATCGGTAATAATTGTTGGTTTTCAACTAAAATACCAGGATTTTGAAATCCTTCTAGGTTCCTTTGAATCACCTGAAGGTGATTTTGGTATTGAAAACCAACCCCAAACTCGGGATTCATATCAATATTGATGTTATCAATCGTCTGTAATTGATTGTCATTTTGAATGTCAGCCATAAATCCTTGATTCATGGGGATAATCTCACTGCTCATTGAGGGTACGTCGATGAATGGATTGTACTCAGTTAGACCATCCACAAATGGGTCTACAAATAACACATGTCAAATGATAAAACAAAACAGAATACTTATAAATGGATCATTCAAAAGAATTTAACCTGGTAGAAGGCATGGAGTCTGATCAAGTGCAAAGTCAGATGCATGCACCGGATCATCTGAGTTAATTTTCAACTCGGGAAAAATTTCCGGCTCATCGTGGAGATGCTCTATTGGTAGTATATCTGGAAGACTGTACCATAATTCAAAATCAAACAAAACATTAGAAAGGTAATCGAAGTATGGATGATAGATGTCTAGAATGTTAGAGTCACCGAACTCTATTAAGAATTCTTGGTTTGAAGTACCCTCTCCTTGCGGAAAACCAGGTCCAGGGTTCGACAGATCGCCCATTGAAGATCTGTTTTCCATGACTCGGCTTTAAATATGAGTTCGTTTATGAACAAACTAGTGATAAGAGAGGACGAGATTGAAAATGAATGTGGAAATGAATGATACTACATACCTGTATATATAGTATCTTGCAGCTGAAAGGTCACACGGAACTGAAAGGACACCTCACGTTTTAATTACCGAAATTCAAACTAACTACAGTAGATGCGATTTTTCACTACCCCAAGTGACATTTTTTCAAAATTCCCTGCTTGACTCTGGTGAGAACGAGATAATAAAGAGACTCTTGAAATAAAACAAAATTTTATGTCTCCATATAATGGAAATAGTTTAAAGAGTGTTCAGTACTTCAAAAAAAAGAACTTACGAAAGATGATGTAAATTTTATATTTTTCGGTGAAACAAAAATTTTTGGAGATTTTACAAATATAGAATTATTTAGCCAAAAAGTATTTAAAAGAAAATATTGAATTGAGACAAATGTGTGTTGAAATATGCGAATTCATATAAATACGAAATAGTGTTAAAAATTAGGTGTTGCAAGTTAACTAGGTTAACTATGTATACATGAAGATTAGAAAGTACTAAATATGTACTGTAGAAAGTAGCCGGTCAAGTTGATGTGTGGGACTGTGAGAAACAGTTAGAGTTTTACATCTAGAGTAACTAGAAAAAAAGAAGTATGGAGTGAATGAGAATAATAGGACCTTAAGCATTATTACAGAGACATGTGAAAGTTGAAGGGAAAGATAATGAAACCTTGTAAAGGTTCGACAATAAGATGAGGATGATTTTTGAAGAACATAAGGACTCGATGGGAAATACATAGAGGCGTTCGAGAATGCGGATTTCGGGACGAAATCCAAATAAGTGGGGGAGACTTGTAAGACCCGTATCCTGATTATAACATATACTTAAAATAAGAGTGTTAGGAATTATATGATTTTTGATAGTTATAAAGCTAAGAAAAACTTTAGTTACAATTTCATATAAAATCAGCATTTTGTGTCGTTTTTAGAAAAATCATAATTAATTCTAGGAAAATTGTTTGGACCTCAAACCAATGCACAAAGTTTACAAATTGAGTCTAGTATAATTACCAAAAATAATAGTAAGCTTGAAAATGAGATTATCTATGGTAAAAAATGTAATCTTTACTGATTAGTTCGGAATTGACAGATTAGATAGTCTGTTTTCAAAAATTCATAATAAATCATAGAAAAATCGTATAAATACATAAAATACATCCCTGGAAAGGTATTGAGATGAATTTTCTGAATATCAAATAAAAACGTGAATTTAAGGGGTTTAAGATCGGCTAAACCAGTCTTGAACAGACTGATTCTAGAAGGCCTTTAATTTCAACAAAATTATATTATTAAAATCTTTTGTCAAAAGTGTCATGCCATTTTTTATTCAAGAATTCAAGTATAAATACCCCCCAAAACATCTCATAAACCACACCAACAAATCTCAATCCAATATATAGAGGTTTCTAAGCACTAGAGTGTAAGAAGTGAGCGGAAGGAAGCTCAAAAGCCTAGCGAAGAAGTTATAGGTTCCGACGACTGATCATAAGGTAACTACAAACTTTTCTATAGCTTAATTAGGTATTGTAAAATTGTTTTTGTGTTAAGAGGTAGAATATTTAATAAGTATAACATATGTTATATTATACTAATTTCTAACAATAGTAAACAAAAACCTTAAAATGTCGTTATTATAACAATTCGTAATTTCCGAATATAATACCGATTGATTTACTTACGAGGACGGTGACTAGGCCGATTACTTGGGATCTGGTTGTTGGATTTTCCGAAAGGCTAAAATGCTGAAAGGATCCTGCCACCCCATCTAATCTTCTACCTGGCCGTTCTTTACTTGATAAATCATGGAGTATCATATTGGAATTATTGAAGGGTTTAATGATGCGACTATAATATAGTTAAGGATTAAGAAATGATAGATTTCTTATTATGTTAACAGTTAAAGTTGAAGGAAATACAAAGCCGAGAAAGATAAACGATATAGTCAACTATAATCAGGTGAGTCTTCTCACTATACTATAGGTGATATTGCATGCGTAGGAAGGAAGATATGTTAGACTAAGGTGATCTTACATGTTATGATAATTGTATGAATTATTGCTATGATAATGATTGTTTGTGGACGGAACGGGATAGCCCGCGAGCCAATAGGCGGAACGGGAATAGCCTGCGAGTCATTAGACGGAACGGGATAGCCCGCGAGCCAATAGGCGGAACGGGAATAGCCTGCGAGTCATTAGACGGAACGGGAGAAGCCTGCGAGCGATAAGACAAGAACGGGAATTGCCCGTGAGTCTTCAGCGGAACAGGGATAGCCCGCGAGTCTCACAGACATATGAATGGTTATGATGTGTTGTATGTTATGTGATGGATCGTATGGTATTTTGAGGAACTCACTAAGCTTCGTGCTTACCCTTTCCCTATATAAACTATTATTTCAGGTACATCAGGTATCATGGATGGCAAGGCGTGACGTGTATACACTGTGCTGCTTCATTGGAGGACTGTTTTTGAATTAATATTCCGCTATATTGAGATTTCGTTAACTTCTGTTAATCCTGGGGTGTTTTCATTAAACTTATAAATTATGAAATTTTATGAAAATTAATTAAGTGGCTTTTCTTGTATTGAAGTTTTTGTTTAAAAATTTTTAAATTTACCCTAAAATTTTGGGATGTTACAAAACAATACAACTTTAATCACAAAAGATTAAAGAACAATGTTGTTGTGCTAAATCTTTTGACTTGAAATAGACTGCTTCGACTTCTCATTCATGCAACTCCAATACTCTTAAAAATCTACATTCAAAATGCATAAAAATCATGTCAATAAACAAAGGATAAATACATAAAATGACCCATAATCATCAATGAATAATACTAATAATCATTAATAAATAACACGTATAATCATCAATGAATATAACCAGACTGTCCATTTAATCATATTCATTAATGAATAAGAATTATGCAGTCATACATAAACATCAACAAATATAACCAAGCTGTCCAAATAATCATATTCATTAATGAATAAGAATTATGTAGTCATACATAAAGGCGAAATAAACAGTATGTTGATATAATCATCAATGAATATAACGAAATAAACATTATGTTGCTATAATCATTAATGAATATAATCAGTCTGTCTATATAATCATATTCATTAATGAACATAATCATCAATGAATATAACAAGGTTGTCCATATAATCATATTCATTAATGAATAAGAATTATGCAGTCATACATAAAGGCGAAATAAACAGTATGTTGATATAATCATCAATGAATATAACAAAATAAACAGTATGTTGTTATAATCATCAATGAATATAATCAGGCTGTTTACATAATCATATTCATTAATGAACATAATCATCAATGAATATAACCAGGTTGTCCATATAATCATATTCATTAATGAATAAGAATTATAACTAGGTTGTCCATATAATCATATTCATCAATGAATATAAAATCAAAATTGAGTTCAGGAAATTCCTTAGAATATATAATCATATTCCTCCAATACCTTAGAATGCTCCTCGCAAGGCGTTAGTTCAGGAAATTCCTTGAACCAATACCTTAAGATAAATATGTGGAATAGAGTTCGATTCAAGTCCTCAAACCTAAAATCAAAATTGTTGTTCCAAGTCTGCAATTCAAAACAGAAATCAGAACAATTAGAAAAAAAAATTCTGATGTGAGTCTTGTATAATAAGGTCGAAGATCTAGAATTCAAACATAAATATACGATCATTCGAACTCAAAATATGCCTAATTAAATTAACTTTAAAAGATTACAAAACTGAACCGAATTCATGAAACTAGGGCGAAAGATGAAAGAAATGACTGAGGACGAACCTATCTGCGAGAAGAGATGACGACAGAGGCACCAAGTCCGCATTGTTTAGCAATACTGAAATCTATGCCCTGAGTTGAAGTTGTAACGATTCTACAGACCAAAACCGAAATCAGAATTGTGATTTGGGTGTTCAAACTACAAACTAAAACAGACCAAAAACGAAATCAAACTCGAAACGGATTTGAGGAGATGACGACAGAGGCTCCTTCAAGTCCGAGTCTGCAATTGATTGAACTTTTAGAATGGATTTGAGGTAACCTGGAGACTTTGAGGATTTGAGTCTACAATTCAGAATCAGTCACGTTCACGTCAAAAGTAAAGATTCGAACAGGTTATATGAGAGAAAAAAGATAGTATCGTCGAAGCTTAACTGAGAGATTGAGAAGGATTGTGTCTGGTTGGGGAGGTCGTCGGCAACCTTAGTTGTTGCTGGATATTTTTCGCCCCCATATCCATTTCTGGTTTGCGTAAATGATGTCCATCTCAGGTCAATTAGATATAACCTGATATCACAATATGTGATCAATTAATTTTTGGTGGCCACCAACCCTACGCATAAAGGAGAACTCATTGATTGCTTGAAGAAGAAACCCTAGACGGACGGTATGGTTGGTGACACACATCTCACTGGCCGTATATATAAATGGAAAGAGAAGAAAGTTGAAAGAGAGAGAAGGAGAAATTGTAGGATTTGATAAAAATATGTTAAGAATCAATTAGTATAATACCCTTTTCTTAATTTAATTTAAGTTAATTTAAAATAAATATGTTAATAATTTCAAAATCATCAATTAATCACAGCCCTAGATTCAAAATAATAAAAGGATGAGATATGTCCTCCAGTTCTCTACCTTTTGAAAGTTCTCCAATGAACCTATATATATATATATATATATATATATATATATATATATATATATATATATATATATATATATATATATATATATATATATATATATATACATACATACATACATACATACATACATACATACATACATACATACATATATATATATATATATATATATATATATATATATATATATATATATATATATATATATATATATATATAAGTGAGGGGTAATGAGAGAATATCATTTCGTAGGTGAGGGGTTAGTGAGGGAAAGGTGTGGTGGCGCCTACGTGGCACCCCAACCCCTTGGGGTGAGGGGTTACCACTCCTCTCAGTCTTATGCCAGTGACTTTTAGAAACGATCCTCGTTCATATAATCTCTATGGGCATATAGCTTATTAAAAGAATAAGAAGGTTAAGATTAGACATACATAATCTATCTATCTATATTAATAAAAGAAACCTAAACTGCCACATGTCCTTTTCTTGTACTTCAATTTTGCCACGTGTCCATTTTCTAGCACCCTGTTTCTGTTTTTCCCGCTCTTTGATTTTATTGAACAACTTTGGAATGATATGCTTTCTACCGAAGAGAACGAGAAATCAGGGATTTATTAAAAGAGATAGATATTCCTGATTTTATGCCATTGATATCAATTCCATATTTTAATTTAGGCAAACGCTTCAATCATTCCATCTATTACAAAGTTAATCGTCAATTTATATCTTCTCCAATTAATCGATTTTGTTTTCATATGGATTCTCCTCTACAACGCCTTCGCTATCTAAAAACCCTAAGCTAACCGTTACCACCATCGCTACGTTGTGCTGCCACGACCACCACTTTCACCACCATTATTTGCAATTGCCACCAGCAACTTCCAACACTGCCATCACGACCGACCATCTTTCTCTCTTTCCCTCTGTCTCTCACGACAGCACCACTCTTTTATCGCTTTCTGGTTTTGCTCATTGAAACACATACATCGATTGTTGTTTGTAGGTCTGGATCCGATGAACACATCCTCGCTATTGTAGGAACTGGATCTTGATCGAAGATCTTCAAAAAGTTATACGGTAAATATCTTGATTTCCTTTTCAAATATTATTCAATGAAATGGAGGCCAAGATGTATCACAAAAAGAAAAAGACGGACACAACTCGATAAATTGATCACATACCCAAGTGTTTTCAGCTTCCCAGAGTCGCGTTTACCTCCAAACATCGCACTGAATTCTTTCTAACCATCTGTTCCTCCAAAGGTTTTGTTTTTCTTTCTTTTCCCAAAATTCAAACTTGTGTTTTGGAAATTTTAACTTGTGATTTGATATATGAAATATACTTTTTGATTTATGTATGAATTGACTTTATCGATCAACAATTTGCAAAAAGTGTGGTTAATTTTGCATTTCTGTTATGATTAGGGTTCCGTAAATAGTTTTAGATTATTTGTTTGCGGTTAATATTCAATACACAATTTCCTAAACTGTGGACAGTTTACGTGATTAACGGTTCCATTTTTTTGAGTGTGATTATTTGAGCTTTCTTTAGAGCAGAACTGATAAAAAAAGTCATCTTTAAGGTTTCTATGAATCTTTTTCAACAATCTCTTCAGGTTTCTTTTTATGGTTTATTATTGTGATTTTTTTCTTATAATTTTTTTATTGAAAAGTGTATTCTGAATATGTGACTAGGATGCATATTACAAATACGTTTTTTCAGCTTCAAATTAGCATAGGCACTAAGCAACTTTAGTCCTTCAACACCAGGGAAATCAATACTCAAAATATCAGAATCATCTGTATCAATTAATTCAGATGATGAAGCCCACCAATTTTGGCGTCACCAACTACCTGATCACATAACTCCTGATTTCAATGTTATTGGAGAAGAAGAATATAATGGAATCAATAATATTTCGTTTTCAAATTTGTCAATATCAGATGTTAATGGAACGTCAAGGTTCACTAATCAAAAGAATGCTATTTTTGTGGCTCAAAACGTTTTATCAACTTTTAGATAACAACTAGAGTTACTAAATGTCAAGGGGTGGTTATCAACATTTGAAAAAAAAAAAAAAAAAACTAAAACAAATGTAAGAACATGCTCATATATTTGGACCGCAATCAAAGTTACTAAAGCAAATTTATGGACTTTAGGCTACAAAAGGGTGTTTAGTATTATTTTCGGGTGTGAAGTTAATAATTTAGACGTTAAAGGTTATATCCTTTTGTAATTAGGCTTAAAAAGGGTCTAAGTATTACAACTTTTTTATGCTATAATTTCCTTTAACCCTTTTGTAATTAGGCTTTAAAAGGGTCTAACTATTACAACTTTTTTATGCTATAATTTTTTCGTGTACTTTTAATTTCATCGATTATATATAAAATGCAAAATGCTTTATATAATTAAATTAAATTATTTATTGAGTACATTTTAAGTTATCAACCCGTGATTATCACGGGCTTATAACCTAGTGATTTATAAACCCATCAAGTGGTTTTCGACTAATAATTTTTGGTATCGTTTTATGTTATTAAAAAACTAACCGGCGTGTTTTTTATATTTTAAATATAACGGCAAAATGGTTCTTTAATTAAAAAGGAGAGGTCCGTACATCGGTAGAACGTGATTTGCTTATTGGAAAATTGGTTTTAACCAATTTCATAAAGTTATTTTATCTTAATTTTGAAAACAAAATACGGTTTTATAAAATAATTTAAAATAAATAATTTGTTATATGTTTATGTTCTCCTCCGTATTATCTTCGTTTTGATGGTTTATACGTCTAAAACGGATTTAAGATGAATGAGAAATTGTATCTCAAACTGTGATAGTTATAAGAGGTTGGAAAATGAGTTAATGAGTTTTAACTAATCTCACATTGGTGGGGGAATGAAAAAGAATGGTTTATAAGTGTAAAGACTTTCCTGCTTTATAAGACTTAAAACACATAGGCTCTCTCTTACACGTGCAATAGGGGGTCAAAATGCGAACCAAATTGGGTTGGGTTCACTAAACATATGTGCGAGCACACGCTTCCTACGGGTACGAATGCACCACCGGTCGACTAGAAAAGTTCAATGACCTTTTTTGCAAATAATTTTCCTTTTAGTAACTGAAAATTTATTAAAAACATATTTCGGTTTTGATATGGTATTAAACAGACTTTAATAATATTTCAGTTACCTATAGGCGGTTTAATTCTGCAGTTACGATTTGTTGTATATATATACAGTACTCAGGCAACTGTTGAGACATTGCTGTTCAAAAAAAAAAAAAAACTGTTGAGACACACCCAATGCAACGTTTCTCTCTCCTTCTCAGCTTCTGCATACACTTCGTTCTCATCTTACAACCAAGGTAGAATCCGGCCTAGTGACGGTTCGGGTGATCTAGAAGAATCGCTTTATGTTGTTGTATCTTGTGAAACAAACACTCATACCAGACGAATTTGTTTTAAGAAAACTGTGTCTCACATATGCCTCAACACACTATTTCCGTTATCTTGTTCGTTGGCATTTTTCGGTTTACATTTTCCCTACATTGCTTTAGGGGCAATCTGAAAAAAATATAGAATCATGGCGGAATGTTAATGACCTCATTTTCCAATTTAACTCATTAGAATATTTTGTTAACATTAAGTAAAAAATAAACATAAGTTCTTAATTCACTGAATTTTTCATACATTAAGTCCATTAAGTTTTTATCAATTCACTAAAAAGAAACATTAGAATATTTATTAATTCACTAAGTTTTTCATATATTAAGTCCATTAAATTTAAAAGAAACACAACCTTAGGTTATGTTTCTTTTCTTTTTTCATTTTAAGTCCTGAATTAATAAATAACACCGAATGAACATTTTTTTAAGTCCTACAATACATTAAACTTTACTAAAGTCTAATAAACATTTGTTTTAAGCATAAAATGTCAGACTTAATCATGGTAGCCAGACTACTGTGTTCGTCAATAAGTTTTTGAACCTCAAAAAGGATATCAGACTTTAATCATGGTAGTCAGACTACAGTTTTCCTCACAACATACTACTTCAAACCTATTACTTTAGATATTTTATTTGTGTACTTAAAAAATCTTTTGAATACTTTTCAATTCAGGAGATATTCATTGTGTTTGAACGTCTGTAGTTTTTTATTATTCATGTTACGCTTTGACGGTGTGATGGATTAGGCGCATAAATCGGGTATGGACATCACGGTCATGAGGCATACACCATAATGGTGCTTTTTGTGTACTAACAAGTGTAGTCATCATAAAAGCCTATTCATTACCTGGGTTTCCATTAACAATTGATCGATCCACTACAGTATACCGACTCATCATAGCCTATTCCAACTAAGCATCAACATCGATCAGATACATATATACAATATTTGATTCATTGTGAATAATGTTCATCAAAGGTTTGACACAACTGGCATCAATTATATCTATAACATAGTACAAATCAAGATGTTGGAAAGATGAATTGATATTATAATTATCTTCCTTTCATCTCTTTAATTTAACCAATTTAGAAAATTTCCCGCTTCTCTTATCACCGTCGGATCAAAGAATTCAGGAACGGTTGAGATTGTGAAGCACCTGGATCGCCGATTTGGCAATACCGGCGACGCCATTAGCAGCGTTAGCCGGTATTACCGGCGACAAGGAACGTGTGTTCTCTATGTCGCCGGTAATACCGGCTGTCGCCGCTAATGGCATCGCCGGTATTGCTAACGTTTCTTGTAGTGCAAATATACACCATAGTCTTACCTGATTGTCTAACATATTACCTTTCACCATTTTTAGACCCACTGATACAAGAAAACAATGGAAATTCGCTAAGGATGAATTCATTTATGTTGAAGAAAAAGAACGAGTTTCATATTCTTTGCATACTAACTAAAAAACAATTTATAACAATACTCAAAATTTTATTTTATTTTTGCAATATAGGTGTCGTATTATGTAGTACAAATATCATAACCAATGTTGTATACTAATTTCGGTGTTATACACTATTTTCGTGATGTCCATCGTGAAATTGATTTTCACAGGTAGATACATATTTCCGCAGTGTATCCTACATAGTGTAGTTATGAGGTTTGCAAAAAAGTTTGCTTAAAATGGGGGATTTTTCAAGTCTAAGGGGAATTGTGTAGGTTGACGTGCAAAAATTGTGGTTATTAGGAGGAAACCTTAACTTTTGAAAATAGCTTAATATTTTTTAATTAGTTTGTCATTTTCTCATATAAAAATGTTAATATTTTATTAGCTTAGGATGTCTTATATTATATTTAGTCCAGATATCTTGTAATAAAGTTTTTGTGTTCATACGAAAATGATCAATACTAACAGAGTTGGAAAATCATGGTATGATCATTCAAGACTTTAGGATTTATGGAATTAGAGAATCAAATAAGTAATTTTTGATTAACGAAAATAGAAGGGCAAATAGATATATCAACTGATGTGGAAGAAATAAAGACTAAAAGTGCAAACCAAAGGAAATTGAAAAATGCAATTTAATTTATTTATCTTGGACCATATGATCTCAATTGCATCTACATGTATGTTAATTTTCTATGGTATAAATATTGACAAATATATTTTGATAAATGGTGATTTTTTCCAACACGGACATGTAATCTCCGATTTTCCGATTTTCGAGGTAAACTAAAAGTTTAATTTAAAATAAAATAATCAATTAAAAGTTTATAATTAATTTAATGAAATGCTTATTTAATATGTGGGAGTTGATGTCAAAATCTTTGAGATTTAGGGTCGAGTTTTCAACCTTGGAAGTTGATGTTTGACTTTTGACCTAATCTATTTAACTAGGTTTTCAACATAAATTGTAAGAATGTAACATTTGAGGGTGGAATGAGAAGTTTTGAGACTATAAATGTTAACTAGAAAGTCATATTGGAGTTTAATTTCAAAACCAATAATTTGGGGGGCAATATTGTCAAATGATGAAAGATTGGATCTATGACGACCCCCCCCCCCCCCCCCCCCCCCAAAAAAAAAAAAAAAAAACAAACCTCGTTTATTTGAATCGTTGGGAGCTTGGGAAATAAAGGTGAATATAGCTTTTGAAAAGGAATTGGAAGTTAGGACAGTGGATTCAAAGTTCTAGTGGTGTTCCTGCATAAATCTATCAAGTGAAGCTTGAAAGATAGAAGATTCATCAACCTCTTAGTCAATTAAGCTTCCAACATTGTGAAACATCGTCAACTTTGAATCCTATGATGAAGTTCATGGTTAGTTAAATTTTAGTGTTGACTTTTATAGTTATAACACTAATATAATGATGTACGTTCATCTCTATGGTAAAAATTGAGCTTATAAAGCTTTAATATTGGTTATGAAAACCTAGCTTCATGATCCATGGATCCTTTAGTATCTGAACTTGAGATTTAAATAAACTTAATATAACGATTTGGATGTAAGTTTAATGATTCAAAGTCAATCATAGTGTTGAAACCTTTATTTAGATCAAATGTGGATTTATGATGTATTAATGGAGTTTTTGAGTTCAAAGTTTGATAAATCAAGCTTGAAATCATTAGATTTTGGTTGAATCATGTTATTAAGGATTAATTATGCTTTGGAGTTAGGTACTATCATCCTAATTGTAAATCATAAGTGAAAACCAAATCTATAAGTCGTCTTTGAGGTTTTGAAACTTTAATTTGAAATTAGGTGATGATCTGTTTAATTCATGATTAATTGGGTTAATGATGCTAGTTAAACGTTATCATATGTCTAATATATATATGCTTTACATCAAATAAAATCATCTTAAGTCATCGGAAATCAAATTTGAAGTGCTGGATTTAATAATCTTGGATAATGGGTAAAATATAGTCCAATAAGGCGTTTTGAAAAGTTATCCAACACACAGATCGCGTATTGTTTACATGGGTTTTATATTCTTTTGATCTTAGCATAATGAATTCTTCTAACTTTTGTGTTTTAAATTAGATGTTCATACGGTTGCTTCTTTTTCTTCCCTACGAACATCTTAAGAAAATTAGGAGATAAAATCACCTAAGCAACACCTAAGAAATTATAGTTAGCATATGAAAATATTATGTTGTAATGCATTCAATTGCATTTATGTAGGAGATATTTGATTTTTCCTACTTGGAATTACTTGTTAGTGATCTAGTCTACTCTTAAGGTGAGATCATTGCTGCCTAGGACCACATGTCTACTATTATAACATTATAATCGATCCTACCTTATACCGTAGCCTGGCTACTGGCTAGAGACTATAGTATCTCGCTTCACCAAGCCCGATGTATCCCTTGTTCTCCAGCAGATCTACCTTTACTTGCACTACCTTTGCGAGTCACACTTATATGCTTTGTTCTCCTCTTCCATTGTTCTCATGGCATTCTATGAGGCCAAGTAATTTTTGTACACGCATCATTCCACTTCAAGATACTGTATTTTCCTCAGAGACAAACTCATATATTGGTCGTCAAAGTCAAGGTGTCATCTTTCGGTCTTAGTGATGAGGCTAAATATCAGGAGGTGGCAAATACTATAGCTAAAACGTAGTGGGTCTGTAATCTCCTCCACAAACTTCATTGGCCATCCACCAATGACACTCATGCAACACCGACATACAAAACATATGAAGAGACTCTTGTTTTGTTTGGGATCAAGTTGCCATTGGCCTTGCCCGTGTATTTCATGTGCCATCTTGTTCGGAGTATGTTGATATATTCACAAAGAGATTACCCAAGACCCTATTCCATGACTTTAAATTCACTTCCCATGACTTTATATTAGCCATTTTATATAGGACATTTGTAGTGGGCTCTCGGCCCATCGTGTATAGTATATATACACATATAATTTATTATTTTAGTTATGGGAAATTTGCCAATTGGTGGTTATACATGCCTCTTGTTTTTTAAACTGTTATACATGCCACTTAGGTCTCTTCTAAATCATTGGCTTCAAACTATTAAATGATCATGAGCGTAAAAGCTTTAATAAACTTCCAACACCTTATAGAAAATAAGAAACAAATCAAATTTTTTTCTCCAAATAATAAAACAGAAGACATTACAAACTAACGCTTTTATTCATGAGAGCCAAAAATCTTGGCTCAAGGATCATCGGTAATTCACTACCACCATTTCTGAATCCATAACTTTTTATTCTGTACATGAAAACAAAACATACATCTTTTATTTATATAACAATATTCACAACCCAAGAAACAATACCATCATCCTATTAGCCCCTGGGATTTCTTAAAATGATAAATTTGTATGTTTTCAACATCAAGTTTCTTAAAATTACTTCGTTTTCGTGTGGCAAAGAATTTACCCCAATTATAACAATCATACTTGGCGGGGTTTTGTTCATCTGTCAACTCTTCCACGGGCTCCACCACACTGTAGTACGAAGGGCACAAGAAAAACGGGATCGAAAACCTTTCTCTCGTCGAATTCACCATCACCCTATGTTCTACACTCTCATACTTGTCATTGCTCCATACCTTTACAACAAAGATAACAAATCTTTTAAGTTTTAACTCAAACATTATACTTAGACCTAAAGATAGTAAATGATCTTATTTATACCTGAATAATGTCACCAACATTGATAATAAAAGTATTAGGTATAGGCTTGACAAAGATCCACTCGCCATCACTTTTTCGTTTTACTTCTAAACCGCCTACATCATCTTGAGTCAAGATAGTCAAAGCAATGGCATCCTTGTGTCGGCCAACCCCAAGGGCTAGGTCAGGAGCAGGGCATGGTGGATAGTGGTTGAGTCGAATGAAACTGGTTTGGTCCTTAGAAAAAAAGGACTCAAATTGGTTTGCGGGAAGGTTCAAGCTAAGTGCGATAAGTTCCAATAATTTATATGATAGTTTTTGAACATCTTTAACGTATTCTTCACATGCCTCCCTATTTTTTAAACGGGTAAAATAAGTTAGTATGACTTACAAGAAACATGTTTTTTTCTTTGGTATAGTGCATGAATGTGCATCAAGAGTGATATATGACATTATTACACATGCTTATGATATTCTGATTGTTGTGCTAAAATTTACCTCTCACATCAGGATAGGGTATATTATTATTATGACACTTTTTATATTTTACTTGGCATGTTATGACAATAGGTTTGTTAATCATATACTTTACTATTAGAATCATCACTTGTATTATTTCATTTTAGTTTGTTGGAAACCAAATTCGTGAACTATAAAAACATACAAATCAAGTTTACAAGTATACTAGCATCTACAAAAAATTTGTTGATTAAGGGTGTGTTTGGTGAATAACTAGTGGCAGACGGTATTAGTTTTTATTTGTGTAAAAATGTTTCTTAAAAATAGCGTTGATTTTTCAACGATGTAAAGTTACATAAAATGACATTTGATTGAGCGTTTTTAAAGACAATTTACTAATTTTGTTATAATACGCCAGAGTGTTTTCTTTAAACACTACTTGAAAAAGCTTCTAAACTATAAAAAAGAAGAAGACAACTACAAAAATGGTCCCTGCGGTTTGCTGTTTTTTGTGGTTCTGGTCTAAACCTTTGCTTTTTTGTATGAATAGTTCTTTTGCACAGGTTTCTTTGTGGATATGGTCTATGTCCAAACTGAAATGCATATTTCACCCTTTTAATTTCTTTTTATTTTTTTTTTCAATTATTAACTAATTTTATTAAATAAAAATATACATTATCCGACTCCACCCCCACCAATACGATTGGCTTTAATTAGCTTTTTTTTTCTACTTAATAAAATTGATTTATAATTGAAAAGAAAAAATTAAAAAAGTAAAATAGGTATTTCAGTTTGGACAGTGACCATATCAAAAAAAAACATATGCAAAAAGACTATTTATATAAAAAAGCAAATATTTAGACCAAAACCATAAAAAATAACAAACCGCAGGAACTATTTTTGCAGTTTTATCAAAAAAAAAAAAAAAAAAAAAAAAAAAAAAAAACAACAACAACTTCTAAAATAAAAATTAAAGTTAAAAGCTTTTAAAAACTCCAAAAATTAATTTTTAAAAGTAAAGATAAATATTATATTTCACTAAATCTACCTTAATTCCGGAGGATGGCGAGGCCATTGATTAAGATACTCGGTGATCTGTTGATCGTCCGGCTCATGAGAAGCCCACATCATCGTCGGAACGTCCACCGTCACATCAAAAACTTCCTTCCAGTCTCTCACATTTTTGGTATGTTCAGTGTCATAGTAACCTAACGGATGCGCTTCATCTCTCCTTACCTTTCTTTTCTCCTCCATCGGTTGATCGAAGAACCTCTTTGCCGCCGACATCAGCTTTTCACGGCTCTCGATGGGGATCCCATGGTTGAAGACTTGGAAAATTCCCCAATTTTCGCACGCGTCACGGACCTGAGCCACCAGATCTGCATGAACGTCCGCCGGGGACGAGTTTAGCAAAGGTGAGAGGTCAATTTGTGGAATGCCTTGAGCTTCGATTACTTCGAGTTTAGGTCTGTGTTCTATTTGTTGAATGAAGGTTGGATCAACTTCTCCCATGGCTGCGGATTGACGGATTGAGATCCGAAGGTGATGAATTTAAAGCATGGCGATGGAAATGGGCATTTTGAATTTGGTTTGTTGAGACTGGATTGGAGACTATGAATTTGGATGGGTTTTTGGGCATAATGCATGGAGATTGTTGGTTGTTTTCCATGCAATCGTTTTCAACATTTTAAAATTATCTTATTTTATATGCCGATTAACGGGTTGATTCCAAATGAAACGTGACGATACTGAAAACGATTAAGATTATGATTTATTGATTGAGAAGGTAAAAGAATGCTAACTAATGATAAATCGCAAAAGTTACCATTGACAAGGCAAAGTTAGAGTTGTTAGTTTTAGACATATATAGTTGGAATTTATAAGAGTACTTAATGAGATTTTAAGCTACAATCAACTACAAATTAAGAGGTGTTAAATGCTTACTTGCATATATGAACGTGTTAGATCTTGGACACGATAAATGACGGAGTCACAGGGTCAAAGGGGTAGCACCCATTTGCGACTACTACTACTAATGTTGGTATGTCATATCTTAAAGACCGTATATAAATGGAGAAAAATACAAACCTGACCATTTATGAATGTAGTATTTACAAAACCACCAAGTTTTGGTATTTTTCTTTTCATAAGTAACCACTAATTTTGCAATGTCATCATTGTGAAATGTGAAATCACTATTTGTTGCCAAAATTCCCACCTATTCAATGAATTATTTAGACTTTTCTTTATTTTTACATCAATTACGTTTTCGAAAATTCTCTCAACCTAACACTCCATTTTCACACCATGAACCATATTTTTGCTGGGAAAAAGGTTTTTTAAGATCTCCACAACAAAACACTTCTAAAAACAATTGTCTCTAAAGTTTTCTTGAGTTCTGGTTGATTTTTAACATTTTTGCTTTTTCAACTTGGATTTTAGCATGGCTGGTGATACACCAGGCATGATCCCAGATACCAACTCAGTTATTAATAATGACATTGGTGGTAGAGTGGAGCAACAAGAACATGATAACAAGTTTATGATGTTCAAAGCTCAATCTACTCAAAATTCCAATTTTTATTTCAAGTCTTTCAATGAAATTAAAGAAAAGAAACAATCCAAACAAAGGAACCATTATCATACTTCTGAAAAAAACAATGTTCTAAATGAAACTACTGTTAAAGTAGATCTAGATCGAAGAGATATTCTAATGCAGAAAAGAACAAGTCTTGATGGTATAAGTTATTCCAAACATGGATCCGATTATCAGAAACTTCGAACCAATGTGGTCACTAGATCTTCAAAAACTCCTGATTTGATCACACCTGGAATGATTCAACCGTCTGAAAATATTTTTCAAGGTGCCTTGGTGATCGAGACAAATAATTCTGAATACCGAAATGAAGACCAGACCTTAGAAAACGAGAAGAAGAAGGTATGCGAGGTGAACCACTTTACACTTGCTGAAAATGGAGAAGAGGGCCTGATCGAGGATGATGATAGGGTGAAGAAAGATATGGTGGAGGAAGTAGGGCATTACGCCGCTGATTCAACAAACACCCCCGCTGAAAAGCCATGCAACCCTACGTCCATTACCGACTTGCTTCAAGATTGTACATCCGATCAAACTTCTTGCAAGATTACGTCCCACAATGATATGGAGAAGGATGTTATGGTGGAAGAGGTTGAGCATGTCTACGTGGAAGAAATTCTCGCCGGTAAAAGTCCATGCAAGCTTCCCTCCAACAAGGTTGCTGTTGAAGATGATCCAAAAGTTACCGTTGAACATGATGCAAATTCCGACAGCAAAGCCTCCTCTCAAACGGATCATTTGAAAGAAAATAGGGGTAAACTCTTTATTCACTCAACTACCAATTTAACTAATGATCATTGTCCCCCTTGTCCCCCTTGTCCCCCTTGTGGTCTTAACTTTAAAGAATCCAATGTGACTAATGATACTTGTTCCCCTTTTCTTGTTGACTATCCACCTCATTTCTCCAAAGTTACGGATAGAAAGGAACCAATGCATTATTCCTCTCTTCTAGGCCCAATACCTAAACCATTAACCCATTTGAAATCTTTAACCCATTTGGCTAAAAAATCAGCCCAATTTAGCCCTTCAAATGGAACTCGTGGGCCTTTGATTAATTTTCAGCCCAAAGAATATATTGTTGAAGCCCATGTGTCCTTAAATGCCCAAGAGTCGTTAAATGGCCATCATCAAAATGTTAATTTACATAAGTCTAATCATGAAAATAAAAATAAAGACAAAAATGCTTGGATTCGATCTTTACCGTTACTTAATAACTCTCATGCTAATATCATTACCGGCCCCCAAAAACACACGAACGATAACTTTCGTTTTATTCCTAATTTAAGTAATGATATTAATGTGCCAGTTGATATTCCTTTACCGGCTGTTACTAAAGTTTGTGAAACATTTGCTAAAACTATCTGCGGTTACTTTGTCGGAAAAAAAATGAATTACTCTGATGTTCGTTATCTAGCTTCCAAAATGTGGTCTATACATGGCCTTCAAGATGTCCTCCTAAATGGAAAAGGAGTTTATCTTTTTAAATTTAGTGACGACAATGGTCTGCATCATGTTATCACCCACGGACCCTGGACTTTTAAGTGTGTACCGATGGTCATTCAAAAATGGCGTCCCGGTTTGAGTATTCATAAGAAAAATCACGACAAGCTTCCTCTCTGGATTAAAATCCATGATATTCCATATGAGGCTTGGAGTGATGATGGACTTAGTCATATTGCCTCTAAAATTGGTAAGCCTCTTGCTATGGACTCCTATACAGCTAATATGTGTAAATATGCAGCTGGTAAATCTGTATATGCCCGTGTCCTTCTTGAGGTCCCAACAAAATCTACTTGGGTGGATACAGTTAATATATGTATTCCTGATCCGGATACTCTTGAATACTCCACCCATACCCTTAGTATTGAATATGAATGGAAACCCCCTATGTGCTCTCATTGCATGGTCTATGGTCATGAAAATAACAACTGTATGCATGTTATCTCTAAGAACAATGAAGCTAAACACAAAGATAAAATGCCTATTGATCAGGTGATAGTTACATCTCATATGCAACTTGATGATGGATTTACGGTTGTTACTAAAAAGAAATCTTTAATGAAACAAGGGCCAAATTATGAAAATACTAAAAAGGATATTTCACAATGTAAGTCTATTAGAAATACCCAATCGGGTGCGAAGGATACTGAAATTGCTAAAAATTATGTCAATAATAAATTTGTTAAAAGTAAAATTCAATTAAGAAATGAAATTCGCCATGTCCCTAAAAAAATTAGTCCTTCAACTCGCCTTGTTCCTAACAAGAAACGCCCTCCCATTATCCCTCATTCTAGAGATGTTGTTGGTTTCCCTAGCCCCATCCTCCGACTCTCATCCTCTACACCTCCAAAAATATCTAAGCTATCCACTCCTATTTTCAACGCCTTTTCTATACTAGAGTCTTGTTCCAACGATATGACGGATCTTCCTGCTCCCTCTTCTCAACTCCCTCCTAGTCATGCCCCTTCCCCTCTTATTCCTGATGATTTTGATCCAGATTCTGTAGACCTTTCGGATGTGGATGAACTCATTGAGGTCGAATCTGATGATGGTGAAACGGCCAAGTTTATCAATGATGATGATATGGAATCACCTGATGACCACATCAGAATAGCTCAGGCGTCCGAGCAGATGGATTCCACCAACAACCCAGTTTCCATATGACGCACATCGCTGCATGGAATACTCGCGGTCTCTATAAGCCTTCGCATCAGAATGCTTTGAGAGATCTTATTCGCGATCAAAATCTCAATATTTGTGCTTCCATCGAGACTCGTGCTGACTTCTCTAATCTTTCTCTTATCTGTACGCGTGCTTTTGGGTCATGGTCTTGGTCGTCTAATAGTCTTTTTTGCACTAGGGGGACTAGAATTGTGGTAGCTTGGGACCCCAATGCTATTGATATGATGCTTCTTGACTTAAATGATCAGGTTATGCATTTCTACGTTAAAATTCGTGCTTCTAATAAATCCTTCTTCTGTTCTTTCGTCTATGCTCATAATAATCACATCCTCCGTCGCTCCCTTTGGCATTCTCTTTCAGCCCATAAGAAAGTGGTTAAAAATGCCCCTTGGATCCTTTTGGGTGATTTCAATGTTGCTCTTGACATGAAAGATAGCACCTATGGGACTTCTGTTATCTCTCGTGCCATGGAGGATTTCAGGGACTGTGTTAATCGATTGGAGATGGAGGACCTTAACTATAAAGGTCTCTTTTACACCTGGACCAAGTCTCCTAATGGTACTGGTGGTATTTTCAAAAAAATTGACCGTGTCATGGGAAATCCTAGTTTCATTGCTTCTTTACCCTCGGCATCTGTCAATTTTCTCCCCTATCGTTCTTCTGACCATACTCCAGCGGTGCTTTCTCTTCCCAGTAGATCTACGTTCAGGCCGAAACCGTTTAAATTCCCTAACTTCCTGACTTATAAGAACGATTTCAAGCAGCTTGTTGCTGATTCTTGGAATTCCAATATCCCCGGATATAAGATGTTTAAGGTTTTCCAAAACCTTAAAAACTTGAAAAAACCCTTGCGTCTTCTTCTTCGTAGACAGGGTAACATCTTCTCCAAGGTTATCTCCCTCCGTACTGAACTTGATAGAATTCAGATTGCTCTGGATCGGGACCCTTTCAATAATGATCTTCGTGAAGAACATTGCAGCTATCTCCTTGCTTATAACGAGGCTATCCTTGATGAAGAGAGGTTTCTGAAACAAAAGTCCAAGGTTGACTGGCTGCGTGAGGGAGATAAAAATTCTGGATTTTTCCACAAAACGGTTAGAAGCCGCTTATCTCGTAGTCGTATCGATTCTGTCCAAGATGCTCATGGAAACTGGATATCGGGGGATGACCTCCCTAACCTTTTTGTTTCCCACTTTCAAAATTTCTTAGGTTCTGCCTACCCTTCCATTCCTATTCGTGACCCTTGTTCCCTTTTCTCTAATAAGCTCTCCCCTATCCAGTCTGCCGCCATGCTTACCCCTGTTACGGATGAGGAGGTTCGGGGTGTCATGTTCCAAATGGGAGATGATAAAGCCCCTGGTCCTGATGGTTTCTCGGCTAAGTTCTTCAAGTCTGCTTGGGATATTGTGGGTACTGATGTTTGTTTGGCGGTTAAGGAATTCTTTTCGTCTGGAAAACTCCTTAAGGCTTTCAACAACACCGTACTTGCTCTCATCCCTAAGGTTGACTCCCATTCCAAAGTCACTGATTTTCGTCCTATAGCTTGCTGTAATGTTGTTTACAAATGTATCAGCAAGATTATAGCGGACCGCATCAAAAATCATCTCTCTTCTTTGGTTGATGATAACCAGTCAGCTTTCATCCCTGGTCATTTGATCTCCGACAACGTTCTTCTTGTCCACGAGCTCATGCGAGATTATTATCGCCATCATGGACCACCAAGGTGTGCTTTTAAAGTCTATATTCAAAAAGCTTATGACACCGTCGACTGGTCTTTTCTCCGCACCATCTTGTTTGGATTTGGTTTCCCGGATCGTATGATTGATTGGATCATGACATGTGTTTCCACTACGGCTTACTCAGTGAGTATCAATGGTAACATACATGGTTTTTTCAATGGTAATCGGGGCCTTCGCCAAGGTGACCCTCTCTCTCCCTATCTCTTCACTCTTGTTATGGAGGTTCTTAACCTTATGATCAAGAGAAAAATATCTGAATCTGATTCGTTTAAATTCCACCGTCAATGTGAGGAACAGAATATCACACAACTATGCTTTGCCGATGATCTTCTACTCTTCTCTCATGGGGATAGATCTTCGGTAAGCATCATATGTGACTCCCTTGCTGAATTCTCTGGGGTTTCTGGGCTACATCCTAATGTTGAGAAAAGTGAAGCCTTTTATTGCAATGTTGGTGATACTACTAGAGCTGTTATTGACCATATGGTTGGGTTCCCTGAGGGTTCTTTCCCTGTCCGATACCTTGGCATCCCTCTTATCACCACCCGTCTTGCCTACAAGGACTGTAAAGGTCTTGTTGATAAAGTCAAATGCAGGATTAATGACTGGAAAAACAAAACTCTCTCCTTTGCTGGCCGTCTTCAGCTTATTCTCTCTGTTCTTTCTTCTATGCAAATCTATTGGGCTTCTGTGTTTATTCTTCCTAAATCTATTTCTAAAGAAATTGAGAAACTCATGAGGGGTTTCCTCTGGTGCCATGGTGAGTTGAAACGTGGTAAAGCAAAAGTTTCCTGGAAAACTATGTGTCTCCCTAAGGAACATGGTGGACTTGGAATCCATAATCTTGCTGTTTGGAATGTTGCCCTTATGGCTAAGCATGTTTGGAGACTCCTCTCTAAGAAGGATTCCCTATGGGTCAAGTGGATCCATTCTTACCGTCTCTGTGGCCGTAATTTTTGGGATGCTCCCAAAAAATATGGTACAGGTGTTGCTTGGCGAAACATCCTCGATATGCGAAGTAAGATGAGAGATTTTATTTTTTCCCAGATTGGTGATGGGGCCTCTACATCCGCTTGGTTCGATAACTAGCTTCCTGCAGTCCCCTCTCTAATTTCATTACTGCCCGTGAAATCAGGGCTGCGGGATTCAATCCTGATAGTAAGGTTGCTGACCTTGTCATCAACGGATATTGGGTTGTGCCCGGTCAATGGAGGGAATCCAATCCTAATCTTCTTCCTCAAAACCCACCTTCCCTTTCCCCTTCCGTTCCTGATAAACTCCTATGGAGATCTAGTGACGGTATTCTTTCTGAATTTTCTGTGCGCTACGTTTGGCAGTCTATTCGGCCCTATGACCAGCCTGTTGATTGGTATCATCTGGTTTGGTTCTCCCAGAATATCCCTAGACATGCATTCATTCTTTGGGTTGCTCTTAAAAATCGTCTTAAAACTCATGATAAAATCAAAATTTGGGATACTAACTCCAACCTCATTTGTGCCTTCTGCGGGGATTGTGCTGATTCCCTTTCCCATCTTTTCTTTGAGTGTTCTTTTCCCTCTATGGTTTGGCATGATCTTCAACATGTCATGAATCTCTCCGTCCCCACTGATAGCTGGTCCGATATCATTAATCAACTCAAACAAGTGTCTAAGACTAAGACCATTTGGTCCATCATTAGAAGACTTGTGCTTGCTAGAGCAGTTTACCACATTTGGCAGGAAAGAAATTTTAGAATTTTCAAAAAAACTAAAAGATCGTATCATGCAGTGGTGAATGGTATTAAGGATGATATCCGCTGTAGACTGCTGACTCTTTCTATGAAACCATGCACTAATGTTAATTTGGCTAAAAGGATATGGACCATCCCTTAACAATCCTTCTATTTGCTTCTATATTTCTCTTCTTGTATGGTTTGTTCTTTGTAGGTTGTTTCCTTTATGTTATTGTTATGTTTCTGGTTCCATGTACTGTTTTGGTTTCTAGTTTAGATTTGTTGTTGTCCTTTGGGGCCTGTCCCGATGGATTTTCTGGTTTTTCCTTTGGTGGGGAGTCCCCAGCCTCTTATTGTAATAATTCTTTTTATTAATAAAATTTGCCAGAGGTACCGTCCTCTTTACCCAAAAAAAAAAAAAAACAATTGTTCGAAAATTATGATTTTCGCAATAATATGAACAATATAGGGTTAGGATCAAATACATTTAACAATTATTGTGTGAATGTAGGACCAAATGTGGAGCGTCCGATCGGAATGATCAACGGTGTTAGATTCAAGGGCCTAATTGTAAATTAATAACAATTAATTAATCAGATTTTACAATAAAACCTCTAAAAAGGGTATTTTTGTCTATTAATCAAATTTTAAAAAAGGAATCTCATATTTATCTCCTAATTTAGTGGGATTTCTTTTCGGAATTCTGATAATGCTAAGCAGAAAAGAATGTACAGTTCACGTATTTTAGTTTGACATTTTGACACACTTATCCTTGAAAAATATAGTTAATATTGTACCTTTTCTGCATATTCTTAGAGAATGTAGTATATTTTGTACATTTTTTTACAAAAAAAAAGTCTATGAAATTTGGTGTGATTATACGTTCATTATCAGAGAATGAATTCTCCATTTAGTAATATGTTGACCAATTCTCCAGGAACACATTCTTAGCACTTAATTAAATACAAAAAAACAATGGATAATTGACTAATTTAGTGATAACTATTTGTATATTACAAAACATGTTTAAAAATACACAATTCTACAAGAATACTGTCAAAATTTCCCTCATGAACAATGTGACAAACTCCTAACCCAGAAAACCATTCTTCAAGAATGAATTTTACATGTTCATTCTCCGAGAATGCATCTTTACTTATTGTTTTACACGTTCATTCTCCAAGAATGCATCTTTACTTTTTGTTTTTCACGTTCATTCTCCAAGAATGCATATTTACTTCAACAAGAGTTTTACATGTTCATTCTCCGAGAATGCATCTTTGATCTCAGAATTGTCGTTCTTAGCGTTGACTCTTTTTCCAGATTCTTTTCAATTGAGTTGGATACGATTAATTTATGTTGTCAATTTTCAATTCAGTGCTTGATCTATAATCGAATTCAATATGTATTGACAAGAATCAATCGAGAATGTATATATGAATTCTAGATAAAATATAAGTTTAAAACTCAAATAAAAATAAATTGGCCAATTAGGGATCTGAATCTTACCAAATAAATCGCTCCTTAGAATGGTCATATCAGCACAACTGTAACAAAAACCAATCATATCAATATGTTGTATTTTTTTCATTTAACTCTATAACTTAATTAACTTTGAGTTTATTGATAATGTTGCATTCTAACACTCGCCGATTGTCTTCTTCCATTCCGGATTTTAGTTGGCGTGCAATTTGTTCCAGTTTACTATGCGCAAATACTATCATACAGAGGAGCAAAATCAATTAGATTAAAGAACATAAGTGAAATAAATTACAAATATGAAATCAAAAAAAAAAAAGTACTTGTGAAATAAATTATAAATATTTAAATGTTTTCATCGTCAACGTTTTCAAAGGATTCTTTGTCAAAGTTTTCAAATTGTTTTTCCTAGTTTTCAATTTACGGCAATATAATGGTAAATTTGTTTCTCCGACATACCCAAGAATAATTTGTTTTCAAACAATACGTCTTGAACTGCTTTTCTCCGGCATACCCACGAATAACGGAAAAAACATGGTTTGGCAATTTGTATCGGTAAGAAACATTCACCGAGAAATTTTAGTTGAGAAAAATGTACGCAAAACTTCTTACGTTCGGTAAACTGACGTAGGGACGGTGCTGGTGCGGGCTGGAACGACGGTCGTTATTGACTGAAGGGTTGAGCAAAGGCGCAGGTGTGTTGTTGGGTTGAATTGGGTCCTTCCATCGAGTTGCAGTTGCGAGTTGCTTGGAAAAGGGAATGCAAATAAGATTTGTAAAAAAAGATGAAAATACCTTTAAATAAATATACTGGATTGGTTTGTGACGTAAATTTGAAAAACCCAATGAAATTTAATACAAAAAACAATTCTTTAGAGGAGATGATATCCACACGTTGGTGGAGTTGGCCCGAAAAAGAAAGAGACGAACGAGGAGAAGAAGAAGAGAAGAAGATGACGACGACTCTTAGGGTTCCTCCATAATTATAGGCTTTACTTTAGGTAAAATTGTTTGTTATTTTGGGATAATTATTTAATTAAATAGAGGATTCCGAAATTACCCCTATCAATTGATTGGTCCAGAATTGGTTCTACGATTACACAATACTTGTTGTTTACATTTGAACCTATATATATATATATATATATATATATATATATATATATATATATATATATATATATATATATATATATATATATATATATATATATATATATATATATATATATATATATATATATAGGTTCAAATGTAAACAACAAGTATTGTGTAATCGTAGAACCAATTCTGGACCAATCAATTGATAGGGGTAATTTCGGAATCCTCTATTTAATTAAATAATTATCCCAAAATAACAAACAATTTTACCTAATTCTTTTATTTAACACAAGTTTAGACAGACCTCTTGTTTTTTTGCCTGAATAGGAAGTTGGATGTTGGATTAGGGATATGACATAAATCTTTTATTTAAGAAATTGTTTCATCCATATAAAATATATGTTTCACCGACTTGTACGATAATTGCGTCGGTGTTGTGCCTTAAATGGAAGAATCACCTGGCACTGGATTATACTCAAGTAAATTTTATACTCGAGTGGTGAAATAGTGTTTAAGGAAGGTAGTTTACAGATCACCATCAATATCTAAAGTTTTAATTATTAGTGTACCATGCTCTATCCGGTCATATTTTTCTAACAGTTACAAATAACCATATCTGGGATGTTAATGGTGAAAGTGCTTAGGATAAATCACTTGAAAGGATTTGTCTCAAGTTCTAGGTATGATAGTAATGATATCGATACGGCAAAAAGGCAGGTGTCTGGAAAATGACAAAAAAAGATGCTTATTTCTCAACTACTGGCAGATATTTAAGATTATTTCTAGGAAGACTTATCTCAATCAAATCATGTACACACAAATAAAATCAGTACAATACTAGTAATAAACAATTGAAAACGTATACAACTACAAGTTCATAAAAGTATGTAAAAGATCCTACAAGTAGATTCACAATCCCAAACTAAAAGCAACAACTATAGTCTATATACAACATATGAGAATTCAAATAACAATAATAATCTAAGCAGGCATGGAAGTGGAAAGAATGACATAAGCCAAGAAATTTAAACCATCTTGGATTTTAGCCACAGCTGTCGTCCGATTCACATGTAAATCATCACAAAATGATTTCACTTTATCTTGAATTAATTTCTCCGGTACAACTTCAGTAGCAGATTTTATAGCTGATGCATACACTTCTGCTACATCTGATATCCCTGTTTTCATTACAAATATCAACATCTTCCATATTCAATATACAAAAAAAAAAAAAAACATTTTAATATTTATATACATACCTGTCACAAAACTTATGACAACTGCCTCCACATATCCAGTCATTGATTGTGTCTTTGTTCTTATCGTTTTAGCTTTTTCAATACAATCCTCATCGCCATTTTGGGATTTATTTGCATTTTGTATGACTGATTTCCCAAGAATTACAAGTTGAGAAACCGCAATGCAACACATCTCCGAAAGCCTCTGTTGCATTACACATGATATTATTTTTACTTTTCATGAATTAGTGAGATTGACAAGTATTAAAAAAAAGAGGTGTATTTACATGAATGCCCTCGGAGTGAAGAGAATCTAGTCTGCCACCGGTTCTTAGAGCAATATCACTTGGAGACAGTCCCGCTAATGCATTTGCAAACCTGAAAATTATCAATGAAAACTTACTATATTGTGTACAAATGAGTTTTTCATGTTGAGTAAGATGAAAAGACGAAATTACCCTGCGGCCATTTCTGCAGCCTTGCTCACACTTGAACTATGAAAACTCTTGATCTCATCATCAGTGTTGTCAGATGAATTTTCCACATTCTTTCCTTTTTCTGATTCTTCACTCTTTCCATCACTTTCCATGTCTAAATTTAGTAACTGTTGGACCTCTTTAAGCTTATTATCATATGCAGATTTTTCTTCAGTTGACAGCTTTGCTTTTCTTCGGTTAAATAACATGGCATAGTGGTTTGACAATGCCTCAAGTTCCTGTAATGGATTTGATTAAAAAGAGAGAATTGTTATAAGAATTTGATAGAAAAGATATGAAAGAACATACCTCAAGATGTTCTGGACCTCCATAGATGTAAAAGCATCTGTCAAATGTTACTTCCTCCAATAACTGATCCTCTGTTTCATTTCCACCATTTTTGTCAACTTCCATTCCTGATTCGGTGATCAAAAGATCAACGGTTTCTTTTCCAACATATTCAAGAACTTGCAAGCCCTTAGCAGTAAAAGCTCTTCCAGTCTGTTCTACCAATCAATAAAATAAATCAAAATCAAAAATTGGATTTTTTTTTTTTTTTTTTTGGAAAAAAAAGCAAGCAAGAAAGGGTCTGTGTTAACCTCTAAAAGAGATGGTGCAACAGAACCTGCTGCGGGGATACCACCTTGTTGTATAGAGTTTTCTAGTCTGAAGAAGAATGTAAATAATTATAAAGATTTATTTGTTTACTTTCAAAAAAGAAAAGTAGATGTCAATATGTTGACTTACTTTTGAACAAAACTGGAACCGCCTTTCCATGCATTACCAAGTGCTTGCCAAGCTCCTGTAGCAAAGTTCTCAACAGAACTGTCAATAGCTTTTATGCCCTGTAGCATAAGATTAGAGACTTAAAATTAATATAAGTTGGAAAGCATTGAAAACACTAGTTATTTATTATTTAATAAATATTTAAAACTTGCCTGGCCAAGGATTGTGTCCTCACTGGCTTTCTCAAGTCTTTCAAGAGCAGCCTTGCGCTTCTTATCATCTTCATCTTCACTTTCTTGATCTTTATCAGATGCTTCTTGATGATCCTCTTTGGAAGATTCTGAATCTTCAAGCTCGTTTTGCAACTCAGAGATGCTATTTGCAGCTGTCTTTGCAACCTCAGCAGCCTGTGAGCACAATGAAACGATCAATAGAAACCTAAATGTTGGGGAAATTTTGCAACAAAATCTATTAGGTTTGACATTGAAGTTCAAAAGATATTATATGAAATACTACGAATAATGTAGCGTTGGACAAAATCTGCAGCAAAATTTATACCAAAACTTCGTATGAAAACTATTAGGTTTGACATCAATGTAACTCCTTCCACCAAAACATTCACGAAAGGTTCAACAGCTACGTAAAACTTTGTATTCTAAAAAATCGCATTAGTTACTTTGTATTTGTATTTGAGATGAATTCTCAAACCCTAGTCAGTTCTGTCAACCAGGTGAGTTTAATTACCTAGAAAGTAAAACATACTAATAGAAAACCTTTCGCTCATTGACCAAAACGAAAACCTAGATCGGGGAAGGGCGAGTGAGAGTGATAAAGTAAAACCCTTATTGCATTCCCCTTTCATTAACCTGTTTTTTTCGATAGGCAGCAAAGTATTTCAAAATGCGATACAAACTGAAGTGAATCAAATACATTTTCCAATGGAAATAGCATTACATTGCGAGAGATCTCCTCAGCAGCTTTCTGAAGATCTGAAAGAACAGAAAACGCAGAGAAACCCCAGCCCCATCCACCGCCTGAGTTAGCGTCTTCTTTGGGCGGCTGCTCCACCGCTGGTTTTTCTTCGACTGGCTCTATCTCATCGTTTGATGACGATTTTATGGTGGTGTTGGGTTCCATTTTTAGAAGCTTTGGGATTTGGGAATCTGCAAAAGCAATGGTTTTTGATCAACTGAGTTTGGGTGAATCGCGTGTTTGTTGGGTCTGGAATGAAACGAAAGGCACTTCGGATCTGGAAGACTTCTACTTCACTACTCGTCTATTCAACGGCGATGCGTTGTCCGCTTGTATCTCCATCCCAGATCTCTTTTTTTTAATATGAAAATTAATTTGACTCCAAATAACATAAAAGGTTGTTACAATTTGTAACCTTGTTGTAAGGGAAGATGATAAATTCGGCTAATTTTTTAAATCTTTTATCAAGATTTAGTTAAAAATTGGAAATTTGATTAAAATAGTTATGATTTTCGCAGTGGATATCTACAAAACTCTTGTAAACCGAGAAAACCTCATAACGGCATCATTTTTTAGGATTTCCGCATATATGATCATTTGCGAAAATCTCAAACATCCGCGTAAATTTGAGTCCTAAAACTAAATTTTAAAAAAATGACCACTGCGAAAATCGAAGTTTACCTGCAATTGTGCGGAAATTTGATACTTCAGATCTATTGCAAAAGTCGCAAAAGACGTAACTCAATTTTGACAATCTTAACGAGTTTGTGCTTCTTTAAACAGATATTTAACTTTCAGACTCGAATGTACTTTCAAAGCAAGCAAGGTGTTTTGGTTCCCGTTGAACACTTTTTTTCCTAGGGATTTTGTAGTTGGTCATTTTTGCCCCTGCTCCTCACCAATGCATTTGGTGTTCTATTTGGGCTTAAATCTGCTCAACTCTTTTGGCTTGGTGGCCCCTTCAGTTGATGCTAAGAGTCTTAGTATTTTGTTGGTGGTCTATTTGTTTTGGACAATGTTTATCAATATTTTCGGTGTACACACTCTTTAAGACGGTGTTGTGATTGCTTCTAAGTAACGAGGAGTCTATTTGCGTCCGAATGTTGGAGTAGAGTTTTGCTAAAGTTCGTCGTTATTCTTGAAGGTTTCCCAGAAGCGTATTGTTATAACAGGGTTGTTTTTTCTTATGAATTAGATTTAGTTTATAGATCAAATTTTTGATGCTCTGTTGCTTTTTCTTTTGTAGAAAGTTTCATGTACTCTTTGTTGTTGCAGCTCCTGGCTACCTTTTTCAATGTATTTCGTCGTTCAAAAAAATCCAACTTCAAACTACACCTTTTTACCAGCAATGGGAGTTAGAGAGCTTTTGAGAAGTTAAATCTCATATTAAACAAGTAAAATGGTAGAAGGCCATGGAATAAGAAATAAATTCTTTAAACATATGATTTAGTGAAACTTCCTAAAGAAAAGAATGCATTTAAAAACAAGTAGTTTTCAAGTTGAAGAAAGATGGTAAAGGAAATATTATGAAGTATAAGGCAAGACTCGTTGTCAAATGGTTCCAACAAAAAGAAAATTGACTTTGATGAGATTTTTTGCCGGTTGTGAAGATGATCTCTACTCACGTTGTACTCGGATTGGTTGCCAGTTTTGAACTTAAGCAAATGGATATAAAACAACCTTTCGCCATGGTGATTTGGATGAAGAAATGTAAACTTAAGCAAAGGGATATAAACAACCTTTCACCATGGTGATTTGGATGAAAGAATATATATATGGAGTAGTAGGATGGTTTTAAAGTCCAAAAGAAAGAACACCTCGTTTTCAATTTGAAGAAAAGCCCTTATGATTTTAGACAAGCCCCAAGGTAGTTGTATAATAAGTTTGACTCGTTCATGGTAAGTCACGAGTATAAAAAAATGGTTGTAGACCATTGTATACCTAAAGAAGTTTCCATATGGAAATTTTATTATCTATTTGTTTTGTGTAAATGATATGTTAATAGTAAGCAAAGATGCAATCATGATCGGATACTTCAAGAAAGATCTATATAAGTTCTTTGATTAGTTAGAATTAGGCCCAACACAATAAATATTGGGTGTGAGAATTATTCGTGATAGAAAAATATAAAAATTGTTCTTAACATAAGGGGAATATCTTGAATGCGTGATCAAAAGGTTCAACATGGAAAATATTAGGCTTGTTGACTATACATTGGCAAATCACTTCAGGTTGAGTAAGAAAAATGATCCTTCTTTTGGGAAAGAAAAAATAGATGAATTTACTCATCAGTTGTATGAAGTCTTATGTATGCGATTCTGTGCACAAGACCAAATATCACTCATGTTGTTAGTGTTGTTAGTAGATATTTGTCAAATCCAAGAAAGCAACATTGGGAAGCAATCAAGTGGACACTTCAATGGTTGAAGGGTAGATCGAAACAATGTTTTTGTTACGAGGGAGCAAAGCCAATCCTAAAAGGTTATACATATGATGATAAGGCATGAGATCTCAATAATAGGAAAACTACATCAAGTTACATTTTCACTTTGGCAAGAGGAGCTATCACGTAGCAATATGAGTTATAAAATTGTGCATCATTGTCAACAACATAAGCCAAGTACATTGTTATTGTAAAGATGGGAAAGAGATTATATGGTTTAAATGATTTCTTCAAGAATTGGGTTTTCCACAACAAGAGTAGATCGTTATGCGATAATCAAATTGTTATGGAACTGGACAAAAACTCGATGTATCATTCGTGCACGAAACATATCAATGTATGTTATCACAGGCTTAAAGAAGCAATCAAGGAAGGAGAATTAAAGTTGTCAAAGATCAACACAAATGACAATCATGTCAGCATGTTTACTAAGGCAGTGACATAAGAGAAACATCATATCTACTGACATAGTTAGTAAAAGATTGTTTGAGAGATAAAAGATTGGGAGATTTTATGTGTTCCAACCTCTGTTATTAAAGCCACTTATGTTGACAAAACAACGTAATGTGGCAAAATTGAATTGTCATACTTTGAATAACATCTCAACATAGAAAATGTTAGATGAAATACTTAGAATGAGGATGTTAGAAAGGCAGTTGGTTTTTGTAATAATTGAGTGTAAGAGTTGTCCCTTCTATTGTAATTTTATTCCAATATAATTTTCCAATCCAAACATTGCTATCTGAGGCTTTTAAAGGAGAAATAGGGTCACGTCTAAAAATATGCCAAAAAGAAAGTATCTCATTTTCTAAATATGGTGTGATGGGGGTGAGGGTTGTATGTGGTCTTTTGATATTTTATAATAACAAAATACATTTTAAAAAATGACAAAAAATAAGAAAAATATATTTAAGGACAAAATGGTTATTTTATGTTTAAGAGGAACTAAAACAATAAAATACCCTAATGAAAGGACATGTTTTGTAAAAAGGTTCAATTTTTTTTACCAAAACTAGAGAAAAAAGCATACTACATGAATCATTTTTACAATCTACTCATTAATTTATAAAGTTTAATGAAAAAAACTAATATATAAAATAAAACTGTAGACTAAGCTTATAAACTCAACAAACGTAATTTTTTTGTAAATATATATCTTATTGAGAAATATAAAGTCAGATAGCTTTAGTTGGTTTGATCTTCCTATCAATGTGTGAAGTATATAATCGAATACCATCGTCCCCATTTTTTTTATTTAATAATTAGTATTTGAATGTTGATTTGAAAATTTCATTTGTTGGATACCATATAACAAAAATATCAAATGGTAACAATTTACCAATTTTTGAAGTTCAAATTAATTTGCTATAATTACTCAAAACTGCAAGTATATTATTATCATGGGTGAAGATTTTAATATATTGGTCATATAGATTAAACGGACAAAGTAGTCACCAATTCCCATAAATTGAATTTTTGTCATGGAATTAATAACGTTAACCATGTGCACTTGATAGATGATAACCGATAAGTATAAGATATGAATAAGAATAATTTGGTTATTGGGATTGCACTTGTTACATAAGTTTTTCCTAAGGATGTGGGGTGTGAGTTCTATCTCTTTCTTATTTTTTCTTTGTCATATTAGTATTTCTCGTTCTTCTCCTCATCCCTAAAACATTCATCCTCACCACCTTTTCCTTTCCATCATTTTTAAATTTAAAAAACTTTAAAATAAAATAAACAATTTAAGTTCAAAATAAAATATTTAATTAAATAGATAAATTAAAACCTAATAATTTTAAAATTGCATTAACTTAACCTAAATAAAATAAAATTGCATAATAATAAAAACTAGTAGCATCACTCTCATTCATCTTCATCGTCGTCTGGCACTTCCGTCGGTTGTAGATTAGTCCTATAGACACGTTCGACCAAATACGCGCTGTTGTAATGCGTTAATTTGCTTTGTATGCCCCTTCTATTTGCTAGATATTGTGGCGAAGCAATTGATATCGGCTCGCAGGATGTGCAATTTCATTCGGATCATATGTACATATCGTTTTTTCTTTATTTTCCAAGACTATATTATGTAATATGATGCATGTGTACATAACGTCTCTTCTTTTCCTGGGATCCCAAGCCCTGATGTGTATTTGATAATGTGAAAGCGTTGCCGAAGAACACCAAATGTTCGTTCTGCATCCTTCCTAGCTGCTTCTTGTGAAATCTTGAACCTTCGTCGTTTTGGATCCATTGGGGATGTGAATGACTTGACAAACACTGAATAATCACGATATATTTCATCATCTAGATAACACACATGTTTGTATTGCGTTCCGTTAACCTGAAATTGACACAAAGGTGTAACGCCTCTATAAATGTCATTAAATATAGGCGACTGGTCAATAACAGTTGATGTCGTTGTTTGCACCCGCAAATGCATGCCAAATCTATAAGTTCTGGGATGTCACTGCCTTAAGAATTATGGAATGGTGTTGATGATCGCCTCGTGTAAATTGGTCGCGACATGCATTAGGACAAGCAACCCACTCTCACTTCATACATTCAATGTTTCCAAACATTTTGGAAAACTCATGTTTGCTTTCATGTGTGGCGTACAACGTTTGAATGTCATTAAGCGTTGGTTTATGCAAATATTGTTCGATGTAAAGTTGGATGATGCACTAGCAAACTCGTAAACACTTTCCCTATCGGTCCGCTCAGACATTTTGAAGTACTCATCCGATAAATCAAATGCGGTACCGGTTGCAATTTGACGGACTACAACGATATATTTTTGTTCCGGGGTGAAATTCTTTTACCCCTTGTATCCCATTTTAATTGGAAAAAATGGGTTGCTTTATTCAAGTCACAAAGTATACGCTGAAAAAGTTGCTTGCTCATCCGGATGCTTCGCCGAAACTGGTACGTTGTATATAACGCAGGTTCCGCGAAGTAGCCGCGTACAAGGAGATCGTGTGCAGCTTCATGAACTCTGTTTATTACAGCTCTTCTTGTGAACATTCGTGCTCTTTGGAAACTTTGCGCAGTGTTGACTATTATATTGACAGTACCATTGCATCGACTTGCATTGTCAATTGCATCAACCAATCACCATCCGACGACGAAGACGAATCGAACAAAAGAAACTGGACTGGATCCATTTGTGTTTGAAAGTATTTGAAAATGTATTATATGAGATGTGTTTGTGGTGTAAGTATATATTTATAGTTAAATTAATGGAGTAAAATTTTTTTTAAGGCTAATGGCTATATTATATAGCCGTTGGAATGCTTCATCGTGCAACAAAAAAGGCCCATGCGGGGTGACCAC
The DNA here is from genome assembly GCA_023525715.1 of Cichorium intybus. NCBI lineage: Eukaryota > Viridiplantae > Streptophyta > Magnoliopsida > Asterales > Asteraceae > Cichorium > Cichorium intybus. The sequence goes on from CM042009.1 coordinate 33,811,316, forward strand.
GGGGTCACTGCAAAGCGGGGGGGGGGGGGGGGGGGGGGGGGGGGGGTTTCTCGCGAAGGAGGTGCCTCCCCGCACCCTTCCGTCTCATTACACCGGACGGTCTAACGATGCTTACCAAGACCCAAGAGTCGTTCGAATTTCATCTATATACCAAATTTTAAATGACGTTTTCAAGTTTCAACATTTTGCAGGTAATAATCATAGTGCCATTCTTCCACTGCGATTATTTTCGTATATTGTTTTCAATAATTTGATACATTCGACCGTAACTTTAATTTTGAAGTCTCGCGATATGGTTGTTCTGGACCATCAAAACCTAGGAATTGTTGAAAGCCCCGATCAACATTTGGCATCGACTTACAATCGGAACGATTCCAAAGGTTTTCATAGCTGAAACAAACATTGTCAGAATCCAAAACTGAACAATCCAAACACGAGTCTTGTTCATATCTCATATTATAAGAGAGAAATGAAATGAAGAAGATGAATCTGTGAATTATCTTTCTCGTTACTTTGAACATCACGCATGAGATCGTTTATATACAACTGTAATTATGCACCATTATGGCTAACCTACACTAAGCTACAAGTAACATAAAAGCTAACAGACTAACTAACAATAACTAACTTAACTACCACCCAATACAGTTAAGTGCAACTCTGATACAGCTGACTACAACCCAAATATTACTAATTCCATGGGTATGATGTGAACTTAAGACAAAAGCAAACGGAAAAAGGAATAACTTGGGTTCTATGTCGAGTAATATAATCGTAATCCAAAACAAATGCCTCAATCAACATAACCTGATTCCAAGAATAAAACCGCAAGCTGTCCATAGGGATGATTCCCAAGATTCAGGTGAATACATCTATGCACATCACTCAAATTCATCACCAGCCAATGACCGCTTTTGAATCTCAGGATCCAGTCAAGACGTCACTCACAAATAATGAAAAACCTGGATCATTCATGGCAGTTCTTGTTTCTCCTCATAATGTTCATCATCTGTAGCCTCCACAGAGCCATAACCTTCATCTCAACCAAGCTCGCCAAATCCACCGCCGCCGCCCAACTCACTAACCAACCCCCAATCTCCTTAGAGGTCAAAATCACACTTCCGACCAGAACCATCTTCGGAGATGATGAAACCATCCGAAGATTCAACCCCTCCGATCTCATTCAACTCCCCAAGAACAGACTCGGAGAGGGCTCGTTGGGTACACTTTACAAAGTCGTCCTCGACTCCGGCTCCATAATCACAATACGAAAGATCTGTGCAAAAGTTACCCGTGGCCGCGATTTCGAGAACTGGATCAGGTATTTTGGCGGCGTCCGTGACGACCAGTGGTTGTTGCCGCTCCGATTCGGGTTTTGGTACGCCGGGGAAGCTTTCGTTATTCTCGACTACTTGTGTTTAGGAAGCTTGGAGGAGCTATTACATGGTACGCCTATAAAAAATTTCAAAATTAGGGTTTCTAACTTTTACGTTTAACTCTATTTCAATTTCACAGGAAGTGAAGGCGTTCAATTTACGCCGTTAAATTGGGAGATCAGAGAACAAATAACACTCGGGGCAGCGAAAGCAGTAGCTTCGATTCACAGTCGAGGTCTTATCTGTGGAGTGATAAAGTCGTCTAACTTTCTGATACAAAGCGATTTCTCTCCTCGTCTTTCTAGCTATGAAACCCCGTATCTTATCTCTTCTTCCACCATTATCAGAAGAAATTGTGGTCGAATGGCGCCTGAATTGACACGAACACGAAGTATTTCAAAGTCTTTTAGTGAAGCGTCAGACGTATACAGTTTTGGGATCTTGATGTTGGAGATTATTACAGGGAAGAAACCTTCAGTAACAAATTTAGGGCAGTATGTAGCAGAAAAAAGGAAGAGAGAAGGGATGGAAGGGGTTCCTGATAGAAAGATGACCGGTGCGAAAGAAAATGTTTCGGGTAAAATGATTATGATCGCAGGTTTGTGCCTTTTGTCTGATCCAAAACAGCGCCCTTCGATGGGAACTGTAGTGGAGATGATTCAAGCAGCTATCAAGTAGATTTTCTTTTTTGCTAATATTATGTGTGTAAATTCAAGATCTTAATAAGGCTTAATGCCATATATACGATGATGAATACCTGGTTCATCGAAGGTAGTCTATGACTGGACAACGGTTTCAATATCGGTGTCGTTGATACCTTAAACGAATCGGTTAGTCGTATCTGTTGATAAGTTAGTCCAGTTGGGAGCAAATAAACACACACAGTGTGAGAGTTTAGGGTATTCAGAGTTGACCAGTTTGACGTCTCTTCTAATGTATTTATCGGCGTTTAATACCTTTTGGATTAAGATAAGGACTTAACGGAGTATTTGTATTCGAATAAAGATTCACTAAATTCCGGGATAGACTCGGTTTAAAATGTATATCCAACAATAAATATGTATTATAATATATATGTTGTGCGTTGTTTGCTCCCGGTATGAAATAATATATGTTGTTCGTAATTATCCCCCGGTATGATATAATTTTATGGACACATTTTGTTTCATACTTTAAATGTCAAGCATTAAGAAAGTATTTCCTGTTAGGAATCGGACATGGTACACGCAGCGGAAACACTCTATCACACACACAAACTCACGAAAGCAGAAAATAAAGCAAGAAGAACACAAGGATTTTACGTGGTTCGGATTCGGTGCAAATCCTACGTCCACGGGCTGCAACTAGAGAAATCTTATTAACTCAATAAGATTACAATTTACAATTGTTGGTGCATCTTGCTTCTCAACCAAAGCCTAGTATTTATAGGCTTATGAGTGTGGAAAAAATCAATGTGAATCAAAGAAGAATTTGCATTCCAAAGGAGGCTACCAAACCTACCTTTGAAAAATCTTCACCTAACAATCTCCCACTTGAAGATTTTGAACAATACAGTAACTTCAGTAATCTTAAAACAACCAAGTCTTCCAAGCCTCCAGCTCCCAAGAACAAGCTAAACTTAGTCCAATTTCTCTAATTGCAGCCACCCCTCATCTTCAAGTACTAGAAGGGCCAGTTGAAGCTCCCACTAGCTTCAACTCAGCCGTGGCTAATCCCACCACCGACTCATCCTCTGTCTCAACCGGTTTGGACACTCCACCAGCTCCAGAGATACACCGAGGACCACTAACACTCTCCAAACTTTGCAAACTTCCAACAGGAGAGAATTTTTCAGTCTTAGTCTTCAAAACCCAACGGCTCTTTGTAACTGTACCCGGAACACACCCCGTGCTCCCACTGTCACAAAATCTCCTGAATGGTTTAGACTTTCCGACTCGTTCAGCTAACATCCCCTTGGCTCCAGAATTCATGTTTGCAAAATGAACTCTCTTAGCACTAGATTTAGCGAACCAGATTTTGCCATGCTTAACCGGGACAGTCATACTTCCCTCAGCAGGTACCTCAACCATATACAATGACCCACGCTTCATACCTTGAGCAATCACCGAATTACCATTGACCACCCTCCATTTACCACCACCAAACCTTACTTCCAGTCCTTGTTTATCCAGCTGACCAACAGAAATCAATTTCTTCTTCAGCTCCGGAATCACCCTGACATTCTTCAGGTTCCATGTAGTTCCCAATGAAGTAACCAGATCAATATCTCCCATGCCCGTTACTTGAAGCATCTCGTCATTTGCTAACCGTACCTTCCCAAAATCGCCTTCTTTTAGATTCACCATCGTTTCTCCGTTGTCCATGGCGTGAAACGAAGCCCCTGAATCCATGACCCAAGAGTCTACAGAACTTTCCATACTTAGTATCAGTGCATCATCCTCAGACACACTCTCAGCACCAGCAATGTTCAATTCTTTCTTTGGACATTGACTCTTAACATGTCCCACCTCTTGGCAGTTCCAGCACTTCACATTCTTCCAAGTTCTAGATGAACTTCTTCCCCGACTCCCACTGCTCCCACTATTCCTGCTATTCCCTCTACCTCTTCCGATATTTAATAACTCAGAAGAAGAAGATCCACCTTGATTCTTGCGTCTGACATCCTCGCCAAGAACCAAATCTCTAACCCCTTCAAAAGTCATACCACTGGTCCCCACTGAACTTGTAACAGCGGTTACTGTTCCAGACCAGCTATCAGGTAGTGAAGCTAGTAGCAGTGAAGCTTGAGTCTCGTTATCAAATTTAATTCCCACAGATGACAATCTGGACAGAATTGAATTTAGATTGTTAATGTGAATCGTAACTGAGCTGTCTTCATTCATCCTTGTCGTGAACAATTCCCTCATCAAGAACACCTTGTTAGCCGCCGACGGTTTCTCATACATGTTCGTCATAGCATCCATCATACCACGCGCCGTGGTTTCCTTCATGATGTTGAAAGCGACGCTCCTTTCCAACGACAATGTAATAACCGCCTTAGCTTTCTTGTCCTTTGAGTTCCACGCATCTTCAGCAGCTTTTTCCATTTTCTCCGGTTTGTCTCCAAGTACCACGTCCAAATCTTTCTGACATAGCAATGCTTCTAATTGCATTTTCCACCAGCTAAAGTCAGAACCGTTGAACTTCTCGATTACAACCTTGTCTTCAGCCATTACGACAAACAAGAGACAAATATTTTATAGTACTTTTGTGTGACAGAACAGTACCCTTCAAAGTACCGAGATATCTTTAATACGATTAATAGAAATTAGTTTCTGATGTGGAAGATCAGACAAAACTGCAACCACAGAGCATACTCTAATTTCTAAAACCGAGACCTCATTCGAAACCCGAAGCTCTGATACCAGTTGTTAGGAATCGGACAGGGTACACGCAGCGGAAACACTCTATCACACACACAAACTCACGAAAGCAGAAAATAAAGCAAGAAGAACACAAGGATTTTACGTGGTTCGGATTCGGTGCAAATCCTACGTCCACGGGCTGCAACTAGAGAAATCTTATTAACTCAATAAGATTACAATTTACAATTGTTGGTGCATCTTGCTTCTCAACCAAAGCCTAGTATTTATAGGCTTATGAGTGTGGAAAAAATCAATGTGAATCAAAGAAGAATTTGCATTCCAAAGGAGGCTACCAAACCTACCTTTGAAAAATCTTCACCTAACATTTCCATCTTCCATTGTTTAAACGAACATCTGATACTTGTTGGAGTGTATTTTCAACTTCATCAAGTTGCTAGGAGGACGTCCTAGGCATTGCGAGAATGGGCTGAGGACTCCTAGTATTTCAAGGATTTTCGTGGCATTTGAAGATGCAATCAAAGAGGTTATAAGCATGTTAGCCTTATGTAAGAGCATGATGTGCCAATTCAATTCATAATTTATGGTATAGTCGACTTTTACATCTAGACTCGTCGTAGCTATATATGTGAAAGCGTTGGATGTATCAGCTCCAGAGAATCGGGATCGGTCCGAAGTGAATTATCAATGTATACTTAACTCTCTCAAGTCAACAGGCTTCCTAGACATTGCGGAAATAAGCTTAGAGAAAGTATATATGCGTTTAACGCAATAAAAGGCACTAAAATGTTATATAGCAAGGAATATCCTAGGTATTTTGGAAATGACCTGAGGATGTAACCTGTTAGAAATTTGGGTGTTTCGATTGCTTGGATTCACTGAGAGTCGTGATATACTTTTAGATTGAAATAAATATTTCGATGGTACAATCGAAATTCAATCGGATAAAACTTAGTGATTTGAACAGAGAATAATTTTCGTGTGTTAACATATTCGTATGACCAAAACGAAAAATAACAAGCGTTTTAAAAAATTGGCGAAAACTGACATTGATCAATTACAAAACCACCCTTAACTGTTATAAAACCGAGTCTAAAGTTACGGTAAAAAAACTGGGTTTAAAAACACAATTTCGGATTTTCATGCATTTTTCATAAAAACAATATTAACAAAAATAAAAAATTTCCAAATTGACTTGGCAACTCGACCCTACCAGGGGCTCTACCCCTTGGACCCCGTTAGGGGTTGCCACCCTTTAAACCCACCTACTAGGGGCGCTACCTCCGGATCCACGTTGTTCAGGGACTTCGCCCCTAGGTACCAGTATACTTCAAATCAGAATAAACTCAAACAAGTGTGGACTCCGCACCACCCTTACTTGTTCAATATTTATTAATATTTCATTGGTCAACAAGTTCATCTCATTACATTTAAATGATATTGGTGATACAAGTTGTAACGACCCAAAAATCTTGAATTTATATTCGAGAAAATACTCAAGGAAAAGATTAAAATATTTTGAAAGTTTTAAAATAATGTAGTGGGAAATGTAGTAAAATTCCAAGAGTTTGGAGAAAAATGGTGTAGAATGGCAAAATGGTCATTTGACATCCAAATGACTTCTAAGTAGGAAAAATATGATTTTTGGAGCTAATATTTAACGAAATAAAAATATTTGTGTTTGTGGGTAAAAGTGTGAGAAGTAGAAGTTGGTGTGATAAAAAGTATGTTCGTGAGGGTAATTTGGTCATTGTACCATAAAAGAGTAATTTGGTCATTTGACCATGTGAAGGACCAAATATATAAAAATATTGTTTGCTTGTGGCAAAAATATAAGAAAAGAAAGTTTTATGTGATAATATGTGATAAAATTGCCAAAAGTTCAAGAGATAGAACTTAGGGGCTAAAAATGTAAAACCTGAAAATATACAAGTGAGAAATTAAGTCACAATATTCATTAAAATCAGAAAGAAGTTCTGGAAAACTCCTCTCAAGAACCGTGAACAAGGTTTCACGAAGAAGAACAAGATTGAAGTAAGACTAGAGATATACACTTGGAATTGGTTATTCCAAGCAATTCAAGTAAGAATTCCTTAAGTTTAGCAAGTTCTTTCAAGTTTTGTTGGGTAATCTTCAAATTCAATTTCTGAGTTTTGAAGATGAGGGTAATCTAATGAATTCATACACTTAAGCTAGCTCAAATCAACACAAGAAACGAATTTCTAACCAAAAATTGTGGTTGAATCATGGTTTTGACTCTTAGCTCAAGAACCCTAGAATTTGGGGGTTTATGATCAAGTTTGATTTTCGGATGGAAATTTGTTCTATGTTGTATAATTCGTAGAAAAATCATACGCTGTCCAAATCAGGCGATTCCAGTGCCCATGGTTTTGTCTCGATGTCTTTTTCAGTTTATCAGTTGGGGTTCAGACCTCATTCAGTCGTTTTCCAGGGTTTTGAACCCGATTTCCCTGAGTATGATTTATGTATCCAGTTGTGCTGTGAAATTCTTGTAAAATCGTGTGTTCACTGGATTGTTCTGAAATTTTGTGTGGAGAAGAACCTTTTCATGAGCCATACTCGACCAAAAGGGATTGACTCAGTTCATTGTTTTGGATTAGACTGTGGTATGTGCAATCCGACCTCCACAGATTGGTTGCTGCACAGCTAGGTCAACTTGTGGAATTTTTAATTCCCAAATGGTTCATAGTTTAGGTCTGAAAATTTTAGGGAAAGTCCATCCTCATGTCTAATGTGTTTCATCCATAGGGCTTGATCCAATTCCATTAGGAAGCTGGGGTTCCAATGCCTTCTCTTTGACTGAACAAGAATTTTCGCTGTGCACATTGTCCTTGTTGCACGATTTTTAATTCTCAGTTGGCTTATGCTTTGAGTTTGATTTTTGGATGAGAGCTTTATCTTCATGTCTAGTGTAACTCATCCAAAAGGCTTGACTTATTTCCTTTCAGAAGTCAGGTTGTTGGACAAATCTTGTCAACCTATGCTGAGTTGTGACAGAAATGTTGCTGCTCATTTCCTTCATATTGTATGATTTTTAATTCTTAATTGGTTTGTCTTTTGGGTCTGAATTTCGGAGGGTAGTCTCTTGGTTATATCTAGTATGCCTATGTAAGAGGGTTTTCCTTGATTCCATTCCCAAGTGGAATGGACTTGGTGATTCCTCCGTTAATCCATATTTGTGACAGATTGTACTATCAATCTTGTTACTTATTTTCTAAGGTCTTAGAGTGTGATTCAAGTCTCGGTACCTTCTCGAGACTTGTCATGTATTGTGTCTACTTTTCAGAATGTTTGAGTTTGTGTCATTCGGGTTTTTGAGTTGGGAGTTATGGTCAATTCTTTGACCATGCGTCTTAGATATCAAAATCTAAAAATGAGTAAATAATGTGATATTAATCTATTACGATGTAGATTAAGAGGTCTTTAATTGTTACTAAGGCCTAGCTTGTATTAACTAGAATGTTAAATGAACTCCTTAGGTATTAAGGAGTAAAGTTGAAGGAAAAGAAAACACAACGGGAAGAAGTGATTCTAGTTAGACTTCACTAACTAGACAAGGTGAGTACATGCAGTATTTTTTACCCATTTTGGGGTACATGGCAAGTAAGTATATCAAGATTTCTTATAAAATTTCTATATGTGAAGTTATATGCAAGAGTATGATTTCTAACTTGTTTGTGAAAGTTTAATACTATATTTGAAGTATGTTTTTGGCATATGAGTCAATTATATGAAAGTATGTTTGGAATATAAGTCATATATATTTCTAAGTATGAAAAATGTTTGGATAGTATATTTTGGTTATAAACCAAATATGTTTAAAGTATGAGTACGCATATAGCCACAAGATGTTTGGAAAGTATGTTTTGTTTATAAATTATTATGTTTTTAAGTATGAATGAGCATATAGCCATAAAATGTTGGAAAGTATGGTTTGACATAAAGCCTAGAATATTATAAAGACGTGTTTAAAATACATGATTTATATGAGATGAAAGTTATAAATTGGCATTTAGCCATAAAGACAGAAAGTGATGAAGTTTGGCATTTAGCTACTATATATGTAAGTAATGTTCAAGTAAGCAAAAAGTATTTTGTATGACTGATATTTGTAGCAAGCAATGTTAGTAAGGGAACCATGCCGTATTCCACCTACCCGGGTTAGGTATGGAGTCTACTGGGGAAAAAGCCCCATCGCGAAGTAGATTTCCTAAGCAACTTCTACTGGTGAGGATTGATCTGTTCTTTCTAGCTGTAGAGACTTGGGATATCACTTATGGTGATTAAAGCCCTAAGTATAAAAATCCAGCAAGTTTATAATACCAGTCAAAGAAAGTAAGAAAGATGCTATTTTTGCAAAGTATATTATGAAATGATTTTGAAAAGTAAAGAGTTATAATATGTTATTACTATATAGTTTTGACAAATGTGTATGTTATGAATTTTATTAAAAGGTTGGAAAAAGAAGTTAAATGTTTGAGTCTAAAACTCATGTAACTCACGAGACATTATTGTCTTACGTATTCTATGTTTTGCCATGTATTCCAGGTTAAAATGCTATGCTATAATTGGATGAAGTTTAGCTGGAGTGGAGCTTGAGTTAGCTCCTATCTTGGACTCAAGGTTTAATCCTTTATTGCTTACTATGGCTAGTTTTGGTATGGATTTGTAACACCCACTGTTTTTTTGTAAATTATCGGTTTTTGATAAACCGTATTTTTGTATTCATGTATTTATACGAAAAATCATAGTATTTGCAAACAGTAGAAATGGGGTGTCACACAAATCACCAACATAATCCTCATCCTAGTTTTGTTTGAGTGAAGAATCAGTGACAATGAGTGCTTTGGTTGCTTTATTAGTGACACATATGTCTATTGTAACACCCGACTTATTAACAAAAACACCCCAAAATTTTTTCATTTTTCAAACCAAATATTTTACAAACAAACCATAAGTAGGGGTATTAGTTAATACAATACGAGTACAAGCGTATCACGAAGTACAATACATAAAATATTATACATTCTTCAAGCCGGGTCGTCACTTCAAATACTAAGTCCTTAGTCACGGACTTTATCTTTTCCCTTGGCGGGATCACGCTCACCTGCAGGGACATATCAATAAAACCGTGAGCTATAAAGCCCAATGAGTAATCAAGTCAAATATAACATGTATAAGAATAAAATTCTCTATACAAAATCAAATATGCATTGTCAAGCAACACAAAATCATATATGGCTCACGGGTTTATCCCGCTTTTGCCTAGACTCACGGCTCCGTTCTTGTCATCTCGATGACTCACGGCTTACCCGGTATTGTCTTATATAAGTTTGACTCACAGCTCCGTTCTTGTCTATTATAGACTCACGGCTTATCTGGTATTGTCATATCATTCATTTTTATTGACTCACAGCTCCGTTCTTGTCTATAACAGACTCACGGCTTATCTGGTATTGTCATATATCAAATCATATAATCTGTCATTTTCGTCCCCAAAACAATTTCCATCTGCAGCTGCTCATTTAATATCTATCACATCGGATAACAGTGAGATTACTCACCTGAAAGCTTGCTACTACTTGCTTTTGTCGTTTCTTGCCTTGAAATGTATTCCGCAAGATTTTGTCCCGTACCTATAATTCCATTCATTTCACAATGATTATAGGTTAATTTACCATTTCAGTTGGTTCTAATGCACAAGAGTCTAATATAAGACCAATTCCAAGCATTAACCATTGGTATAAGAATTTAATACACTTCCTGAAATACGCGTATTCTACTACAGTACTTTCGGGAGGTCGTATTCATATTCCGATAATTTTCCATGAAGTTTTACAACATATTAGACCTATGTTTAAAATTTCAGGTCAATCGGATAAGCCTAACATAAAAATCAAACTTGGAAAATTCACAAAATTTTAACAGAGGCTGAAATGGTTTCTGCCCAGGGGTCGAGTCGCGACCGACCCTATGGTCGGGTCGCGAAGACCCTTCTTCGAGTCGCGACCAACCCTCTGGTCGGGTCGCGAGCGCTGAACAGAAGTGCAGAAACTCCGATTTTGTGCTAGAAATTTCCATTTTTCCATTTTTAAGCACTTATTGATCGACTTAATCGTTTGGGGTTTATTCCTAGGCTAAAACCTTCTATTAATACAAGGTTTTCAACCCTCAAAACCCACTCAATCAATCATATGAAGAATTAGAGTTCTTAGTTCCAAAAACCCCAAAACTTCAAATTCATCATAAATAGCAATCTACTTCCATTATCTTGAATTAAACCCTTATTAGCATGACTTAATGGAAGTATTACATCATTTTAATCACTCAATCATAACTGTAAATGCAGTTTTGAGTTCTACAAAAACTCATCAAGAACACACAAACTAGAACTTGGAAAACTTACCTCCAAAACTTCCAATTCTACCCTTTGAAGCCAAAAATTAAATTGTAAGCTTCAATTCTTCAAGAACTCTTCAAAATTTCTGAAAATCAATCACAAAAACCCTCTCCCGTAACCTCTCAAAATCTGCACACAAATGGGAGAAGCTTCCAACCTTTTATACTTCCAGAAATTGCATTTTGGTCCTTGAAGTTGCATTTCTTAAACTTTTGCCACAACTAACAAAGTTTATGACAAAAATCAGATTTTATAACATTTTAAGTCCAAGACTCAAAATATTATTACAAAACAAGTCCTTTTCTGTCCAAAAGACCAAATTACCCTTCTAAGGTAAAATGACCAATTTGCCCTTTTTATTATAATTACATAATAAACATGTTTTGGCGTTACATCTATCATTTATAGATAACACAAAGTATGTTATGCGAGGATTTTCTCCATTTGCTTGTTAGTTACGTAATTAACAAATGTAATATGGTGCCATTCTGAATCAATAAACACTTGAACATGAGTGATTGAGTGATACCACATACAGTGGCAAGTGTGTGTGTGTGTGTGTGTCATGTTGAAAAGGAGGTAAAACTTCAATACATAGTTAATTTATGATTGCTTCATATGTATTGGATTGCGTTTGTGCCTTTTTTTTTGTCATGTGTTAGTACATGTCACGATAAAAAAAAGAGCAAGTACTAGTTGTTGTATCATGTAAATTTACAGCAAATAAAAGTGGCCAAACAGGGCTTATGCATGCTTATTTAATAGTTGTAGGTGTTACGTACCTTTGTTCTTACCCTCGACTTTTCATGTTTGTATCGTATCATAAGAAGGTGTTTATAAATTTTTATTAGTTATCCTATAAATAAGCACTAATAATAGCAAGATGATCTGTTTGTACTGTCGATAGCATTTCGAATGCAAGGTGTTGCTAAATCAAAGATAAACATTAATGGTATCTGTGACAATTGTAAAGTTTGGTCAACAAAAATCAACTGTAGTCAAATGAAGCGTGCGATAATCCATATGTTGAAAAGTAAATTTTCCATAATTTTACGATGTATTATTAGTTATTATAATACTACGTAAGCCAATTCAAAACAATTATCGAGTAAATGCCGAATCGATAGTAAACTACTGTAGCGTAAAAATTCGATAATCATACAATTATTATTTTGAGAATAATAATATTCATAAAACGATGTATTCATAAATGCGAACCTGTAGATATATAGAACGTCGAAAACGAAGTTCATATGTGAAAGTTACAACAATTAGACCTCTGTGAACGGATAAATGTACACAGGGTTTGGACTCGAAATACAAAACGTGGTACCTTAAACATCAAATATGGAATAGCAAATCATATATTATGAAACGTAATACTAACTAGTATTTAATTTCAAAGCCAGATATAATTTTCGGTAAAATGCCGAAAATCGCGTAATCAGAAGAATATTGTGCTTAAACGCGTATTTCATCGTTTAACGAGCTACGACTCAATCTAAATTAATGTTAAACAATGTTTTTATACATAATATTTATTTAGAACTTCGTTTTTTCAAAAACTCATAAAATTTCACTAAAATGTCTAACGATTTTATAAAACTCACTCATTTTATATAAGTATATTGTATTTTTATTAAAACTAAACCACCCTACCCCCTACCCATCGGCTGATGAAGCCCTTCCCAACACACCTTCACATCACAAAGTCAAAGGCTATGGCTATGATTTAAAAGAAAAGACTAAAATTAACTAATTAAATTTAAAAACTAACAAAAACCCATTTTAACCTAACTTTAATTCATTTGAAACAAAATCACCCAACTCACTCTCCGTCTCTTCTCTCTACCTTCGGCCAACATCATCTCCCCACCACCACCTTCCTCCACTACAAACCACCACCATCAACCACCATCTTCCACCATTCCAAGTGTTAATCACATCATTTTTGGTAAGATACTTTTATCTAATAATTTTAAACATTATTATACAACTTTTACACACACTAACTTCTACGTAAAACCTTTGGGTAATAGCTTTGTCCAAGGGTCCTTCGAGCTACTAAGCTTAGATCTTGCCTTCTACCGTAAATCCCGCTAGAACGACCTTGTTTTTAAGCAAAACACGCATCAAGGGTGAGTTCATACCCCTCATTTTCATCTTTTCCAAACTTTTAGGGGGAGAATACAAGTTTGTATGCTATAAATAATGATTTACAAAAGTTTATATACTATAAATAACAATTTACACAAGTTTATAAACGACGTTATTGTGTAAAAACGTTTTTGACTTGAAATATGGTTAGATCTATGTATTGTGAACATTATGATGTGTTATGTTTGTATAAAAGTTACAAAACTATAAACATATTGTGTAAAAATGCAAGATCTTTAATATAAAAGTCACAAAAACGAAAACTAGTAAAAACTACGTTTTTGTGACCGGAAACACGACTTTTCTAGGAAAAATGGTTATAACCAAGTTATTACACCGTTTTTGTGGGACATATCTTAAAAGATGTTGTTTATAATCATCTAAATAAGTTATTTCGTATATGTTCATAAATATATGTTTATTACGATGAGATACTAAAAATAGACTATTATAGGAATAGTTTATGGACACAAAGTTATTATGACGTTATGAACAAGACAAGATAATTATATAAAAATATATAATTATTATACATTACTATTTTATCATGGGAAAAATCATAAATGTGAAAACAAAGGCTTTCTTAACAAATATACGTAAACGAGTTGATATACATACATTTTTGTGAGATGAGTCTTCACAGTACTTTCTTAAGTACATACTATAAATCCTGAATTTATAACCAGAGTCTCCGTAAGAGAGCATGATATTTGTGTATAGATATATACGGGATTGACAACCCCGCACCTGAGCTATTAGCTACAGCTAGACCGGCAGGTCTGAGGTGACAAATGTCCAACAGTCCGACGCCTGAAGAACGTCGAAGCAGGCCTACATGGTCACAGTATGGTTATAGGGCGTCTCGCATGGAAAAATCAACTTCATAAATTGTTTACGTGGAAATATACATTTTTAGTGGATTTATACTAAAAACTACGCTATACATTTTAGTCTTTGGTTTTTAAAGACTTGGACACTTTTTATAAGAAAATATTGGATTTTCTTGGACTACAATACTATCGTTTACAAACAAAAGGACTTTTCTCATACAAAATACTTATGAACTCACCAACTCAATTGTTGACACTTTTTCAACTACTTGTATTCTCAGGAAACTCTGATAAGATAAACCACGAGCGTTGATGATGGGACGTTATAACGTCATTTTTGTGTACTTTTGAATCATCTATTAATTGTAATCGAAACATGAAACTTTGAACTATGTAACCTTTGCAATTACTTATTGATGGTTGTGTTGTTTGGAATCACTGTTATTCGACATTGTTATGATATTGTTCATGAAGTCATCCACCCTCGAACTTTTCTGCCAATACGGTTTGGGGGTGTGACAGTATGCAAGATGATGGAGGAATTAATGTTGCATATATCGAGTAACCATTCAGTTTGTCCAAAAAATAAATTTAAAATTATTTCAAGGTGTCTGGAGGTATAGAATTCGACGCAGAAGCAACGATCTCACACCATGTGCATGCATAATAACCAAAAGAATCTATTGGAAGTCGCATCCAAGAAAAATCACATTTCCACCAAAAACTTGATGTTCAACATCGAGTATCGTATGACGACACACATCTCAATATGCTCGATCAATGGCTTCAAATACATATCGATGTTGTAAAGGTTCTTCATCCCAAATGGTAAGTTCAAATGTGTTTATCAACTCTACAACTGCAAGAATTGAGCCAACATCGATTGAACAACAAGATTCACTATCAATATTTGTAGGAATGTGAGATCTTGAATGGTTTTGTGGCCACCACATAATAACATAAAAGCAATCCCAGAATATGTGCATGACTACACGATCTTCCTATGTGCTAGTATGCAAGCAATAAGCATTTTCCACAAGTACGTTTTTCTGGTCCCTCCACTGCTAGATATTAAAAAGCCTACGGTTTTGGCATTGACAACATTGATTATAGTAGTAGATACTTCGTTGTAGCAAGTATTCAATCCAATAAATAGTTTAGTGAAACGTGTTCTTTCCTCTTTAACATTGTACGTGCACTCGATAACAATCAATAGATTCCTACAAATATTCATCAAAAGATGGTCTATTTAAGGCAGATTTGGAAATTCAACCAACGATCTATTGTTACCATTCAAAAAAAAATTCTATCTCAACGGAGTGTAGTTTAGCAATTCATCGTATGAGAATAACACATCTTCATTCTGTAGCAATCTACGTTGATTGTCAATAACATCTTTTGATAATTAGGAAAATTGTCAAAACAGAAATTTGCATGCTCACTGACCGTGATTGTTACTAAAAGCTCACGAAGTAGATTCCGTAACTATCATTGGGATGCTTCTCGCATTGATTTAATTCATTTAGGATCATCACCCGATAAGTTCAATTCTTTGCTATCCGTTCTACTTTGATGTCTTCTTTATTGATATACGTTAAAGACTTAAGCTTTGTACAAAAGCGTTACAGAAATTTACCTTTTGAATTTTTATCTTGACATATTAGTAGAATTTCTATTCCAATATACACTTCTTCTTAATCTTAAGTCAGTTGATTTGTTGATGCTGATTTAAATAGCCAAGTCGTTTTTTGACTAACCGGATCGATCACTCCTCAACCAACGAGTACATTTTCACAACAATAACATAATACTGTTGCACAAAATTTGTACTGTACATATTAGTTGTTGTATATAAATAGAGTTTTTATTGCATCATGCAAGGGTAGAGACCCTAGTTTCAATACAACTCGTAATAACTTCCTAGATGAAGCTGGTAAAACCGTAAAAGTGCACGAACCAATACCCTCACTTACAAATTAGAAAACTATATTGTATCAATATTTATACAATTTATGACTATTGATGAATTTAACAATTTAGATATTTTGGCATGGTGAAAAAAAAGAAACCCAAATTTCTTAGTTTGGTTAACACAACTCATGACGTAATAACCGTCTAAGTTTCTATTGTAGCTTATTAAACCGTTTTTTTAGTTAGTTACAGAATTATATCGCAACAAAAAACAAACCTACACCTCAATCAGTGAAGGCGTACGTTTGTCTAAAAGATTACTCGGATGAAGCAGAACGCATACAACACCTCGTATCAATTGAAAGTCAGAGAGTCATCTTGAGATACTCGAAGAATAAGTGGCACAATGGTCAAATCGATAGTGTGTTAAAGCACCGGAGATGCTCTAGCTATACATAATATAGATGAAGGAAATGCGAACTTTTCTCATTAGTTGTTTAACACAAGTTAGTCTACAAGCGTGTCGTTTTCTACCAAAAAAAAATTACTACGATAAAAATGTGTTCTAATAACGCCTAGTGTCCTTGGACCACGGGTGGTGGCGGCGGTGAGTATCGTGAACCAATGTTGGGTGGACGGACGATGTCTTTCAAGGTTGGTGCTGGTGGAGATTGAGGTGTTGGTGGTGGTACGGATGATGTTGGTGGTGGAGAAAATACAGGTGGCAGCGGAGATTGAACCGGTGTTGGCGGAGTCAGGGCGGCCTTAATTGTTGGATGAATCTTTTGTGGTGGTGGTTTCGGCTTATGTGGTGTTACTTTCCGGTTTCCAGGTGGTGTACATCCTACGTTTTTGCAATCAACTTGGCGGTTCACCATTTGGGAACAAATTTTATCGGTTTTTTGATCCGATCTTTTAGGGATACAATTGTCTTTATCCTTCATAGAAAGAAGCTTTTCACTCACAAGCTTATCACATTCTCCATTAATCTCACTAAAATAATTGCTAGAGATTCGAAAATCCAAAAGCGCATTAATACTGCAAACACTTTTCTCCACTTTTCCGGTCAACTCATTGTTTGAAAAGTCAAACCTTTCGACCCTTTTCAACTTGTCTAAATTTTTAGGAAGTTGGCCGACAAATTTGTTGTCACTCACATCAAAAACAATCAACCCCTGAAGATTCGTAATTTCTTCCGGTAAACAACCAGTGAGAAGATTGTTCGATAAAGAAACTTGTTCTAAACGCGGCATATTCCCAAAGGTTTTAGGTATGCATCCGGTAAACTTATTATTTGCGAGAACAAGCATGGAAACGGGTGAATTCCCGATGTTGTCTGGAATGGCGGAATGGAATCGGTTATTGTTTACAACAATGGCGTCGAGACGTTTTTCGAATAGTTCAGGAGGTAATGCGCCTTCAAATTCGTTGTATCTGATATCGAGAAACCTTAAATGAGGCATGCCTAGAACAACTTTAGGAAACGGGCCCACGAAACGATTGTTACTGACATCGAATTCGAATAAACGGTTGAGTTTTGAGAAGGTTTTTGGTATGATTCCACAGAATCTGTTGGAATTGATATGTAAAACACCGAGATCGCTCAATAAAGCTAAATGAGGAACAAGATGTCCGGCTATATCTCCATAGTTAAGATCAATTAAACCAACGGTTAGAATGTTTGGGTCGTCTTTAGCGAGAGCACAAAACACGCCTTCGTATGAACATACATTTGGGCCTACCCAGTTTCCGGTCATGTTTTGTGGATCTGAGTAGATTGCTTTCTTCCATTCTTGGAGGGCGTAATAAGCTTTCATAAGCCTAGGATTTTCAAATTTTAGATTGGGATCGACGTGTAGTTTGAAATCTTCTGGTTGAAGGTCGGTTTGTTTTAAGGTTGTGAGGCGGCGACTGGTTGATGCAAGGGAGGATGAAGAAATGTAGGAGATGAAAAGCAGGCCGATGAAGAAGAAGAAGCCTAAGGTTTGCATTTTGGAAGGGTTTAGGAGAATTGCGTATAGGAGCTTCCATAAGAAGGGTGCTATACGAGGCTGTGAATTGGGAGGATGGTGATGGATGTTGTTGAATGGCGAATGGTGAATCTATGTTTACCACCATATATTTCTCCACACCACAAATCTAAAGAGGAAATCGCTTGAATCTCGTTAATTTGTCAATAAATCTAAGAGTAAATCAAATAAGCCCATTCACTGGACTATCTCCCGAATTGGATGGACATGGACAACCCTAGATATTTGATCGAACTTGATCAAACATATGTACATTCAAAAGCAAAATCAAAAGAAACAAAGTAGAAGTAATAACAGAAATTAATCGGTTTCGTGATCAGGAACAGGGGAGTACCAAGCGGGGAACGTGCCTTTGGAGCGAAGCAATCGGGTGAAGGAGGAGTCCGGCATCTTCCAATTTTACTCTTCTTCCATCTCCTCGGAGCTCTTGGGCAGACCGTCGGGCACCGGACATTCTCTCCTTGCTCTTGATACTACTTTGCTTGAATTCGAATTACTTGCGTTGGATTGATTTTGTTGATGTGACTTTTGAAATTGAGATATTCCATGTAAGGATCCTATCAGAGATTTTAGTCCTCCTGATTCTAGTATCAGTTTCTCCACCTCTTCCTTCGGCGCTTCTTTCTGTTCAAAATCAGAAGGTAAAACACAACATATATTTGATTGAAAGTTATGTGTTGATTTAACATAAACTTACTTCCAGCTCTTTAAGCTCGAAATAAGCTCGCCAGCAGCTGTAAGATGAATCTCCATCCAGTGTTGAACAGTAATCTGATAATCAACAAGATCTCATAGCTTAAATGAAATGCAGTTAGAACTTTGGACAATTATTTTTTAAAACTAAAACATTTTACTATTATTATTAATATAACTTAATATCAAAATATGACAGTATGTTAATAAAATATATTGGCTCGAAATTTTCTTGGACAATAACCTAAATGAAAAAATCAGATTAATCCAGCTCAAGTTTAATCTAACATGTTCGGATTATATTTGCTTCGACTTTTTTATAGTATCGTGTGAGAAATCTAACAAATTTACAAACTAAACGTATGACTGGTTTAAAGTTTACACAAAATGTTGTCTCAATAGTGTTTATCCAAATGAAATAATCAAAACAAACAATTAATTATTTCATGCTCCCAAGTCCCAACTTCACTCAAACAAAAATACATCGGCAAGCAAAATTTCAAGGCTCGTTGCTTCTCTGCACATTCATGTAAGATAGTCGTACGAAGTGTAGCCTCGCAATGGAAACGAGTGGTTGAGGTGTAGAGTTCTACACAAAAATTCTAAGATTCAAATGCTAACATGTCCAAAATATTGTTAGTGCTCTATGATTAACACCTTGCATAATGGACACAAGGCGTTATGGCATAGGCCACTAAGATGATATGATTTATTATCTTTTTAGTCTGAAGAGTATGGTTACACAATGAGGTCTTTCAACTCGATTGCAAAGCCACACATGCTAGATTTGCAAGCAGCGTATGTAAAATCATCCACATCAATGCAACATCATTAGTCTTTCAATGTTGTTATATTATCTTTCAAAATTACATTTACATCAACACAATACTAACAATCTTTCAAAAGTGATCTCGACCGACTATTTTATACCTTTTAACAAATATTTTAATTATCTATAATTAATAAGTATTTAATAGTAATATGAATATAATTATTTAATTACCCATGTGGGGGGAGGTTCCGGGTTCGATCCCGGTTCCAAGCCCCTGTGGGGGATTTTCCCAGGTGAGGTGGGGGGTTGACACTTTGGAGTGTCAAACAATGAGGGACGGTTGAAAACCCGTCACAAGGTGTTCGACTC
This sequence comes from Cichorium intybus, assembly GCA_023525715.1. Taxonomy (NCBI): domain Eukaryota; kingdom Viridiplantae; phylum Streptophyta; class Magnoliopsida; order Asterales; family Asteraceae; genus Cichorium; species Cichorium intybus. The sequence continues at coordinate 33,831,237 of CM042009.1, forward strand.
CCGCGCCGTTTCCAAAAAAAAGATATAAAAATAATTATTAAAATGTATACTAATCAAATAATTATAAATGTATAATTGAATTTAATTTTATCAAATGTATAAATAGTTTAGACATACAAAACATGATTCACAAAACAAACACATTAATCATCATTTTCTTCATCTCCAAATTGGTTCAAGATCAAAATGTGTTTGTAGTTGATGATTTATAAGTTTGTTATGTATCTTTACATGACTTCGAATATGCCTGTCATACGATTTTGAGAAATTCCAAGCATAATAATATTAAAGTTAATATCATTATCTATATAATCAAATTGACAAATATATGTATCACATTAGAACCTACGTTCAAACCCCATTACATATGTTTTTTTGGTCATGGATATTCGTTTGCTGTGACTCTAAGACATAATACGTAGCTTCATGTTGATTCGTTTGCGATCACATTGTGTGCATGTTCTTATTGTCTTTAGTATAATTGCAACATATGAGTTACCAGAATAAAAAAACTAAACAAGTCATTTATATACATTCAAATTTTATAAAATGCACCTTTCTGGATAACTAGATATGAAAACCTAAATTTGATTATATCATTTAGTCCAACATCAAATATATTCTTATATCGATCAATCTTCAACCGGGGTTTTTTGGAAATAGAAAACCGAGGACCTTGTTTTGTCTTGAATTTTTTAATTTAGTTTAATTAAATTTATTTTTTTTATAAAATATTGCAGTACTTTATTAGTGAATTTTGTTAATATAAACATGATATACTACAATTTTCAATTTAACATTATGTTTGTTTATAAGTCAGATAATCAAGTATTTTATTTATTTATAATATTTTATAAGTCTTGTATATTTATGTGAAATTTGTTTGCAAGCCTTTAAATGTTTTACTTAACATAAATATAATTAATACAAATGGTTATTTTGTGTAATTGTACAGTTTTCAAATTAAATATTTTGTTGTTAAATTTGGATGGTCCTCCGTTACGAGGATACAACTGACCTTATAGTTTAAGAAGAAAAAAAATACATTTAAGATTATCCCTTTGTAATAGTAAACCAATAAATAATAATGTCTCTTAAAAAATAATTTGAACTAAACCACACCGGGTCCAGCAGTTCAAACGATTAGTCCTCACTCCCTCATAGGGGTGCAAATGAGCCGAGCCGGCTCGTGAGCTACCCGAAACCGGCTCGATAAAAGCTTGGCTCGAGACCGATTTTAAACGAGTCCGAGCCGAGCCTGTGTCACCAAGCTCGATTAGGCTCGCGAGCCTAAACGAGCCGATATATATATATATATATATATATATATATATATATATATATATATATATATATATATATATATATATATATATATATATATATATATATATATATATATATATATATATATATATATAAGCGATCGGGTAAGGACTATTCTTAAAGAGAGGACTCGTAAGGACACCTTAAAAATTTAAAAAAAATAAAAGTATATATAAATAATAAAATGGATCATAGTACTATATTGGAGAAAAAAATTCGAAAAAAAACTTTTGGATCATTATTTTTTTTATAATGAAACAATGATCCAAAAAATAATTTTTTTTGGATCATTACTGATTTTCAATGATCCAATTTTTTTTTTTTGATAATGATATAGTACTATTCTCGATTTTATGATTTGTATTTTTTTTTATTTTTTTTTCAATTTTTCAAAGTGTCCTCACGAGTCCTCACCGGAACGAGACCATGTATATATATATATATATATATATATATATATATATGTATATATATATATATATATATATATATATATATATATATATATATATATATATATATATTAAAACGTATTTAATCATTGTGTGAATTTTGTTTGTTTTTGAATATAAGTTATTAAGTATGTTATTATTTTCATGCATTAGAGTAAATGAGCTTGTTAACGATCTCGAGCCGAGTTTAAGCTCGTTTAAGCTTGTTAAGAATTAAACGAGCCGAGCCCGAGCCCGAGCCGAGCTTAGGTCCATAAAGCTCGTAACGAGCCGATCCTGAGCCGAGCCCTATATATTTTTAACGAGCCCGAGCCGAGCTTGGTCAGGCTCGGGCTCGGCTCATCTCGTTTGCACCCCTACTCCCTCATCACCTTTCGGACCCTCTGACCGATCTAGGTTTCATCTAGACTACCTTGAACGAGACCGGATTTCTCGTACCCGGTTCAGACATGAGTTAATAATTACTATCTATCGTTCCATCCATTTGATTTCAAATCAAGTCAAAGATAGTTTCCAACAAATCAACCGACTCGCGCGTCAAAATATCAAGGAATTAAGAGACTACCTGCTAGATCGTTTTCAGCTTTTTCGATCAATGGAGGATCCCTGGTGATTCTATCGAGCTTGCTTCGACTAAAAGACTCAAGTCTATGTATATCCGAGTTGTTTCTCGAAGAACAACACATCGTCGTCGGAGCTAACCGTCGGCAATTAAGAAAACAACCTTGAGATGGCACTGATCTTATCATCATCCCCGGCGGCAGTTGTCAAAGTTTCTGCGGTGAAAAACGGCGAGTTCTAGCGAAGGCGACGACGTTATGATTGAATATATGGGAAGCGGGAAGTTTAGATAAGGATTAAGGATGGTTGTTTATTCCAACGGCTAAAGTGACTGGTGGTTTACTTTGTTTTCATGACCGCGGACCGGAGCCGTTGGATGGTGATAATCACTGGTGGTTCGTCTTGACCGGTTGACTTGTGGGGTCATGGTTGGCATGACAGTTACGTGGCGAGGGGATATAGTGTATGGTGTCGTGTTCTGGAAGGCGGCTGGCTTACGTGGTATACTTTTATGTGTGGGAACACAACATTCCACAAGACTACAACAATCCCTTTTTGCTTTTGTTACCTTTTTGCTTTTGTTAGCTTTTAGATGAAGCAAATCTAAATTATCCTTCTACCTACCTTTATATAATAAATTATGTAAGCATTCAAAAAACCTAATATAAATAGATAAAAGTTTATATTATATCGCTGTATTTATCTTATACTGATCACGACCTTTTCTCCTTACGCCTCAATATCTCCCGATGGACTCAATATCTTTAGGCGGTTTATCGTTCATGATGAATCGAAATGAAAAGTGAGAATAAAATCATGATATAAATTACAGAACTCAAGTGAAATAGATGTAATTACTAAATTCAAGCATGAATTACAATAACAATATTAGAAGTCTGTATATAATTTGATGATTTTAACCCTTTAACTCGAGCTTTTAGAAAAAAGATATTCGACGGGCCTTTCTTTTTGCGACTTTTTTTGAAGTATAAAGTTTCTTTCAGAATTCTCGCTCTTATGTATCAAAGTCAAAACACTGCATTTGACATTTGTAATCATAAACAAGAAGATTTTTGAGACGTGGAAGAATATTCAATTCAAAACGACTCCAAAAGCCAGTCAAGCACAAAAAATAATTACAAAACTATAGTCAAAAGAGTACGTTCAAAGCATAGATGATATCATTTCTACTCTTCAAAACTATGCACACTAACTAGCACCTTTTTGTACAATTAGATCCAAATCAAAGAAAAATAAACATCAACATTTAGTCATCTAACCAAAATACCCAAAACTAAAATGCATGAACCCAAAAACTTCAGTGGAAAAGTGACACAAATCTTGGTATCTACACTTCCTTCTTCTCATGAACATCTGTCACAATATCATGCAGCTCGGGGAAAACCGTTATGATCACAAGTTCGAGTAAACCATACGCAAGTTGCTTTAAACATACAGTAGACTGCACAAAGGGTAATTTAGACATTTAACAATCAAAGGGTATTCTAGATATTCGACAATCAAAGGGTATTGGTTGTTATTTTACCTGGAGGAAATAATATACGTCTTTCGCACAGCGCTTGTATTGGTTATGACCGATCAAGCTCACCAACGTGGAAGGTGCTCCGTCTAAAAAAGAACAAGGGTACTTTAGACATTTGACAAACAAACATCAAAAACTATAAAGAGAAAAAAGGGATGACATCTTACTAAATATCATCTTTTTGACATCACTCGCCCTTCGGGCAGCCTCGAGTTGCTCCTCAAACGATCCTTGTTTGCCGGATGAATGAGTTGCGGTTTTTGGAGTATCTTGAGAGCCCGTTTGATTTTGAGTATTTAGTCTTGTAAAAAATATGCCTTCAGGTTCGGGCCATAAAACCTAATATAGTAAAATGTAATTATAATTAATTTAATTAATAAGGATGATTATTAACTAATTAGCAACTTACGTCTTTTATCCAACGTATCCCGTGAGCAACGATATCGTCTCTTCTGAGCCAATGTATTTGTCTTAAGAGCCAATCATCGATAGCATCTTCCATCATCAACTGCAAAATTTGCTTTGATATCCAAAACACCTGTCGTCTGTATAAACACAGACAAATGCAGAAACGCGACTTAATGGTGAAAGTCAGAAATTGGAATTAAGTCTCACATTTTTACAATTTTTTTTCTGATTTATTTCACTCTTATGTTTTTCCAAGTGTGTCGTCCATTTGGCAATGTTTACTGTTCAACTACTTCATTAGTTGTAAATTAACAATTATCCAAGTATACAGGTGCATTCATGTTTTTATCAATTATTTATTATGCAACCTTTGACCTTTATAACTGTCTTACATGGTCAAAAGATTACCGGTCAAATTGTTAGTGGCTAATAGAGCTTCTTTGAATAATAAAGCATAAACGGGCATTTCAGAATTAAAGGCTTCTTTAATTTAAATTTACTTTTTTTTGCCAAAGGCACAATATTGATTGTCTTTTTTAGCCTTTTCCTTTTTCTTTCAAGCATTCTTTTTTTTTTTTTCACTTTCTTTTTTCGTTCGCTCTCTTTTTTGGGTCGCTCTCTTTTTGTATCTTCTTGAAGTAGGGTACTTACCATTTCTTCATAGTCAACAATTAGTATTAAATAACATGACTTTATTTATTAGTAATTTTATCACAATAAATTTTGAACCTTAGACTTTTCTAGAACTCCTTTATTGTTTATATCAAATATCTAAGAATCTATGTTGTTTATATTAAATATTATTTATATCAAATAGTAAGAACTCGTATCATTATTTATAAGAAAATTTTTAAGTATTTCATAATTGTATATTTTTCCATCTTTTAGAACTTATATTCAGAAGATTCATCAAAATAGACTGTCATTTTTCCAAAAGAAGGATAAATTGGTCATTTTACTGTCATTAAAACTGTTCATTCAACCCAACAGAAGAAAGAAAAATGACATAAAAGTAACAAACCTTAACCAGCCTCTTCGATTGAGTTGAAATATCTTGTCTACCAAATTTAGCAAAGGAACACTCACATTAGGCGGTGTCCACTGCAACAAAAACACAAAAACAAAATATTTAGACAAAAAAAAAAACGGCTACAAAAAGATTAATATACAAGTCATTATAAACATTAATCAATTAAATAGAAAAGAACCTCTGCTGGCACGCCAAGTGGATCTTCTAAATAATTAGAAGTTGAAGGAAAATTCGCAGCCAGATTCAGTATTTCCGACCGTACCCCTGAAGTAGCTCTTTTTTCAGAATCCAAACTTCTTAAAAGTTCATCATGTTTCACAACTCTTGGTGGGAATCCTTTTGAGTTTAACTCATTGTCGGAATGCCACCCGTTAAGTTGTGCACTGGAATCAACGATTCCATGGTCCTCATTGTCGGAAAGACTATTAGCTGATTCCGATGTAGTTTGCCTCGTATAGGAATAGGAATTACTAAGTTCATCTTGTTTCCATGGTAAACTTTTGCTTGTAGATGAAGACATGGGTTCATAAGTAAAAGACGGGCCCACGACTTTCCTAATTAAACCATCTGACACACCCTTAAACTGACGGACAATATCATCCACCGCATCATCCACATTCACTGTAAAAGGGCAAATTTGTCAACTTTCCTTGACTTTATCTATTAAGTCGTTCTTTTAGCAGCAAGTAAAAAAAAGAAACGCACCTGCTAAGGTTCTCATTACAGAAGAAGACTTTCCAAAAGAGTAATTCTGTAGAAATGACATAAAAGAATTAGTTTATAAGTACTTTTAATTTTCTATTATGTAAAATATAGAGAGAAATAGACACCTTTGATGAAATACTCAAAAAGTCCCACACTTCATGTTGTTCCGCAACATTAGCTATAGATAAAAGATCCTGTAAAGAACAAAATCCATTAGGCTATTCTTTATGACAAGGATAAGAAGGGCATTCACGTCTTTTTTTCAAATACAAGAGATAAGGACAAAAATAAAGTATAACTTGTTCTATCATGTCATGTCATATGTAACAAGATAGAGTTGGAACCATACTTGTAAATATTTATCAAGCTGAATGCAACGTTGATGAACAAATGCATCTTCTGTACTTGACGAAAATATCCTTTTGGGAGGCAAATGTAACGTGTAATTTGGAATGTCCTTAAGTTGACGATGCAATCTCTCAAAATTCCGATATCTGTTCACAAATATACAAATAATTTATCACCAAAATTCACAGATGTTTTTAGTTACTTTGAAAAGGGGTTCAAGAATCAAACCTTCTTTTCACAAACCAAGTGTTGTTTTCGTTATCCGTCACCGCAATTGAATAAACTGCAAATGATTTCGATGCAAGTTTCTCAAAATACGCTCCTAGAACCTGTAAATAATACAGTCACTGTCAGACAACAGACAACAGACAACAGACAACAGACAACAGACAACAGACAACAGACAACAGACAACAGACAACAGACAACAACAGACAACAGACAACAGACAACAGACAACAGACAACAGACAACAGACAACAGACAACAGACAACAGACAACAGACAACAGACAACAGACAACAGAAGAATGCTCTTACCCGGCATTTAAGCTTAGGAACACATCCTTCAATGCGTAAGATTTTATCAGAAGCAACATTAACATTATGTGCATCATGTTTGCCAACATTTGCACTATAAAACTCGGATATAATCGACCCGCTGACTTGATCCGGATACCCGGTTTCAATCCGGGCATCCTTGATCAAATCAGACGTGCTGTTTGATTTTCTCAAGTTACTTTTACTAGAACTCGCTTCAATTCCTCCATGAAAACTCAATGAATTATTACTTTGATCACCATCATGAGTCGGCCTTGGTGGAATCTTTTCTGAACTCGAATTCTCAAGCTTATCTTTCTTGATATTACTATTTTGCCCTCGTGCGGCATTCTTCTGAGCTTTCTTCTTGTAGTTTCTTCCTTTTGTCCACATATTTTCAAGATTTTCAGGCTGAAGAACCTCTGTTCTTCTTTGGGTTGCTGCCTCAAGAACTCGCGCCCAATCAGCAGCCGGTAAACTTTTTGTTTCTTGTTTATTTAAATCAGTAACAATGTTATGAGACACATCTAATGGAAGTTCTATTTGGGGATCGGACTTTGATATTGTCATATCACTCTTTTGACTATAAGAAACATCGGGACTTTTTGTGCTTGTGGGTTGATCTTGTTTATGGCTTTTAACATTTTCTGATTGATCTTCACCTCCATTGTTAGTGGAAGTGAGGAAAATAAGCTCAAGCAACTCATTGATGTAACCAGGACTTGCAAATCTCATCACGGGTTCCATAACCAAACATGTTAAAAGCTCTCTAGCAATGCATCTAACTAAAGGGGATTGAGCTTCCCGTGGTTTTAACACTACTGCTAAGACCGCGCCCATAATCCGCTGTAAAAACTACAATAAAAAATAAGAAGCATTAGAAAACCATTCATATGGGGCCCGTTTGTGTAACAAATGGGGCCATAACGATAATTGGAGTTATTGTTTAACATCAAAACACTCCACTCACACCTTGTACTCACTCTCGGGAGATAATAGAGCGGGATGAAGTTCTTTAGAAGCCATGAGATGATGTTTTAATCTTTCATCTCGTTCTTCTGAAGATAATGTTACCATAACCTCTACACCAATTGCAGCTTGGTTTTTTCTAAAAAGTTCTAGGTGGACCCCAACTAGATCAACCACATCCCTAGAACAAAAAGAAAAAGAATCAGATGATCAATTGCTTATAACGAGTACAAATATACATTCTAGACATACCCACCTTGTTAACAGGTCAACAAGATTTGTGTTCTTGACTCTTGCAGATATTTCTGCAAGAACATCCATAATAATTGCCCTCATCAACTCGGGTGCTTCCTTGTCTGGTGTAATATCTGAATACCAAAGATCACAAACAAAGTCTTGCAAAAGCTTGTTGATGAAATCATCCATGGCAGCCTCCACTATTGGAGAATCGATTTTCCTCTTCCATTTAGGTGGAGGAGGCACGGTGGAAAGCCGTGAATCGTTCACAGATAATTGCTTATTTTCTAAGTGCGATAAATATGTTTGTGGCCGGGTTTTTCTGGTCTTCCAACGGAATTCAACTTCGTTTAGCAAAATTCGTGAACCTGATACCATGAGTATTGCTATAGGAACATTCATCCACATTGATTTACTTGTGTCTGTAAGAATGCAATAAGAATCCATAAATAATATACAAAGAAACATTAAAAACCGATATGCATACGCCCAATCCATCAGAAAGCAAAGAACTTACGAGCTAAGAAGTAAGAGACAGCGAAGATACATAGAGCCCACCACACAGCACGAAGTTTTGCTTCTTCGATCAGATCTTGTAAAGTCTCCATGGCCTTCATTGACTCCAAACCCTAGTTCTTAGTTGCTAAAATTAAGCATTAAACAAAAGGAACTAGAGTCGATTCTGATTAAATCAGAATCTTTCTTTAGCTGAAACAAGGGTAGGCACGATAGATTCGATTTGGGGTGTGATTGAAATTTTATCCCTAAATATAAGGTGGAACTCAGGATCAAGAAAACAAGGAGTTGCGTTTGCCTTTTGGTTTGGTATTGGGTAGAGATAGAAGAACGCGAAGAAGATATGAAATCGCCTTCAGTTGTTAGATAAACAGAACATGCTATGGGGAGCTGTACTGATTAAGGAATAATAATTAAAGATCGGCCTGGTTGTCTTGTTTGATCGACTGCGTTATCTTTGAGCAAGCTGACCTGGGTTTTGGTGTTCCTGATTTTTCTGATGTTGAACCGCTTGCGAATCTATACGAATTAGAATCTCTCACGAGAATGAAACGGAATTGAGTTCATTTCAATTTTTCTTTTTGTTTGATTGGTAAATCTTTATAAAAAGAGTAAATTACACGAATGGTCCCTGTAGTTTGGGTAACTTGCGCGCTTGGTCCCTAACTTTTTTTTTTAACTCGGACCGTCCCTATTAGTTTGTTTTGTTACACGGTTGGTCCCTGGCTGACTTAAAATGACTATATTGCCCTTTCTATTTCTTTTTCTATTTTTTGTGCATTATTTATTATTTTTAATTAAAAAAAAGAAATAAATCCCAAATATCCCCACCCCACGTAAACAAGGGTTTGTTGGGGATTCAACACTACCAGAACCACCATTAACGGTGGCAAGAAGGTCTGATCCACAAATAATAAAAAATAGATCAACCTAGAAATTCATTCCTAAAATTGAACACTAACAATCAACACATCTTTATGTAAACAAATCTACAAATCAAACAAACCTAGAAACCAGTCAATTGCTAGGGGATCCTGAATGTATTCAACTCAAAATCCTCAACTCTCGATATCATCAGGATTAGAATTATTCTGTAGTTGCTTTGGATAACGGTGATGGAGGAGGAGATCGGGAATGGATCTGTTCCATTGCAGCCTCTGAAACCATAACACTTATAGGGCATCTGCCGTCTGCAACCCATGATGGAGGAGGATATCAGACCACTCGACGAGTTCGTATCTTCCAGTTGAATTGATTCAACGTTTAGGGGCAGGAGCTAGGTTGTGTATCGGGCCACTCGACTTGAATCCTCCGACGACTGAGAGGAATAAAATCGTCCAATGGCTTTGAGAAATCAACCACATTCAACTCGATTTGATTCCAACGATGGTGATGAAGAAGTCAACAAGATCTAGGGCACAAATTTTATGTTCGATGTTGAGAGGAGTAAAATGGCAGGGTGGGTTTAAGGATGGAATGAGGGAGATGAAATTGAAGGAGACCGGGGTTGAAGCTTTCCGATAACGAGAAGTCACCAACTCCGGTGACGGCTCCGACAAGAGAGAATAGAGAGGACGACGCATTGAAGGAGGATGGGAATCGGAATCGTCGGAGCAATGGGCGTTGGTTGTATGCGTGCGTCGTCCACTTTGGGCTCATCGGTGCAGAACATTACGACGCCGGCAAACATCAAGAGAAATGTCAAAGAAAGAAGTGAAACTGGAAGGGAGGTCGACCGGATGAGAAAAAAAAAAGAAAAGAAATGGGTGTGATAGGTGGGGCCTAATGCTTTTTCTAAAATAATTGGATTTTTTTTTAATTTGAAAATAATAAATAAATAAAGGAAAAATAAAAAACAAATTGTTAAGGGTAAAATAGACATTTATGTGTAGGAGGGACCAAGCGCGTAACAAAACCAGAAACTAGGGACTGTCCGAGTTAAAAAAAAGAATTAGGGACCAAACATGCAAGCTACCACATACCACAGGGACCATTCGTGTAATTTTCTCTTATAAAAAACTTGACGACCTTTAATTTCAAGAAAAATATTGAATTAAAATAAAGTTAGTTTGATAGAACGTTGTTTTTATCTTTTATTTAAATAAAATCTTTAACCCGGTAGTTATTTCAAATATTCTTTTATGTAATTTTATATTATTAAAAAGCTAACGGCTTCAAATATTTTTATATAAATAAGGGTTGTAGCTTTTAGCTATAAGCTAGTTTTATCAAACATGCTCTTACAATGTAAATCATGATATATAACAAACATAATTATTGTTTAGTGTTTTCTTTAAATTGATGTTTATTTTACAACTGTATATTATCTTCGTATTAATGTTTGGACATCATAAAATTAACTTCGTTATAATCCAAAAAAACACAACTAGTTTACTAGTCAATTTCGGTTGATATCTTGTTCGAAAGTCGGATATAAAGAAATGACAATGCATTGTAGCGTTTTACCTACCGTTTTAATACCTTCTAAGACGCAAGTTGTTGAACTTATCCTTTCAAGTTAGGACGGTCATTTGACGTAAACAAAGCCGAAATGCACCCTTAATGTTTTACCAAACATCTCAGATGCCTACTAAAATGTTAATCCTTGTAGACTTAAGACAATACATGCTAAAATATCATTGCACTTCTCATCCAAAGCACCCATTAAAAAGCCACCGCAAAGTTTGTCCTACTTGCCAAATTGAGAAAGTTTACAAAAGGAGGGGAAGTCCATGTCGAAAACAATCGGTCCTTAGGGAAGTTTTCATGACTTTTGGGGCTTCCGAGGGTTTTAATACATACTTAATCACGCCCAAACATCATTCGATCAAGATTCACGCCTCCGTTCATCATGATTGAATAATTCATTTGAATATCAAGTACTTGAAAAATGTCCAAGAACACCAACATGATTTCGTCTTCTTTCACAATGGACGACAGATTTCTCATATGATTGCAATCGAAAGCTGCTTGATTATCTAGTGTAAGTTGACTCTAAAATGACCATCTCCACTGTTATTGTATTTCACATTCGTGTGACACCTTATAAGTGTGAATATATGTTGGAGTCTACCCTCTCTCCAAAAGAGCCCTTATGGAGAGAGGGGAGACTCTAACATATATTCACACTTATAAGACTGTGTCGCACCAATGTGGGATACACTAACACTTCCCACACCCCCGTGGCCTAACATATCTGTGTCTATCATCATCGAGCCTTCGTCTCTGATGGGGAGTGTTAGTTTATCTCACATTGGTGCGACACAATCTTATAAGTGTGAATATATGTTGGAGTCTCCCCTCTCTGCATAAGGGCTTTTTTTGGAGAGACACACTTAGGCTTCACATGTATTTACATCCACTATGTCGAAAATCATATTAAGTGATGTGTAGGACGGAGGTGCAGAAAGCTTAATTTATATCCATATTTGGGATCAGTTGACACAATTATGTGTATATAACTCACACAAACGTTGAAGATAATAATTACCACCATAATAATCAATTGAACAAAGAACCAAAACTAGAAGCCTAAACCCTAAATTGTAAGCGACCACTATTCCAAACTATTGAAGTTAACTCTTTTCAAGATCATTTTTTACTTTTAAGTTTCAAATTACTTGTTGATGCAATCAATCAACTTTGACTCTTTAAATCCACTAGGAACTACTTTGCTAATCATAAACTACTTTAGACCCTTACTTATTGCTCACTACATTAGTGGAATTAAAGTTATTTTTATCATACAAAGGATTGCGATCGAATTTTGACATTGTTGTCGGAGAACTATTGCGCCTAGCATTTAGTTTTTGTTTACTCTTTTAAATTAATTCTCAAAAACCCAAAAAAAAAAAAAAAAAAAAACTCTCTCTTTGCATATAGTTTATTGCCAAGTTCCTTTTCATGCTTTACTTTCATGTTTCTTTGTATTTTTTTACAAACTATGCATGCATTATCGCAATTCGGGATGATCATTCTTGTTGCTCTTTGATCCAAATTGAAAAATCTATACTTGGCTCTTAGTCATTATTCTACACATCAAAATAAAAATCATTAGGTCCTTAGAAAAACGAGAAAAAAGAAGTATTTTAAGAACCCGTTAATCCAATGATGGGACGAAGAACCGCTGATGGGATTTAATTGTGCGTGCATCCTACAATCAGCATTCGAACGGGCAACTTTGAAATCAAGACACATGTAATTGAAATGATGCAAAACACTGCACAATTTGACAGCTTACTCGGTAGCGACCCAAACACTTACATTGTGATTTTCTTGGAATTGTGCGAGAAACTTCCAAATTCTTTCTTCTTTGGGCGCTAAACTTTTTTCCACTTGATCAATAATTTTTTGTCTTCTCCACCTTCACCACCCCAAAAAAAACTAGCAAGCATCAATTCCAAGTAATTAAGAAGAGTTGTTGACACTTTAAATTTCAACATAAAATATATTCCCAAACATCCAAGAGGTTAAACGGCCTCCCATAAACAAAGCATTCACCTTCTAGTAGGAAGCTTTTTTGAAAATGTCTATATCATGCATTTCCAAACATTAACTCTAGATATGTTATCACCAACCAAAAAACCAATTTAAGTAATCATGAATTCTTCCGCTCCATAACCTAAAATACTAGTCGTGTTCGTAACCTCCTCTTGTGTGACATCGACTCCGATAATATTGCACTTCACAAGGTTAATTTTTAACCCTAAAATATTGTAGAAACAATAGAGGATACAAATAATATTTCACACTTTTTTCAACCATTCTTCAAGAAAAATGGGATCATTGACATAGAATGAATGGGAAATTGTGATGTGTGAATCAGCCACAATAGCTCCAATAAAAATATTTCTAATGACCACTTCTACCATACCACCCTGTCTAAGGCCCTTTTTAAAGGGAATTCCATACACACACACACACAGAGATCCATTGACTAGCAGAAAATCATTAACAAAGATAAATAAGCATGTATCTATCTTCGACATTTGACTCCAAAACTCGTCACTTGAAGCATGTCAGCCAAAAAATTAAGTGAATCGTAGGTGTTCTCAAAGTCTATCTTAAAAACGATTAACTTCTTTTGAACCACTATATGCCAACCTATCATTTTGTTAACAATCAATGGATCCTCTAAAACTGATTGCTCATTATTCACCACTTCTCTAATAACCTCACTTAAACAATTAGCCAACATATTAGCAATTATTTGATATTTGAAACCGATAAGGTAATGGGTCTGCAATCTACTCATATGAATCAGATACTACACTTGATCCTACAATGCTATAAAATAGGAATTACATCCTCTTGGAACCGTATAAGAATCCTAAAATTCTCTAACCAAAGCAATATTTTTCGATTTAAAAACATTCCAAACACAGTTTAAAAAATCCAAGTGTGAAACCATCTAGTCCTAGTGACTTATCTCAATAGCTCTAAGCAACTTCTTTAATCTTTACTACTAAGAAAGGTGTATCAAGGGTCGATCTACTAAAATTAGAAAGTCTTGTAAATGTACCACAACTCATTGTTGCCTATTAATAATTGTTTCTTCAAAACTTAGAAACAAAAAGGCTCGTAAAGCATCTTTAACCTTATTTGGAGGAGTGATCCATTCCCCATTAACCATAACTCCTTCAATAGCCAATAATCTTCGCTTCTGATTAATCATTCCATGGAAAAAGCATGAATTTTCGTCTCCTTCAATAACCCACTTAATTTAGCTCTTTGAGCCAAGTCAAGTTTTTTAACCCAAAGCATATCTCAAAACTTTGTCAAGCAACCCTAACGAGTCTCTATCTCTAATCAGGTAGTCACTCCCTTATCCATATGCACCTCAATATCTTCCATTTGCTTTTGAAGAGCATTATTACAAATAATCTCATTCTTACGTGACACACAATTCTTATACTTGAAATGATATTTAAGGCTTTTTCAATGTTCTTTAAAGATCAACCATAGCATTATGAAGAATCGAATGCAAGTTAGGATTTACTACATCATTAAAACCTTTTAATTAAACCAATAATGGAATAATTAAAAAGGAGATCATCCATGGTCAAATGAAATTTGTTTTAATAACACCGGTCAATGGTAAAATCAAAAAGTTTCTCAAACAGAAAATTAGAAAGCTGGTCAATTTTACTCATTTTACTTTTCATGATTGGTAAATGTTGAACAATATTTTTTAATTATTGAATGACAAAGTTTTGGTAGAGAATGAACTACTACATTAGCAAATGACACAGTCTAATGCTTCGCTAGTGTATTGTTAGCAATTATGCACCTACGAGATTACATATGGACCTACTCAAGCACCAACTACTTATTTCTAAAAAGGTAATTAATAATTTAATATAATATTTTTATTAATGATATCAATGAGTGAAAGTCGATGGTCATGTAAAATAACATTATTATTGTTTTCTTGACATTCTCTTGCAAGATCACATCTTGTAGTTCACTGTTCACTATTACGTAGCTTTATTTAACTACAAATGAAGGCTGGGGGTTGAAACATAGGCCAACTCCATTTTGGAGTGCTTAATATCTAACCGATCACCGGTAGACCACCTTGATGACGGCATTACAAAGGATGTAGTAACGCTAATAAACAACTTTTTACCCTTTTTCCGGCATTAAAGGTTTATTCAACCCTTCATTTTCATTTAGGGATTATAAGCTGCTTGGTGACATCCTCTTGCTCACTAAACTAACAAAAAACAATAGATAGATTCAAAGATTGATTGTTGTTTCAAAAGTATACTAATGGACTTACTTGAATGCAATTGACACAATGTTCAAGGTAGATTATCGTCTTCGTCATAAGTTTCTTCTATACATAACATCGACATGTTGCTTTGGGAAAAATGCCGTTTAACATATAAGAGTCACTTTTCTTTGGGAAAAATACAACCGATTGATATATAAAAGTCACCATTTTGAAATTGACCACTCACGAATTATTGGAACTTTATGAGGACCTAACGAGGTGACTTTATTTAAGAAGTGTACACTTTATCTGGAATAGGTACCTCGTAAGGTATCTTCTCACGATACTGATGATTGTTTTCTACTAAAATGACAATATCTGGAAACTAACTATACCCAATTAATCACGTTTTCATCTTAAATCACAAATTGACCACTAACTTCGCTAAAATAAACATTATTGTTAGGAAAAAGATCATCGTCTAACATATAAGAGTTACCATTTTACTACAAAATTGACCACTCGCAGATTACTAGAACTTTACGAGGACCTAACGAGATTGACTTTATTGGGAAATGTACACTTAATCGGTACTTCACGAACCTTGAGATAAGTTCCTGTAAATTGTTGTTGTAGCATCCCAAAAAAAAAATAACTTTTATGTATTTATTTCTAAGTTATGATTGTGTTATATGGTACCCCCAGCTAACCAAGACGTACTTATTTTATTAACCAGGATTATTAATTTATAGGTTGTTCTAGAGGTTCATTTTATGAACTCATTGATAGTGTCCTATGATTATAGAGGACCCGGTGCTCGCATCCAACCCGATCAGATTACTTGAAACAATCGACTATATTTGTATCCAATATCTAAATCCCCGACTCCATGATTGGCAATAAGCCAATACCGATGATAATTTTCTCATAAAAATTTTAAAAAGTGGTCATCTCCATTTAAGAGACTTCTCTTTTTTAATGATTCTCACACTTATTTGAAGATGGATTAAAATTAAAAGATTCACGGAAAAAAATCTCCTAAAGTGATTATGACAATTCATTTAGGGTTTTAGCTGGCGGGTCCCACCTCATACAAATACTTTCGTGTCAACTTTTTGTCGACCTATTTTTGTCCCAAATTATTTTCTGTGTCAATTCTAACCAAGAATACCACCTCCTTAGAAAAGGAACCAACAAAGCAAACCTAATAATATGTACAATACGAAAATTATTAAACAACATATACACAATGGTTCAAATACAATCAAATATCATTTTCAAGAAACTTATCAACATTTTCAATGCCTTCAATCAAAGACATAAAGGTACCATCATCAGGGGCAATCCCTTTACTCACCATTTCTTTAAAAAGCTCTTGAGCATAACTACCCTCTTTATTTTTACAAAACCCTTGAATAAGAGCATTGTAGGTCAACCTAGTAGGGCTAAAACCTTTATTTACCATATCATCCCTAACCTTTAACGCCTCTTTCATATCACCCCTCTTACTATACCCACTAATAAGAGTATTAAAACTAATAAAATCCCCTTCAATCCCTTTTTTCTTCATGTCCTCAAAAACCCTAATTGCTTCTTCAACTCTACCCTCCCTACAATGCCCTTGCATTAAAGTATTATAAGTCACTTCATCAGGACAAATTTTCAACCTTTCCATTTCTTTCAAATAAAAAACAGCCCTTTCCATGTTTTTATTAGCACAATGTCCATCAATCAATGAATTAAACATCATAACATCTGGTAAAACCCCTCTTTCAATTATCTTGGAAAATAAATTATCTGCTTCTGTCATTCTTTTTCGTTTGCTTAATACATTTATAAGAGAAGTGTAGGTAACATGGGTTGGATTAATACCTTTAGTTAACATCTCATCATGGAGGTCAAAAGCTTTTTTTGAATTTCCAGATCTACAATATCCATTAATCAATATGTTGTATGTAATGCCATCTGGAATTAAATTTTCATTTCTCATATTTTCTAGAAGGTCTTCAGCTTCTGACTCTTTACCTTCAAAAATTAATCCATGAATTAAAGAATTATATGTTGATACAGATGGTTGTATGCCTTTTTGAACCATTTGATCTTTATAATGAAATGCCATTTCAAGATTTCCTTTATTGCAATATCCATCTATCAAAGTGTTGTAAGTTATGGCAGTTGGAACTAAACCGCATTCCTCCATTTTACTCAAAAGTTTGGATGCTTCATTGAAATTTTCCTCTTTACACATACAACTTATAAGTGCTCCATAACTATATGTGTCTGGCTGTATGCCTTTTGCTTTCATTAACTTAAATACCCTCTTAGCACCATCAAGATCCCTTTTTGTACAATACCCATTGATAATTGTGTTATAAGTAACCAGATTTGGTTTCAACCCTAAGGATTCCATGTTTGTAATGAACTCTTTCGCCTTCTTTAACTTCCCTTCTTTACACAATAAGTTAAGCATTATGTTATAAGTGTACACTGTCGGATTGATCTTCAGTTTAAACATTTCAGCAAACAAGACCCATGTAGCTTGTGTATGGTTCAATCGGATAAACAAGCTTAACATATTGTTACAAGTCTCGATCTTTGGCAACAACCCTTTATGTTTCATCAAGTAGAAACATTTAAACGCATCATCGGCTCTCTTTAATTCACAAAAACCATTAATTAACAGATCGAAGACTATGGAACTCGATATACCTAACCGCTCACGGGTGTGGACTAACCCGTTAAAGAGATCTTTATAGGTAAACCTGCGTGAACTGATTACTGTTTTGATAAATTGTAAAGATGGCTTATGTGAGGGGAGCTGACAGATAATGGCAATAGATAGACATAAGCATTCGATATCTGTATTAATTGGGTTCAGATATTCGGTGAATTTAAGGACGAGGGCGGGAGATGCGCGGAGGTTGTAGAGGGCGGTGGAGATTGTGGTGGGTGTGAGGGTGTCTGATATCTGTTCGATGAAATGCCACTGAGAACAAGATATAGATGTCTGAAGAGACTGTGTGCTTACCTCTGGGACGTTTGTGAGTTTAGTGATCGGAGATTTGATTTCGCATAGAGAAAGTGAAGAGAAGTGTAGGGCGTACTGACCTTGTGTAGTGCCGAAAATGGAGGTGGAATTGAGGTGTTTTACTATTCTGAGAAGGGAAAATTTGCAGGGTTTCATGACGTTATGATCGGCAGCTTTCTTGTTATTCGCAAAGAGAGGATTGAGGGAGATTTGTGAAGGGTGTTACGCATCTGGTGCTCTTCTGCTGCTGCGGCGGCTTCGATGGCGATGATGGCTGAAGAGAACTGTGTTTAAAGGGTTATCTTAAAAAAAACCCTCCTCATTAAACTAGGATGTGCCATCAGTTTGGTTTCTTAATATATATATATATATATATATATATATATATATATATATATTAATTATGATATTTTTTTAATTATTTTGTTTTTTTTTAATTTTATAACTATAATTAATTGTTTTTATTTAATATAAATACTTATTTTGGTATTTATAATTTAAATATTATTCTAAATTTTTGACGTTTAGTTCGAATATGTTTTCTAATGTGTTTTTTTAACATTTTGTTCGTTGGTATCATTTAACGTTGTAATTTAATATTTTTTTCTAATTTTTGACGTTTTGTTTGAATACATTGTTATATGTTTTGTTCGTTTATATTGATGGAGAGTTATTAAATAATATTGATTAAACTTATAAGTTTGCATTTTCTAATTTTTGACGTTTTGTTTGGAAACATTTTCATATGGTTTGTACTTTCTTCGTTTATATCGTTTATATGTTTTGTTCGCTTCTAATTTTTTACGTTTTGTTTGAATATGTTTTCTAATTTTTCTAATTTTTATGTATTAATTTTCTAATTTTTTAAATTTTTACGTTTTATATCAATGATAATAAAATGATGGAAATTGTGGTTTCCACCGATATAAAACATCAAAAATTAGAAAAGTAATACATAAAAAATTATAAAAATTAGAAACGAATAAAACATATAAACGATATAAACGAACAAACCATATAAAAATGTTTTCAAACAAAACGTCAAATATTAGAAAATGCAAACTCATAAGTCTAATCATCATTATTTAATAAATTTCCACCGATATAAACGAACAAAACATATAACAATATATTCAAACAAAATGTAAAAAATTAAAAAAAAAAAACCAAATTACAACGTTAAATGATACCAACAAACAAAATGTAAAAAAAAAACAATTAGAAAACGTATTCGAACTAAAAGTCAAAAAGTTAGAATAAAATTTAAATTATAAATACCAAAATAAGTATTTATATTAAATAAAAACAATTAATAATAGTTATCAAATTACAAAAAAAACAAAATAATTAAAAATATATCATTATATATATATATATATATATATATATATATATATATATATATATATATATATATATATATATATATATATATATATATATATATATATATATATATATATATATATATAACCCAAATTGATGGGACATCATCAATTAAATGATGAGGGGGTTTTTTTACCAATACCCGTGTTTAAACCCCTAAAACTAAAGTTATAACAACTTACCCCTATAGTTTGTGTTCGACTAGGGTAGCACCACGCGCGTGATGTTGCGGAAAATGCGTCTATGTATAATAACATAGACGAAAACTCTAATTATACTAACTTAAAAACTATATAGGCTAAATTGTAATTAATGTTAAAGATTATAAGGACCACAATTGTATTTATTGAAATTTAAAATTACGGGGACCAAAACTATAGCTATCCTAAATTAAAAATTATACGGACCAAAGCTGTAATTAATGCAAATTAAAAAACTATATAGACAAAAATTGTAATTATGCAAATTAAATTAAAAAATTAAAAGGACTAAAATTGTAATTATGCAAATTAAAAACTATGGGACTAAAATCGCAATTAATCTAAGTAGGTTGATATTTGAAACTATAGGGACTAAATTTACAATTATATAAATTAAAAAGTTAAGAGACTGGAATCGTAAATAATAAAAAATTAAAAAGTAAAGGGACTAAAAATATCAATAACCAAAAGTTATTGATTTATCTCTAACATTTTTTATGTGTGTAGAAGCATGAAACTTGCAAAGGGTTTGTCATAAATGTCATTTAGCACGTTGCATTATTCTTAGCAGATATCATGCCACGTGGTAGTCATGTTGGCCGTTGAGTGTGCTTCTTGGCTAATATGGTAAGCCACCATGGGATCCCCACCCCCATTCCCTTATCACCTTAAGCATGTATCATCTTATTCTTTGGCCATGTTAGCTCTCAACACTGACCTCCATCATATCTCCTTCATTGTCACCGCTACTGTCGTCAACACCACTGTCTCTCCTGTCATTTTTCATCAAATCTAAAGTTAAGATTAGGAAAAAAAACATATTCAATTTAGTTTCAATTTCTTTGATTCAAATGTGTTGCTCTGCTTCTTGTTTTTCTCCACGATTTCACTTCACCGCCATCAACATCATCGCCGCCTCCACCTTCCCTGATCACCAACACCCACTATCTTCACATTCCCCTACCATTTCCACCATTCATTCTCATATAACTATTATTACTAATCTTCAACATAAATCACTGCTTTGAGAACCATGTCTTTATCTACCATCTCTCATCCAGTACCAACCTCTCCGCAAACCATAACACATAATCGATTACTGAACGAGAACAAAATGTATAAAAAGATATGCAAAAGTTGAGATATAGAGTTCAGTTTGATTATTTCCTTGGTCGGAGAGGTTGCGCTATCATAAATTTATAATCATACTACTAGCCTGAACATGTTTTTTTTTCATGCATATAGGGATTATGGTTTATTCTCCGACGTCTACAAAATAAACCCTCTCTTGGTATTGTTAAATGTTCTCGATATTTCCTTCATGAGGATATAGAATAAAAAAATCTCTCCATTATTTGAAAGTTATGAGGTTATTGTTGTCTTCATCAACTCACTTCATAAAGCTTGTTAGTTCATCATCATCTAATTCTACCCTACAATTGAACTAACATCAGGACCAGACGACTTGACTCCACGTTTAATGATATCCATGCACATGACATATT